>VXAC01002999.1:0-38157 GCA_013399225.1 Rhipidura dahli | reverse complement strand
ATCCCGTCCCATCCCATCCCATCCCATCCCATCCCATCCCATCCCATCCCATCCCATCCCATCCCCTGTCCCTGTCCCTCACTGATGGCAGCGATGAACTTGTCGAAGTGGCTGAAGGGGACGAGCGGCTCCAGCAGCTCCCGCAGGAAGAGCTTCAGCGCCCCGGTGACCACGTGGATGTCCTCCCAGCGCCCGTCATCCAGGTCCAGCTGCTCGTCTGGGGGTGGGGCAGCACTTCAGCTGTGTCCAGAGCCCCAGGGATGGGGGGGGGTCCCCGGCTGTCCCCTCTCCAACCGCAGCCCTGCCCCTCTGCCCCTCGAGGGGGGTTATACCCCATTGTCCCCCACTGTCATCACGGGTGACCGTACCGTGCTCCACCTTGTAGCGCAGTTTCTGGATGGTGGCCAGGTTGCCACTGACCCGGTACAGCCCGTCAATATCCAGACCTGGGTGGATGGAGACGGGGGAAAGCTCTCAGTTAAACAACCCACCCTGGGATGGGACATTAAGCACTCTTGAGGGAACTCTGGGTCTCCGTGGGTCCCTGCTGTCCCCTGCAGGACACCCACAGCCAGGTGGCATGCCAGGTGACACATGCTGACAGTGACCAGTACAGCAGCCAGCACCAGGATTCCCAGGAAAACCCAAGCATCCCATGTAGACTGTCCCTGGAGCTGTCCCCGTCCCCAGGGTGGTACCTCTCCTCTCCACAGTCTGGATGCACTGCAGGACGAAATGTGGCACTGTCCCCCGCTCCCGCTCACACAGCGCCAGCAGCGAGCAGCCAAAAACCTGATCTGGGAACACAGCAGGGATGTGAGCACGGCCAGGGGACACCAGAAGGGCGGCTAGTGAGGGACAGGGTTGGGGACAGAGGGTCCTGTTCCCATAGCAGTGTGCCACCGGGGTGGCTGGAGGGGATGGGACATGCCCGAGACCATCACCAAGATGCTGGGTCAGGGCTGGGCTTGGTCACTCAGCCCAGTGTCCCAGCTCCATCCCTGGCTGTTCCCACCCACCCCATTCCAGCACCCACCCTTGGTGGCCCCTATCCCGACACCCCATCCCAGAATCCCCTCTGGCTTTACCCTCATCCCAGCACGTATCCTCGATCCAGCCTCATCCTAGCAATCTCGATGTATTATTCCCATCCTGACACCCACCCCTGATCCATCCCCATCCCAGCACCCCCTGACCCAGCCCTCCACACCCACCCTTGATGTAGCCCCTCTCCCGCAGGGATTGCAGCGTCGGCCGCCTCTGCAGGAACTTGCGGAGTTTGTTCCGGACTCTGTTGGTGTCACTCTCGGCACTGCCCGTCACCGGCCCGGCGGCTGGCGGGGACATGGCACAAGTCAGTTCCACCCCGAGGGACTGACCGGGCGTTCCCGGCTTGTCCCGCCCCGGGACCCCGCAGGGTGGGCGGCTCTGCGGGGCTCCCGTGCCCGCCCCGGGTGCCGCTGCTCACCTGCCCTCCTCTCCTCGCTGCCCCCCAGCTTCTCCCGGGAGCCGAATTCAGCCCGAATTTCGGCATCCTCCTCTCCGGGGATGTAGGAGCCCTAAGGAAGGGGCACCGTGAGACGCCGGGGCCCGTCCCGGGGTGGCCGCGGGGCGGGGCGGGGGCCCTGCTCACCCTCCGGCCGATGCTGTCGGCGATGGCCCGGTGCCAGGCGGTGATGATCTGTTCCGAGTCGTGCTGGATGAGGAACTCCGAGCCCTCCCGCGTCCTCAGCTGCCGGAGCAACAGGCAAAGGTCAGGGAAAGGGCACGGGGCTGCCGCAACCACGGGGATTTGGGAACCAGGATGTGGCTGAGCCCGGCGCCAACTTGGTGACACCAAACGGTGCCGTCTTGCCGGGAGCTGGAGAGGCTGGAAACCTCCTCCCTGTGCAAAGCCCGAGTGGAAAAACCCCTCTGCAGATCAGGATGTCCCTCGGTGACCTCTCCGTGCCCATCAGAACGGGACAGTGACCGGCAGGGCAGTGTGTTCCCGTGCTCCCACCCCGGCACATCCCCAGTGTCTCCACTTCCATCCCCTGCACCCCCACTGCGATGAGCTGGGCAGGTGTGGCAGTGCCCTGTGGGCCACATGTGGACCCTGGGGTGTGTCCAGGTTCCCTCTTGCTGTCACCTGCTCACCTCCAGGACATTCTTCTTGCTGGACTTGTCCCTGCCGGCCCAGGTGAGGGTGGCCCCGCGCAGCTCCACCGTGTGCTCGGGGGTGGTCAGGGTGCTGGGGTGCCTCTGTGGGGACAACGGGATGAGGGTGGCACCTGCCCAGAGGGGACAGGGACACAGGGATTCTGTTGGGGGGTGTGGACTGCCCTCCTCCAGAAAGGCAAGATTGCCAGATGTCCTCTGTGGGACCCCTCTGTCCCTTCCTGTGGTCTCTCAGGACTAGGATGTGGGGCTGCTGTGGTGGGGTGAGGGTCACGGCCACCAGCCTGGGGACAGCCAGGCCCTAGGGCTGCCATCACCTCAAGGGGCATTCCCTGCCCTCCCCAGGGACCCCGGGGGGCTCCAGCTTTGGGGTGCCTCTCAGTGACGCAGTGGGAAGGGAGAGAGTGGTTGCCCCAAGGAGGGGATTTTGCAGGGGGAGAGCATCAGATCCACTGCTCCTCCTCATGCCCTGGGTTTCAGGGTGCTTTGGCCACGGTCCCCCTCCTGCAAGAGCCTCTGCACCCCCAGACAGAGCCCTGGACCCCTGAGGTGAGGCCAGCACTGCGTCTCCCCCAGCTGTGGGTCCCCTGTCTTCCCCCCCCATCGCTGTCACCGCAGGGTGTTGCAAGACCACAGCAACTTCTGCATCCGGCGGCGGCTGCTGGGCACTGGGGGAGGAACTGGGCCCGGGGGGGACTGGGGCTGGCACTGCTTCCTCCTGCTGGCTCCCACCAGCTCTGGGTGCCCCACAGCTGGCACTCCTGCAGGGAGTGTGTGTGTGTGTGCCAGGGGGCAAGAGGACATGTCCCAGTGCTGGGGGGTCCCTGCACCTGCCCAGGCCTGGGGGTCCTGGTTCCATCCTTCAAGTGCTGAGCCCCCCACAGTGCCAGGGGTTCTGTCTCATGGCTGCTGTCCCCTGGATGTCAGCCTCATCCTATGGCTGCTGGTTCCATCCTGCAGGCTTCGACCCCATCCTGTGGATCCTTGCCCTGTCCTACAGACACTGGTCCTATCCTGCGGACGCTGGCCCCGTTCTGTGGGTGCTGGCCATGGTCCCCCTCCCCTAAGAGCCCCTGCAGCCTCTAGACAGAGCCCTGAACCCCCACCCCAGAGGTGACGCCAGTGCCATGTTCCCCATGGGTGCCTGCCCCTACCCTACACATGTTGGCCGCATCCTGTGAGTCCTTGCCCAGTGCCATGGGTGCTGGCCCAATCCCGTGGGTGCTGGCCCTGTCCCGTGGGTGCTGGCCCTGTCCCATGGGTGCTGGCCCTGTCCATGACTTCTGGTCCTGTCTCATGGGTGCTGGTCCCACCCCACAGGAGCTGCCCTGCCCTGAGGCCATTGGGGCTCTCACCAAGGCGCTGGCAGCCGAGTGCTTGGAGTCCTTGAAGAAGGTGAGGATTCCCCCTTCCAGCACTGTCCAGGAGGAGCTCCAGTTCTTCCTGGGGAGCAGAGCAGGAGTCACACAGTGGGATAGCATGGCCCCTCCATCCTGCTGGCCTCCTGTCTCCAGTGGCAGGGGACACTGGGATGTTCTTACCGGAGCCGCTTCCCTCTGTCCAGCGTCTTGGTCCGGTTGAGCACCCCAGCTTTTTCGAGGCTTTTAAACTGGAAAGTAAAGGTGGTGGTGTCAAATTTGCCCCCTGCCCTCCCCAGTGCCGGGGTGGGGGCAGGCTGGGTGCCCCTTGCTGGGTGCTCACCTTCTCCTCCTTGCTGCCTGCTGCGGGTGATCCAGTGCTGTGCCAGGCCAAGAGCCCGCTGTCCTGGCTGGAGCCACTGCTGGCCCGCTCATGGCGGCTGCCTGAAGGCACCTGGGCAGGGAGGGCTCAGGTGAGGCCCGAGGTGCCCCTGCCAGGAGGGGGCTGTGCTGTGCACCCACGGCACCCTAGAGCCCCTGCAGCCCCTGCTCCAGGGGCTTGTGAGGATGTTTATCCCTGGCAGCCACCCCTGGCTGCATCTTTGTCCCTGATCCTGTCCCCATCCCCATTGCTGTCCCTGTCCTTGTCCATAACCCATCCCTGTCCCCATCCCAGTCCCTATCCCTGTGCTCATCCCTCTTCCATTCCCTGTCCCTTTCTTTGTCCCCGTGCCCATCATCAACCCTGTCCCAATCCCTGTTCCCATCCCCTCCCATCCCTGTCCCGTACCGTGTCAGGGGAGAAGTGCTCGGGGTAGAACACGATTCCCTCAGGGTGGCTGTGCCCGTACCAGCCTGGGGGTGAGCCCAGCTCCTCGGGGTGCCTCGGGGACAGGCAGAGAGAGGCCCTCTGATCATAGGAGCCCACAGGCGAATAGTCCTCTTCAGGATAACACTCCAGCTCATCTGGAGACAGGTCGGGATAATCTGTTTCTGGAGTGGGTGGCTGGAGAGAAGAGAGAAGGTCAAGATCTTGTGCCCTGCCAAGAGATCCGCATCCCTGTGTGGTTCCCCCAGGTGGGGGCTGTCCCATCTCCATCATCTCCATCTCCACCTCCATTCCCATCTCTGTCTCCATTCCTATCTCCATCTCAATCCTTGTTTCCATCTCCATTCTTATTTCTGTTTCCATCTCCATCTTAATCCCAGTATCCATTCCCATCTCCATCTGCACCTTCATCTTCATTCCCATGCCTGTCTCCCATCTCCAGCTTCATCCCTGTCTCCATCTCCATTCCCCTCCCTTTCTCCATCTCTGGATCTGTTCCCATCTCAATCTTTTTCTGTCTTCATCTCCACTCCCATCTCTATCTTTGTTTCCGTCTTCATCTCCATCGCATCTCCCATCCTTTCTCAGTCTTCATCTCTGCCTCCATTTTCATCCCATCCCTGTTTCCATCTGCATTCTCATCCCTTCCTACACCCCTGCATCCATACCTGTGTCCATCTTCGTCTGTCTTCATCTCCATTCCCATCTGTCTCTGTTTCCACCTCCATCTCAGTCTCCATCTCCATTGCATCTCCCCTTCTCAATCCCAATCTCCATCTGTGTCTCCATTTCCATCCCATCCCTTTTTCATCTCCATTCCCATCCCCGTCTCCCCCCCATCCCAACCCCCTCCCCATGCCTCGCTGGGTGCTCACCCTCTGCTCCATGGGGCCGTACTGTGTTCCCCCAGGGTGCATCTCCCGGGGGCTGCCAGTGTCTCCCGCAGTGGGGGGGTCCCACGACGTCTCACCTGTCACCGAATTATAGAAAAAAGTCTGTCCGCTTCCTTGGTCCACGTGCTGTTCCCACTCGGGAAGCTCCGGGCTGTGTGCGAGTGAGGAGGCGGGAGAGGCGACGGGACTCACTCCATCGGCCACCTGCCCAAAGGGACAATCCCACGTGGTCTCTCCCGTCACCGGGTTATAATAAAACAAATGTCCACTGTCTGTGTCCGTGTGGGTTTCCCAGTCCGACACGGAGCCGCTGGGCTCCTCCGGGGCCGAGCTGGCGGCCGCGGCCTCTTCCCGCAGCTCCTGGATGTTGAGGTAGATGGGATCGGGTGTCTCCTCTGACTCCCTTCGTGCCTGGGGGGACACGGATGTGTCACTATGGCTGCTGGGATGGCGTTCCTGGGATGCCCCCACTGCGGTGTCCGGGTGGCAGCTGGGTGAGGGGCTGAGGAGCCGGATCCTGCCCTGGCTGTGCTGGGTCATCCCCTGTCTGGGCCCCCCAGAGCGTGGGGCAGGAGGTGCCAGCCATGGGGTGTGGGTGGCTGGGAGGTGGAGAGGGGCACCCACAGCACCCGGGGTGGGGCAGGGAGCACCCATTGGCACATGGAGAGACATCAGGGTCCCCAGTGCCAGCACCTGTGTCACTGCTGCCCGTGTCACCTGCTGCTGGCAGCACCCTCACAGCCAGCACCGTCACTGGCACCTGCATCACCCACTGCGGGCAGCACCTGCAGCAGCACCCGCAGCACCGGTGCCTGTGCCACTGCATCAGCAGCACCCACATCAGCAGCACCTGCATCTCTGGTACCTGCATCACCTGCAGCAGCAGCACCCACATCAGCAGCACCACCATCACTGGTACCCATGTCACCCACACCATCCACAGCCGTGTCACCGGTACCCACTCATGCAACACCTGCATCACCTGCACCATCCACGGCCGCATCCCTGGTACCTGCATCACCTGCTGTGTGCAGCACCCACATCACTGGCACCCAAACCATGAACGCTCATAAGAAGATATCTGCAGCCTGCTCATCCACTGCACCCCCAGCCTCTGCTCCCAGCTCCCCAGCACCAGCACCAGCACCCCAAAACTCACCCATCTCACCCATGCTTGAACCCCAGCAGTCTCAACACCAGCCCCCCCAGACACCTCCTGCCCCACACCACTGATACCAGCACCCACATCACCTGTGCCCTGGGACACTTCCAGCACCCACAGGCCCAGCCTCCCCCCAGAGCCGGATGCTGAACCAGACAGCCTCACTGCCGTATCCCAAAATAACATCCCCAGCACCAGCCTGGCTGACCCCCACCTGTGGCGCTGCTTGGGGTCACAGATGTATCCCCTGGGACCAGGAAGGTGCTTCCAGCAGGAAACCCCTTCCTGGTACCCTTTGATCTCCCCAGTTTTACAGCCTGAGTCTCTCACTAATGGCTGTGGGGACAAAGGTCCCAGCCCCAGCCTTGCCCATCACCCCGAGGGAGGTGACAGCGGGTGCAGTGTCCTTGGGGACACCCTCGGTCAGAGAGGGACAGCAGCTTGATGAAACCCCCTCATCCTTCCCCCATCACTCCACAACCCCCCCAACCATGATGAGCAGGGCCAGAAGCCACCGGGGGGGGGGCCACCCTCCTCCTGGGGACGAGGGACATGGGGGTGGCAATGGGGGATCCCTGGCACGGAGCCCCCCCAGCACCTCTCTGTCCCCCACGGGTGCATCCCTGGGGGGTTCTCACCCCTGGGGGGACTGGGTGCCTCTCCCTGCTTTGGGATGGGCATCGTGGCACCCACCGGTGACCATAAACCCCGAGGGAAACCCAAGGGGGAGCTTGAGGAGGGGTGACCCCAAAACACCCCCGTGTCCCCCGGCTGGGTGCACCCTCGGGTGCTGCCTACCTTCCCCAAGTGCAGCAGCTGCAGCACCCTGCTCCGGGCCCGCTGTGGTCCCCCTGGCACCCGGTCACCCATCGCGGTGACTCTGGGGCAGTACTGGAGCAGCACTGGGGGCACCGGGGTGGGGACAGCCGTGGGGACACCGAGAGGCTCCGGTAACACCGCTGGCGCCCTGAGCCGGGCCCTGCACCCGCCGCTTCCTGCCGGGTTTGGGGAGCGGAAGAGACGCCCAGGGGCGGTTGTTGTCACCCGTCCCCCACAAGCTGCCACTCATCACCTGCCCCAAGGCCAAGCGAGCAGGAACAGCACCGCGATGATCCTCCCAATTTTTGGCTGGCCCATCTGGTGTCACATTGCCCCACCGGAGGGTGATCTGGCGCTGCTGCATCCCCGCAACACCGGGATCGTCCCATCCCCCGTGGGGAGGGGGTGCACATGGTGGCAGGACCGAGGCCACCAGGGTCCAGCCATGCCCAATGCCGGAGGGTTTTGGCACCGGTTGGATTTGGGCTGGGAAGGGGAATGTTCCCGTGGTGGCTCTGGGGCTGAGGACTGTGCCGGGTCACCCCCAGAGCGGGGTCAGTGGCTTTGGGTGTGCAAAGGGCACAGCTGGGGGGCACAAGGTGTAAAATGGGGTGGAAAATGAGGTGTAAAACACAGCCCCCCACCACCAACACCCGATTTCCTCCAGCAACTCCCCCAGGTGGCACAATCCCTCCAGCCCCCCTCCAAGTGGGGGACACCCAGGCTTGGGGTACTCCAGCTGCCTGGGGTTACTCCAAAGTGAGGTGCTCAGGGACAAGTGAGGAGGGGACAAGGTCGTGGGACCCACCCCTGTGCCGTCACTGTCTCACCCTGTGTACCCCAGCCCGTGTTGGTGGCAGGAGGGCAGCCGGGGGGGAGCCCCACCCTCGGGTGCCCCCCAGGGGAGGGGCAGCCCAGGGGGCTCTGGGCAGAGCCCTTTGCTACTTACTGGTGTGGGGTGAGCGTGGGTTTGGGGTGTCGGGGCGCTGGCCTGTGCCGGGGTGCACCCAGCACCCACCTCGGTCCCTGGGTGCTGCGCTCAGGTGAGGCACCCGCCCCGGCAGGGAGGAGCTGCCGCGCTTCCCTGTTAACCCCTTTCTGCCTCTCATCCCGGAACGCTTCGGGAACCTGAGGGGGACACCACAAAGCCCCTCTTGGGTGGCACTGAGTCCGCCCCTGTCCCGGGGACCACGGGGCTCTGGGGCTGGGAGAGCCCAGGAGTGCCCATGGCGGGGGGGAACTGAGGCACGGGGCAGGGGGCTGAGGGTGGAGCGTGTGCGGGGGGGTCCCAGTGCGGGGAGTCACTCACAGCCCCGAGATGGTCAATTCTGGCAAACCCGTACGGGGGGTCACCTGCAGGTTTGTCCCATGGGATCAGCTCGGTGGGAGGACGTGGGAGGGTCACCCCACCCTGTGCTGGGGGTCACAGTGGGGGAACACGGCCACTGAATCAGCCGAGGGGCTCAGGCTCAACACCCCGACCCGCTAACCCCCCCCAGCGCAACTTGTGGGGACAGCAGTGGGGATGTCACCGTACCTGAGCCGCGGGGCCGGCCCCCGGCCACCTCCTGGCCACATCCCTGTCCTTGCCGGAGGCGCAGAGGGTCTCGGAGCGGCTCTTCCCGAGCGGGCGAGCATGTCCTGGGGGGTCCCCGCCTGCCCCCATGGCAGTGGCACCGCGTGGTGCTGGTGTCACCCGCGCCAGGTCATCCAGGGACTGCGAAGGTCTCACAGGCTCAGCGGGGTGCAGGGTCAGCCCCGGGAGGACACGAAAAGAGCTGAGTGATGGCGGTGAGTCCCTCCTGGGCACCGAGTCCCTCCTGGGCATCGAGTCCCTCTGAAATACCGAGTCCCTGCGGGGCACCGAGTCCTTCTGGAGCACCGAGTCCTTCCTGGGCACCAAATCCCTCCTGGGCACCGAGTCCTTCCTGGGCACCGAGTCCCTTCTGGGCACCGAGTCCCTCCTGGGCACTGAGCACCCTCCTGCCGGCTCCCCCGGCTCGGCAGCGCCGATGAACCGATACTCGTAGGCTGGCGGGGGCTGAGGGACGAGCGTGGCCGGCTCTGTCGCAGCATGTCCCGATGGCGGGGGGTCAAGCGGGGCTGGGGCGGCGATGGGCGGCAGCTCCTTGACATACTGGGCCGGGATGTAGAAGGGTCGGGCGTCCCCGCTCCTGCGAACGTGCCACCAGTGCGGGTTGGTGCGTTTGAGGAGGACATAGCGCTCGTTGGGTTTGATGGACACCAAAGTGCCGTCCTTGGCGCGGTACTCGAAGCCGTACTCCACCAGCACCAGCGCCTCCTCCGCCGGGCCCGCCGCCTCCATGGCCTCCCGGCGCCTCCGCCTNNNNGTCCCCGAAGCCCCCGACCCCGCAGGGCCCCCGGGCCCCGCTCTCACCTGCGGCCGGCGCTGGGCGGGTGCGCGCCCGCGGGTGCCGCTCGTGCCCGCGCCGGGCTGGTCCCGACTCGCCCGGTTTCCGCCGCCGCCTCGACGAGAGACGGGGCCGGGCTCCGCGGAGGGGTGGGTGCCCGGCCCCCGGCTGCTGCGCGGGCTTATGGGGCGCGTTTCCTCCCCTCGGCGGGCGGGAAGGGATGCTGGCGGAGGGGACCCGCTGCCGCCCGACGAGGAAACGACTCCTCGGGAGGTTCCTGCCGCAGGAAGGGCCCAGCCCCGCGGCTCAGCCGGGATCTGCGCTGCTGCCGGATCTGGCACGGCCTCCCTGGGCAATGGGATGGGGACCCCATTAGGGGGGCCCCATGGGAGCTGTCCTGTCGCGGGTTTTGTCCCCACACACCCCAGGGAGTTCTGCAGTGTCGGTGGGCACACCCGTAGCCCTCCCGGCACATGGGTGGCGGAAAACAACAATGGGAGAGGCTGATACCAGCGGGGAGCAGACAGGAAGGAAAATGGGGCAGGGTCCCCCAATCCAAGCAAAACCCTGGAGGATGGAGGATGGGCAGGGTGGATGGGGGATGGGCAGTGAGGATGGAGGACAGAGAACAAGGGACAGGCAGCATCCCCATTCCCAACCCTCTTCCCACAGAGACACCGTGTCAGGTTCAACCTGTGATTTGCTCCCACTGCAGAGAAGCAAACCCAGAAATCGCTTCACTTGTTGTTAAATAGACTTTAATTATTTTTGCTTGGGGAGGGGTTAAAGGAAAATAAAATTTCTCCCGAAGGTGAGCAGCAGCAGGCAGGGAGGAGTGGCCCGGCTCTCCCCGGCTCTTCCCGGCAGCCACGGCGCTGGCTGGGCTCTGAGCGGGAGATGCTCGGGGCACCCGCGGTCCCCCTGGGGCGCGCACGTCCCTAAAGGCACAAGTGTCACTTTGTCCCCTCCCTGCGCGGCTCCATCACCCAGAGCAGCCCAGTTGTGCAAAACCCCCATGTAAAAAAATACCAGTTTTCAGTATCGAACATCCTAAAAAACTAGAGCTTTGATCAATGTCAGTTCTCACTCTCACCCTCAATTGGAATTCTGTGATGACACCCTGAAGATCCGCTGGGTTCCACTGGGAGGGGACATTGGCACCAGGAGGATGACAGGGAACAGCACCCGGTTAGTGTGAAGGGGGATGGAGTTTTCCACCCGCTTTGTTTGGCCCTGGGTGGGCAGAGGGTCCCTCGGTGGGGCAGGAACACCCACCCCACACTGTCCCTGTCCCAGGTGCAGGGGGCAGGGCCAGGTGCAGGATGGGCTCTCAGGCAGGGGGGCTCTGCTCTGTCCTTCCCACCATCCCCATCCCACGGGCAGTGTCGAGGGCAGTGCCAGGCTACAGGCTGGGCGCTGTGCTGGGCTCTGTGCTGGGCTCTGTGCTGGCCTCCAGCTGCCGCTGGTACCGCTGCCGCCGCTCGCAGCGCGGGCACGACGGGGCCCGGGCGTGGCACTCCCGGTGGAAGACGGTTTTGCATTCGCTACACCTGGGAAAAGAGAGCAAAAAAGAAACTCACTGTGTTGGTAACGTCAGAGCGAAGACCAAACTTCCCCCACTGAACCAGGGGACACTTCCCTGTCCTGGTGAGCAGAGCCCCAGCCCCGGCTCCGGCTCAGGAGGAGCCTCGAGGGCAGAGGCAGCAGCTCCTCATCCCACCCCCCCCCGGCAGCTCCGAGCGCAGCGGCTCAGCCGGAAGGAGCGTGGTGGGTGCTGCTGATGTGTGAGAGAGAGCCGAGAGTGAGGTTTGAGCTGAGGTTTGTGCCCTGCTCTCTCAGCACCGAGCGCAGCTTCGAGGGTGTGACAACAACCCCTGCAACAACGAACCCTGAGACATCAAACCCCGGACATCGACCCTTGTGACAGTCACCCCCTGGCACCTGACCCTGATCCCTCAACAGTGACCCAGTGATAGCATCGCTGTTGGGGACCCTCTGCTGGCCAGAGCTGGGGTGGGGGACCCCACCACGACAACAGGACCCGCACGTGGCAGGGACACTGTGGGGACAGTGAAGCTGCAGGGAAGGGATGGACAGCCAGGGGGGAGCTGCCCACCCTCAGGCTGGCTCCGTGGAGGTGTTGGAGCTCCCTGATCTGGCTCAGCAGCAGCAGGAGGAATGTGACACCCTGCAGAGGACCCCAGCTCGGGCAGGGGTTTCACTGCTCAGTTAGCAGAAACGTCCCTCTTATGAGGGCTGAGGTCAATTTTTGGGTTGTGATCTCCAAATCCTCCGTGGCAGCAAAATGTGGCTGAGCCACATGCCAGCAGGGCAGCTGGATTTACCTTCCCTGTGCAAATACCTGGTGCACAATTCATGTGTGAACAGCACTGAACACCTTAATTCCCCAAAAGATGCGTGGGAGAGGGGCACAGAAACAGTCAGCAGTGCCAGGAAAGGGACCACGGCATCACAGCTGGGGCCAAATCCTGCTCCGGAGAGGAGCTGCAGGCCCTGAGGGACTCAGGAGAGGGAAAGGCTTGTGCACGGGTAGGCGGGATTTGGGATGGAAAATATGCATTTCCCTGGTGGAACACACTTCCACGTGGCCTCTCCAAATCAGCAGCGGCGGCGGCTGCTCCCCAGGTGTGAGGGATTTGGGAAGCCGGGTTTTACCCGGTGTGGTTCCGAGCGAGAAGTGGCATCTCCTGCCTCCACCTCCCCCGAGCTGCCGGAGCAGCAGAGGGTCCTGCGCTGGCAGGGCCATTGTTTGAGGCGCTGCAGACACATCCTGCTGCGGGTGCCGCTGTGACCCGGCTGCCCCGGGGCGGGCAGAGGGGCAGGAAGCCGCGTTTAGCTCCGCGAGGATGTCGGCTGAGCCGCTTTCCTGCTGCACAGCCTCCTCCGTCAGCGTGAAAAAGAAAGACGTCAACAAACTTCAGAGTTGGGCTCCGCGGGACACGAGACCCCCAGCCGGCCGCCAGCCAGCTCAGCCCTGCGTACCAGCTCTTTCCAGAGCCCGGCTGCTCTTTTTCCAGGGAAAATCGGTCCCCTGGGGATGTTGTTGTCCTCGATAATGAGCTCAGCGCTGTCCCCGTGGCAGGGAGGGGAGCGAGCAGCGCTGATCCTCCTGCACGGAAACTCTCGCAGCTCTGTAACACATGGAGCACTCACGGATCCTCGGTATTTTCTGCAGGTTCTGGGTGTTGCTGCTCACTTATAGGGATTGCCAGGCAAAGCAAGGCCACGCAGCCCATCAGCCTGTGAAATCTCTCTGCCAGGACTGTGCTCAATGCCAAATAGGATAAGACAGCACAAGAGGAAATGGCCTCAAGTTGCCCCAGGGGAGGTTTAGGTTGGATATTATGGAAAATTTCTTCACTGAAAGAGTTGTCCAAGTCTGGCAGAGGCTGCCCAGGGCAGCGGTGGAGTCACCATCCCTGCAGGCATTTTAAAGCCACATGGATGTGGCACTTGGGGACAGGGGTCAGTGGTGGCCTTGGCAGTGCTGGGGGAATGGTTNTCCCGGGGCGAGGACCCCCCAGCTCAGCTCCCTCGGGGTCCCCACTGAGCTCCAGCCCTACGCGGCCGCTCCGCAAACCGCCCGAACCTGCTGGAACAGCCCTGGGGTCACCGCCACCATCCGCGCACCGTGCCCGAGACCCCAGAGCCACCGAGCCCCACGCTGCTGAGTCACCGAAGCCCCCGAGCCCGCAGAGCCCCCGGGCCCCGCTCTCACCTGCGGCCGGCGCTGGGCGGGTGCGCGCCCGCGGGTGCCGCTCGTGCCCGCGCCGGGCTGGTCCCGACTCGCCCGGTTTCCGCCGCCGCCTCGACGAGAGACGGGGCCGGGCTCCGCGGAGGGGTGGGTGCCCGGCCCCCGGCTGCTGCGCGGGCTTATGGGGCGCGTTTCCTCCCCTCGGCGGGCGGGAAGGGATGCTGGCGGAGGGGACCCGCTGCCGCCCGACGAGGAAACGACTCCTCGGGAGGTTCCTGCCGCAGGAAGGGCCCAGCCCCGCGGCTCAGCCGGGATCTGCGCTGCTGCCGGATCTGGCACGGCCTCCCTGGGCAATGGGATGCGGACCCCATTAGGGGGGCCCCATGGGAGCTGTCCTGTCGCGGGTTTTGTCCCCACACACCCCAGGGAGTTCTGCAGTGTCGGTGGGCACACCCGTAGCCCTCCCGGCACATGGGTGGCGGAAAACAACAATGGGAGAGGCTGATACCAGCGGGGAGCAGACAGGAAGGAAAATGGGGCAGGGTCCCCCAATCCAAGCAAAACCCTGGAGGATGGAGGATGGGCAGGGTGGATGGGGGATGGGCAGTGAGGATGGAGGACAGAGAACAAGGGACAGGCAGCATCCCCATTCCCAACCCTCTTCCCACAGAGACACCGTGTCAGGTTCAACCTGTGATTTGCTCCCACTGCAGAGAAGCAAACCCAGAAATCGCTTCACTTGTTGTTAAATAGACTTTAATTATTTTTGCTTGGGGAGGGGTTAAAGGAAAATAAAATTTCTCCCGAAGGTGAGCAGCAGCAGGCAGGGAGGAGTGGCCCGGCTCTCCCCGGCTCTTCCCGGCAGCCACGGCGCTGGCTGGGCTCTGAGCGGGAGATGCTCGGGGCACCCGCGGTCCCCCTGGGGCGCGCACGTCCCTAAAGGCACAAGTGTCACTTTGTCCCCTCCCTGCGCGGCTCCATCACCCAGAGCAGCCCAGTTGTGCAAAACCCCCATGTAAAAAAATACCAGTTTTCAGTATCGAACATCCTAAAAAACTAGAGCTTTGATCAATGTCAGTTCTCACTCTCACCCTCAATTGGAATTCTGTGATGACACCCTGAAGATCCGCTGGGTTCCACTGGGAGGGGACATTGGCACCAGGAGGATGACAGGGAACAGCACCCGGTTAGTGTGAAGGGGGATGGAGGTTTCCACCCGCTTTGTTTGGCCCTGGGTGGGCAGAGGGTCCCTCGGTGGGGCAGGAACACCCACCCCACACTGTCCCTGTCCCAGGTGCAGGGGGCAGGGCCAGGTGCAGGATGGGCTCTCAGGCAGGGGGGCTCTGCTCTGTCCTTCCCACCATCCCCATCCCACGGGCAGTGTCGAGGGCAGTGCCAGGCTACAGGCTGGGCGCTGTGCTGGGCTCTGTGCTGGGCTCTGTGCTGGCCTCCAGCTGCCGCTGGTACCGCTGCCGCCGCTCGCAGCGCGGGCACGACGGGGCCCGGGCGTGGCACTCCCGGTGGAAGACGGTTTTGCATTCGCTACACCTGGGAAAAGAGAGCAAAAAAGAAACTCACTGTGTTGGTAACGTCAGAGCGAAGACCAAACTTCCCCCACTGAACCAGGGGACACTTCCCTGTCCTGGTGAGCAGAGCCCCAGCCCCGGCTCCGGCTCAGGAGGAGCCTCGAGGGCAGAGGCAGCAGCTCCTCATCCCACCCCCCCCCGGCAGCTCCGAGCGCAGCGGCTCAGCCGGAAGGAGCGTGGTGGGTGCTGCTGATGTGTGAGAGAGAGCCGAGAGTGAGGTTTGAGCTGAGGTTTGTGCCCTGCTCTCTCAGCACCGAGCGCAGCTTCGAGGGTGTGACAACAACCCCTGCAACAACGAACCCTGAGACATCAAACCCCGGACATCGACCCTTGTGACAGTCACCCCCTGGCACCTGACCCTGATCCCTCAACAGTGACCCAGTGATAGCATCGCTGTTGGGGACCCTCTGCTGGCCAGAGCTGGGGTGGGGGACCCCACCACGACAACAGGACCCGCACGTGGCAGGGACACTGTGGGGACAGTGAAGCTGCAGGGAAGGGATGGACAGCCAGGGGGGAGCTGCCCACCCTCAGGCTGGCTCCGTGGAGGTGTTGGAGCTCCCTGATCTGGCTCAGCAGCAGCAGGAGGAATGTGACACCCTGCAGAGGACCCCAGCTCGGGCAGGGGTTTCACTGCTCAGTTAGCAGAAACGTCCCTCTTATGAGGGCTGAGGTCAATTTTTGGGTTGTGATCTCCAAATCCTCCGTGGCAGCAAAATGTGGCTGAGCCACATGCCAGCAGGGCAGCTGGATTTACCTTCCCTGTGCAAATACCTGGTGCACAATTCATGTGTGAACAGCACTGAACACCTTAATTCCCCAAAAGATGCGTGGGAGAGGGGCACAGAAACAGTCAGCAGTGCCAGGAAAGGGACCACGGCATCACAGCTGGGGCCAAATCCTGCTCCGGAGAGGAGCTGCAGGCCCTGAGGGACTCAGGAGAGGGAAAGGCTTGTGCACGGGTAGGCGGGATTTGGGATGGAAAATATGCATTTCCCTGGTGGAACACACTTCCACGTGGCCTCTCCAAATCAGCAGCGGCGGCGGCTGCTCCCCAGGTGTGAGGGATTTGGGAAGCCGGGTTTTACCCGGTGTGGTTCCGAGCGAGAAGTGGCATCTCCTGCCTCCACCTCCCCCGAGCTGCCGGAGCAGCAGAGGGTCCTGCGCTGGCAGGGCCATTGTTTGAGGCGCTGCAGACACATCCTGCTGCGGGTGCCGCTGTGACCCGGCTGCCCCGGGGCGGGCAGAGGGGCAGGAAGCCGCGTTTAGCTCCGCGAGGATGTCGGCTGAGCCGCTTTCCTGCTGCACAGCCTCCTCCGTCAGCGTGAAAAAGAAAGACGTCAACAAACTTCAGAGTTGGGCTCCGCGGGACACGAGACCCCCAGCCGGCCGCCAGCCAGCTCAGCCCTGCGTACCAGCTCTTTCCAGAGCCCGGCTGCTCTTTTTCCAGGGAAAATCGGTCCCCTGGGGATGTTGTTGTCCTCGATAATGAGCTCAGCGCTGTCCCCGTGGCAGGGAGGGGAGCGAGCAGCGCTGATCCTCCTGCACGGAAACTCTCGCAGCTCTGTAACACATGGAGCACTCACGGATCCTCGGTATTTTCTGCAGGTTCTGGGTGTTGCTGCTCACTTATAGGGATTGCCAGGCAAAGCAAGGCCACGCAGCCCATCAGCCTGTGAAATCTCTCTGCCAGGACTGTGCTCAATGCCAAATAGGATAAGACAGCACAAGAGGAAATGGCCTCAAGTTGCCCCAGGGGAGGTTTAGGTTGGATATTATGGAAAATTTCTTCACTGAAAGAGTTGTCCAAGTCTGGCAGAGGCTGCCCAGGGCAGCGGTGGAGTCACCATCCCTGCAGGCATTTTAAAGCCACATGGATGTGGCACTTGGGGACAGGGGTCAGTGGTGGCCTTGGCAGTGCTGGGGGAATGGTTGGACTCAATGATCTTACAGGGCTTTTCCAACCTGAATGGTTCCACAATTCTGTGACAGAACCATGGAGATGTGGATCTCTCCACCTACAGTGGAGCAAGCTCCTGGGCTGGAAGGGTTTGACTTCTTCAGCAAACCCTTATGGTGTGGGGATAAGAGCTCCCCTCTGGCACCATCCCCAACCTGATTCCAACTTCTATCTAGCTGCTGCATCCTGACCCCACAGCTGACCCCACTGCAGGACAGGTCCCTGCCTGTGAGGGATGGGAGCTCTGTGGGCAGGGGAAAACCCCAGCAAGAACCAGCGTCACCCCTCTCCTTCTGGGAACATCCTCAGCCTCTCCCAGCACATCCCACAGTGCTGCCCACCCTCCATCTCTGCTCCCGGAGCAGCTGTGGCTGCCCCAGCCCTGGCAGTGCCCAAGGCCAGGTTGGATGGGACTTGGAGCACCCTGGGACAGTGGAAGGTGTCCCTGCCCATGGCAGGGGGTGGCATTGGAGGGGCTTTAAGGTCCCTCCAACCCAAACCACTCCAGCATTCTATGAACTCTGGGTCCATGTGTCCGTCCTTCCCTCCATGGCTGCAGAGGGATGTAGGACAGTCCCACTGCTGCTTCTCCTTCCCTCCTGCAGCCCCTGCAAGGGGTCAGAGCGACCCCGAATGGGAGAGGCACTGCCCTGGTGAGCAAGTCAGGGACATGCAGAACCTCCCTCCTCCTCCTCCTCTTCCTCCTCCTCCCTCCAGCCCCTTGGCTGCCCTGGCACCCAGCATCCAGCAAGGCCTTTGCAGACTGACAGCAAGGTGCTGGTGGCTCTGCATCTTCAGTCTGCAAAGCCACCTCTCTTGGTGACATCCTGGCTCTGTGAGGATGGTCTTCTCCTGCCCCAAAGAACCTGGATTTGATTTGGAGCATCAGATCAGCCATGCTGTATTTGTGATGGGTCCCATGAGGACATGGGCACGAGGATGTGGGCACTGCCAGGATGAGTCCCACAAGGATGGGGGAAGGACGTGGCTCCAGGGAGGACATGGGCACAACAAGGACATGGGCACTATGAGGATGCGGCTCCCACGAGGACACGGGCACCACAGTACGGTTCCCATGGCTGAGGACATGGGAACCACAAGATTGTGGGTATCACGAGGATGCACAACCACCTCAGAGCCATTTCCAAGCCCCCACATGCCTTGGAAGTGCAGACCCCGAGCAGAAGTCAGGGCTTGTTTGGGGCTCCTGGAGAAGCCTGGCTGTGCCCTTGGGTGTCCTGGCTGCAGTGGGACGGGCAGAGGTGGCTCTCTCACCTGGTGGTAGTGTCAAACTCGAAGGGGAAGATGATGCTGCTGCTGTTGCAGATCTGGCAGATGAAGCCGCGCTGGGTGCACAGGTCGCAGCTGTAGACGTGGTGGGACGCAAACTGCAGCAGCGACTGCAGGAAGGTCTCGAAGGCGCCGTCAGCGATCTGGGGGACACAGGGGTCAGCGCTCCTGGAGCCCGGCCCCGCGGGGGTTGCTGGGTCACACCCGTTCTTTGGGCTGCCCCAAAGGCTGCCCTCCAAAACAACCCCACCCCACACGCCTGGCATGAGAGCAGCACCCACAGCCTGCCAGGATGGGGCTCCCGGCTTGGGAATCACTGAGAAAACCCAACTGCTGGGAACCTCCTGCTCAAGGAGCAGCACGTGGCACCCACACAGACGTCGGGGTGTTTTCACCTGGAAAACCCCTACAGCTGGGCCAGGGGGCTTGGAGCAACCTGGTCTAGTGGGAGGTGGAACTGGATGGGACTGGGTGGTCTTTAAGGTCCCTTCCAACCCAAACCATTCTGGGATTCTATGACCATGCACAGCTCTCACCTGCCTCAGATCAGCCACGCTGTATTTGTGAGGACACTCCAGGAGGTAATGCCTGTGATCAAGCCTGCAAAGAAGCACAGTGAGGAAGGGGGTAGATGGTTTCTACCACACCTCCAACAGCTTTGGAGCAAGGAGGAGCCTGGATGAAGCAGCCTCTCGAAGTGAATCACTGCAGAGCCCATTTTCACATCCCAAATCCTGCCACTGGAAATCATGTGAGAGGATTTCAAAGCAGGGGGAAAAAAAGAAAATAAATATCTCATCTATTTTGCCAGGTGCTTCCTGCCCAGCCAGAAGCTCCTCGGCCAGGAAGGTGTTTCCTGAGTCACAGCTCATTGTGCTGACCCAGCCAACACACGGATAACTCCTTAGAGCAGATGATATGGAGGAAAAAGTCACCCTGAGCCTTGGCAGCACCGCTCCCCGCTCCCATGGTGGGTGAGCAGGGGGACCAAGAGACCACCAGGGTGCCCAGAGAGGGGAATGTCACGCCGGGAGGGACCTCACCGCTTGCTGAGCTCCTTCAGGGCACCGCTGCGGCACATGATGAGATAATCCCCCAGCAGCTTCAGCTGCTCCCGGCTGCGCAGGATCCGCCCCATCCTCTCCACGTGCTCGTAGAGGCTCTCGTTGACCAGCTTCAGGTCAATCAGCGGCTGATTTCGGATCTGTGTCAGGAACTTCAGGGCCTGCTTGCACACCTGGGGCACAGACAGAGGAGACACGTGGACACAGACCAAGGAGCAGCCCCAGAGTGAGCTTGGAGGGAAGTTTGGAGTGGGCACTTCCAGCCCAGGGAATGCCCAGAGGGATCTTCAGGAAGCAGATGCTAGAGCGTTTCCCTGCTCCCTGCGGGGACCAGCCCAGGACTCACCCCTCGTTTGGTCAGATCCCAGTTGTGGATGAGGCGGGAGGGGATCACGGTCTCCTCGTCCCGGTGGCAGCTGTCGCAGTAGTAGAGCCCAGAGAAGGCGCAGAGCTTGGGCCTGGCGAAGGAGAAGCCGATCTGCCGGGAGCAGCCTGTGGGAGCAGGGAGTGAGAGGGGACCTGCTGCCCACAGCCTCTGCCCACCTCTGCTGGGATGGGGAGAAACTTTTGGCAGCATGGAATTGGACAAAGAAGCTTTGGGAAGGGGTAGAGAGCACCTAAAGCACCTGTAGGATGGTCAGTGCGAGGCCGCCAGCCTCTTCCTCATGGATTTAGGACTGTGATGGTTCAACAGTTGCTGCTTCACTTTTTCTCCATAAAAAGGAGGCTGAACTATCCCTGAACCCACTTCTATCCATCAAGTAGTTCAATTGTTTGTGGGTTTTTCTAGGAAAAGTGAATTCTGGCAGCATCCCAGTGGTTTAGGGAAGAACCGCAATCCCACCTGCTGCCCCATCATCTGCACCAGTAGCTCTGCACTAATTTGCCTTCACTCAGCCCTTTTCTTTTCTGCTGCTGTCACAGTGTACCAAACCCTCATCTGCAAGGATGGATTAACCCTTTATTATAGCAATGGGGAACCCATCTCGGCTTTATTACCCCATCCACTGCACTCTGGAGTAGCTGGAGCTCACCCCCCCAAAATATTCTTGCAGATCATGTGCTGCTTTCTGAATTAATAATGAAACACAGCATTTATTGCTCATTACCTTGAGATGGAAGGGAACATATCGGGTGTCAGGCTGGGAGGGGAATGAAAGCAGGGCAGGCAGATCCCTACAGAAAACCTACACACAAAAATTGTGAATTTGTCATTTTGGCTTGTTGCTTCTAGCTGTGGGGAGGTGGAAGATGCAGGACAGAGCCTAGAAATGAAGGCAGAGACCAAATAGACCAGAAATAAAAATTAAAAAAGGAGAGAGATTAAAAGAAAAAACCCAACCTGCTGGAGGGTACAAGAAACATAATTGAAGCAGGAGAGAAATCTGAAATTTAATTAACTTAGTGAGGTAGAGCACAAATTACAGCTCCTGTGGAGGTCAGTGAAGGTGCCATCAGAACCTCCCCGTGTGCCGAGAGGCGTCAGGGGAAGGGTAAATGATTGTTTTGCAAAATCAGCCTGTCACACCCATGGCAATCCCTGCTCCTGTGCTGCCTTACTGGAAAAACTGCTCCAGATTGCACTTTCCCCACAGGCTGGGGCCTCAAAATGCCCAGGAAGAGAGTCCTGAGCTTCCTGATCCATGTAAGATTGCTTCGACCCCAGTTCCACACTGTCTGTACTGAAAGCATCTTAAATGGGAGCCCAGTAACATCCCAGTTGGACTGGGCTGGGGAGGGATGGGGGCTCGGCATGGGGGGCTCACCCTGTGCCCACAGGACACCAAAGGTGGGACATGAAGCCCCACCCAAGGGCATCTTGTGCTGCTGGGGTTCCTGGGAAACCAGAGAAGTTGTGGCTGCCCCATCCCCATCCACTTTGGTCCAATACCCAACTGGACCATTGGGTGTCTGAGGCCAGCTTGGACAGAGCTTGGAGCACCCTGGGACAGTGGAAGGTGTCCCTGTCCATGGCAGGGGTGGGACTGGATGGGCTTTAAGGTCTCTTCAACCCAAACCATTCCATGGTTCTGTACCTGCGCAGATGAAGCTCTGCGAGTCCAGGCCCTTCTCCATGGGGATGGCCACCAGGTACTGCAACAAGAAGCTGTTTTCCTTGACGATGTTCTTCAGGATGACCTGGGAGTGCCCATCCAAGCTGCCCCCCAGGGTCAGCGCCTCCTCGGCACTCTCCAGGTAGGACATGAGCACCTCTCGGACCAGCTCCCGCCACGAGGCCGCCTCCTCCGCGTTCTCAGCCTGCAGCTTCAGCACAGCCTTGGAGGTGATCACCTTGAAGAAGGAGGGTCCCCCCAGGCTCGTGTCTGGGAGGATGTCCTGGATGGTCTCTATGCCGTAACTGTTGCTTAAAATTTTGTCATTGTTCCTGATTTTAAAGCACTTCAGAGTTTCTAGAGACAGGGAAAAAATAAAGGGGACCCAGGTTTTGTCCATGTCCATGTACAGAACAGCCTCTTTGATTGCATCCAGCTCTGGTTCTGGAGCTGCAGTCCAGTCCAAGCTGTTCCCAGGCACGTCACTGTACTGGAGAGCACTGGAATCGCCATGGATGGGCTGGGCTTCGCCTCCATCCTCGGAATTCTCCAGTGTCTCCCAGTCCTCCTCCTCCTCCACCTGTGGCCGGCACTTGCGCAGCGCCTCGCGGATCCTGTCCAGCCAGTCCTCGGCCTCGTCCCGGGAAGGGGCTCGGAGGAAGAGCTTTTTCCCCAGGAAAACCAGCTCGAAGCGGCCATCAGAGTGGGTCAGTGCCAGGGACTCGCAGCGCAGCAGGGAGTAGCTCTCCACGCAGATGCGATCCTCGTGGTCCAGGAAGAGCCGCAGCTCCAGCGGGGACAGCTCGCAGGAAAACTCCTTCCATATGCCCATGGCTCCTCGCCGCTCCAGGCTGCCCAGCTTCAGCAGCCCCCGGAAAGGGTTGGAAAGACCTGGGGCAAAAGATGGCTCAGTTTAAGTAAGACTGGGGAAGCCAGTGAGGAAAGAAAAGCCAAGAGGGGCGCAAAGCAAGGACCCAGAGACATGGCAGGGGTGAGAGCCAGTGCTGGTACATGGTGGGCTGGGGCAGAAGCTGACCTTGGTCAGTGATGGACCTTGGTCTCCATCACTGTCCACCTACATTTGGGTTTTGAGGCTGGGAACAAGTGGGATAAAGGAAAGGTGTCCTGCAGGGTGGACAGACCCTCTCCCATTAAACTGCTTCCCACCAGAGCCTCCCTGGGCTCAGCAATGCCTTGGGAAGTGGCTCCACTGCCCTTTGCAGCTCCCAGTGCTGCCATCAGCTCCCACCAGCCAGTGGCTCTCCCGGAACAGCCCATCCCCACCTGGAATAGCCCCCAAGCATGAGGGCAGCAGGAGGTGGCACGTACCCATCTGCCTGCGGTGCACCACGCTGAAGCCCTTCTGCTCCCGTTCTGGGGACATTCTGGGCTTCCCAGTGTCTGAGGATGGCACTGAGAGCCTCTCCAAGTCCAGAGCACTGATGAGCCCCGGGGCTGGCTCCTCGCTGTCCCCCTCTGGCCCAAAGCCGTTGGTGTTGGCTGTGCTCCCGCTGTTCTCTCTGGGGGAAGGTCTGTAGAAATCATCTTCTGAGATCCAGCTCTTCTGTTAAAAAAATGAAATATTATGAATTATTAAGCTCATCAAACACCCTGTGGCCCTCAAACACAACCTCTCCTTGGGGGGGGTGCTCCTGTACAGCCCAAATCCCAGGCACTGATGTGTGGGATTTAATGGGAGGTGTCCCTGCTCATGACAGGCGGTTGGGAATGAGATGAGTTTTAAGGTCCTTTCCTCCCCAAACCATTCCATGACTGATTTTCTGCTGGCCATTCCCAGGTGGATAGCTCCCTTGCTCCCTCCAATCAGAGAATGATCCATGGAACCGCATCCAGAGCTGGATAATACTGGGATTGTATTCTGGTGGGATAATAAAGTCCAAAATCGATCTGTTCTCTCCCCCTAAAATCACTGTGGAAGGAGAGCACATTCCCTGCAGTGACCATAGGGCCATGGAGTTTTACTGATGGGGGTGAAATTCCAGCCTTGCCATCGAAGGGCATGAGCTGGAGCAACAGCAGCAGGAAGAACAGAGATGGGGAGAGGCACAGAGGTGTCCAGGGGGAAACAGAGACCCATGGTTCACAAGAGGATGCTCCAGGGGCCTGGGCTGTGCATGGGAGAATAAGGCAGGGAAGGCAGAAGAAGTCTCTCTGCATCCCAAGAGGGGATGACATCCATGAGATAAAGAAAATGTGGCTGTAGCTTCTCCAGGAGCTTTTCTGGCTACAAGAATCCCAGAATCATTAAGGGAGAAAAGCCCTTTGAGTCCATCCTGTGCCCAATCCCCACCTTGGCAGCCAGATCAGAGCACTGAGTGCCATGTTCAGCTGTTCCTGGGACACCTTCAGGGATGGGAACTCCACTACCTCCTTGGGAAGCCCCTTTCAAGGCCTGACCACCCTTTCATTGAAGAAATTCCTCCTGAAAGGAGCAAGGTTCTGGGACAAGGTCCCCAAGCAAACACCAGGAGGAAAAAACAGCCCAGCTCAGTGCCCTGGCACAAGGGAGCAACATTCCTAGACCCTTCTGGGGCTGCATCCTCACAGGAATGTCCTCTCAGCTCCCCTTCCCGGCCTTCCAAGAGCCTTTTATTTTGAATAACAACCAAAGTGACAGCACAAGAGCTGTCACCACCCTTCGGGGAGGATCACAGGGTGGCGGCTCCAGGATTACTCCTGGGGCAGGAATGCAGGTTGCTCCATGAGTCACGGAGAGCAGGGGGAATTTCCTGTTGACACAGTATGTTATACATAGATTAGGTCAAACTGGCTCAGGGCCACGAGGAAGCAGCGGAAACGGGATAAGCGGGAGGGAATTGAGAGGAGCAGAGAGCAAAAGGAGGAATGGTCTGGGGGGGTGTGAGGTGTATCCTACCCTGACCAGTGTGGAAAGGATGAGAACCAGCATGGAACAATGGGGACCAGGATGGAACAGTCAGTAACAAATTACACAGAGGACAGGGCTGTTCAAAGAGTTTCCTAAAAGGAGAAGCCCGTGGATGTGGATCAGCTCCCGCTGGCAGCAGGGGAAATCCGCCGCTGCTCAGGCCCAACACCCGGGAATGCCATCCTGCTCTGGGAACAGATGTGCTGCAGGAGGATTTTCCCACTGGGAAACTACTTTGCTTCCTGTCCAGTCAACCCTTTTTCCTCCTCTTACGTGGACCATAAATGAAGAAAAGTCCCCATGAGAACCTTGACTCCGGGGCTGTTTTATCGCTTGCACACAGCTCACGGCCAGATTTGTCAAGAGCTCAGCCTTCTGCAGATATCCCTAACAAACCCCAAACTTCCTGCTGCAGCTGCCCCTGGAAAGGGGTGACTGACAGGCCAGGCAGGGCTTCAAAAGCTTTGGTGCCTCTTTCACCAAGGAATAGAGACTTTTGATTCAGTTTCTCCTGAAGCAGCTGCACGGCCACGGCTCTATGGGGTTGGAACCATCACGGATAGCCAAGTGGGAGCAGCATGAACAATGGAAGTTTGGAGAAATCTATCCAGGGAAGTGTCCAAGGTCATGATGGATGGGGCTTGGAGCACCCTGATCTAGCAGAAGGTGTCCCTGCCCATGGCAGGGGGTGGCACTGGATGGGCTATTTAAGGTCCTCCATTCCAACCCAACCCATTCAGGGATTCCCTGACTCTAGGACAGCAGTGCCTATCAGAGCTGTTCCCAGTTTTATTTCCCTTTAGCACTGGGTACAAATCTGAGGAGAAGGGAAAGGAAGGAGCTGTGGCACCTACCGGGCAGCCCAGCAGGGGTGAGAGCAGGTACTGGGCCGTGGGGCTGCGGGCTGCCTGGCTGCCCTTGCTGCCGCTGCCCTCTGCTCTGCCCAGACCATCCCGAGGGGCCGGAATTCCAGATGTGCCGCTGGCATCTCCATCCCCCTGCCTGGGGGGCATGGGGTCTCCTGTCTGAGCAGAGCTGGCACTGCTGGGGGGAGGCTCCTGGTGCGTTCCACGGGTCGGTGCTGGGTGGGCGGGCGATACCTGGGGACCCAGGGGAGGCTGGGGGGAGCAGCCCAGCACGCTGGGGAGCAGCTGTCCCTCCGGGGCCTCCGGGCTTGGCCTGGCCTTGCTGAACTCAGACAACACCCTTGAAATGGAAAAGTGATGGGTTTGAAGGCAGCTCAAGAACCAAAACCTATAACCCCCCTGTTATTGCACGCTGTAACCATGTAAGAAGGGTTCAGCGTCACTGCTGGCCTCCGTGGGCTGGCAGCACGGTATGCCTGGAAAATCCCACTGATGCCAACAGAAAAATGTGGGATTTGTGTCCCACAGAGCAGCACCAACCCCACAGCATGGAGCAGGACCCTGCCTGCAAAGGGAGCATTTCCCAATTACACCCATTAATGGGATTTAATTTGGTGGATGGAGGGACAGCACTGGGTGCTCCCCATGGCTCCAGCCCCATGTACAGCTCCTGGACACGAATCCAGCCTTGCCATGTGCCAAATTCCAACTGTTTTCATTAATGAGCAATTAACAGTGGAGCCTGGCCAGAGAGAGGATCAGCTGTTCCCGTGGTCCCAGTCTGCTGCCAGCCCCAGAATTAAACCAGCCCAAGATTAAAACTCAAAGGAGTGTCTCCATCACGAGTTTAATCCAATCGAGGCAGGTTCTTCCAGGATCATTGGAAGATGCAAAATCCTGGAAGAAGGGAATGATGCTGTTATAGATGGGGAAGCACAGCCTGCAGCTCCAACTCTTCCTGAACACTGGGAAAAGGCATCACCCTGAGGCTCGGCTCCCTCAGAGTCACACTCTAAAGGTGGCAGGCAAAATATTTACAGATTACTCAGAGCTTATATAACCTTAGAAATCTTTGTGCTGGATGCTTGACAGGAATAAATCACAAGGATGACAAACCAACAGCCTCCCTCCCTGAATGATCTGCCAAAGCTGCAAATTACAACCCTTCCCTGTGACCAAACTCATTTCTTTCCCCCTGTGGAAAGCCCTGGAGTATCCCCCAGCGTACGCCAGGAAGATGTGACATTCCTGAAACCAGGAAGCAGCATTTTTCTGACGTTTCTGCCCTGGTAAAGAGGACACACACACACTTCAGTGGCCGTGAGCTCATCTGCAGTGGCAGCAGAGTCTCAACAAGCCGTGCCGAGTGGTTCATGAAAAGAACAAAAGCTCCTTCCAGGAGGGAAAAAGAGCTTGTTAAAGGCAAACAGGGAGAAAGCCCTCCTGCCTATAGAGAGAAAACAACCAGAACCCAGAGAGGGTCAAAAATCCCTTTGGAGAGGAGATGTGGGGAGAGACTCACTCCTGCAGGGACCTGTCCAGATCCTCGGCGGTGGCCGTGCCCAGGTCGGAGTCGCAGGACAGCGGCTCCTCGCTGCGCTCGGGGCTGCGGGTGCAGGGCACTGGGGGGAGGCTGTCGGAGCCCAGGCTGGATGAGAGCTGGGATGAGCTCGTGGTGTTCAGGCTCAGCGAGGACGACGTGAGCTTGATCTTACTGCTGGCTTTGCCGATGGGCAGGACAGGGGCTTGGATCTCGATCTCATCCGATCCCGAGGACTGGGAGATGGAGCCCAGCGATGCTTTCCTGCGGGGCTCGGAGGCCGAGGACGTGAGGGGCTCCAGCTCGGACACGGGACACAGACCCGACAGGGACAGTGGGGTGATGGTCCATTCATTCAGAACTGCTGACTTGTAGGAGAGCTCGAAGGTCAAGGACGATAAACCCTGCAAGTAGCAGAGGAGAAACTCACACTCCTCAGCGTCCAGGAGCAGAGCCGGGGCTTGGTAGTACTCATGCAGCCGGGCCCGGTCCCGCAGCAGCAGCTTCAGGTAACACTCCATGAGGCCGTCGTTCAGCGCCAGCCGCAGCCAGGCCCGGCAGCGCCCTACGTCCGTGTTGATAAACATCAGCTGCTCCAGCTCCGAGATAATATTCCTGGAAAAGCAGGAAAAAGAACAGAACAGGAGTGAGCGGCTCTGTTTTGGTCCATCACAGGGTTCAGGAGGGCCTGAGCCTCCATCAGATGCTGCCCAACCTGCTCTGCTACAGGGAATTCAGGAGCTGGGATAAAGCTGGCTGTGGAAAATCTCTCTCTTTCATGGAAAGTGTGGTTTTCCATGGAGGGAGATGGCTCCTGAATGCCCCAAACAAAACATGTTAAGGACCCCAGGCAGCTCTGTGGTGCCTCTGGCTGCTCCTCCTCTCTCTCCCATCCACTGCTTGCACCGGGCAAGGATGCAGATGGACAATTCCTGCTGTCCCTGTGCATTTGTGGGGTTTGTCCTGGCTGGATCCTCCTTGGTGACAATCACATGTCTAAATCCTCACTTTAAATTTAAAAGCAGCCAAAACACAGTGAAAACTGTTGTGGCAGCCCCCAGGAAACAACCTGGTTGGGGTTGAGCTCAAGTAATCCCAAACTCCTGAATTCAGCTGTTCTTCCCTAAAATCCAACAGCGACACCACGCTCCCTGCTCCTCCCTGCTCCCAGCTCACTGCACACACCTCAAAAAACAGAGCAAAGGTTTTCTAAGACTTCTCTTTTAATCAGTCTCTCAAGACAGAAGAAAAAACCTTCAAAGGGCACAAAAATATCCCCCACAGCATGTGAAAGAGTTATTTTCATCTGCTCTTTCATAATTCAGGAGTCGGTGATGAAGCTGGATGAGGCTTTCAGAACATTTTGTGTGTGGGCTGTTATTTATTGTGGGTGAACTTGACTCAGGGAGTGGCTCAGAAAACCCCAGTAAACAGTGATCATTCAGGAGAGACCTCCTCAAAGGTTGGTTGGGACATGGGGAAATGGGGCCAACCAGCCCCAGCAGACCCAGGTTAGGAGAGAGCCCAGATCTCTGTGTTGTGCATCTCGTAAGCGGCCACTGCCAGACGCCAGTGTGGTCACTGGGGTTCCACAGGGCCCAGACATCCACCCTGGCACCCAGAAATAAGTAAGAAAGAGGTGCAGCTTCAGTTTCAATCCTCAACTTTTTGGGGATATCAGCTCACCCCCAGCACACACTGAGAGGGGATGTGTGGGGCCAAGCCCCTCTTGGCACTGCAGGGGCTTCACTCTGCTCCCTCCATCTGCCAGGGTCCTGAGTAGCCCCCACCAAAGCCCTGTGAGAGCATCTGGCCCTGCAGCTGAGGGGACTGAGCACACAGATAGGGTAGGGACACATCTGTCCATCGAGCCATCCTCCTCATTCCCCGAATGTGACAGCACCAAAAGAAGGGCTAAACCTGAGCGTGCCAATCCCTGTCAGCAGCAAGAGCCACTCACCGGTGCGTGATGCTCTTCAGTAGGCCCCAAAAGACTGGCTGAGGGAAAGGCCCTCGACCCCCAGATTTCTTCCCTTTCCCCCCACTCTCTGCCTTGATGTGCTTTGCCTTCAGCCCGTGTACAAACACAGCTTCCAGGGCACTGCAGAGCGTGTTGGCGTTGCCATCATCGCTGGTGACCACGGCGTCCGAGCTCACGTACTGCTTCTGCAGGGCCTTGATGGCATTCACCAGCTGCTTCTTGATCAGCTGCAAGACAGGAGGTGCAGGTTTGGATTATAAAAGTGAAAGTATTAAGAAGGATTTAATGTAAAAGAGCTCAAAAACCAGCCAGGCTTATCCACAGTGAAGCACCATGCAGCTCCTGGGCTCATCCTCATGCTTTTCAGTGGCTGAACCGGTCAAGCTGGGGACTCACACTCCTGGAATCTGACTTATTTTGTTATAAATATAATAATTTATCCAATTGTAGCTGGTGTTTCAGAACTGGGGTTGCCTTTAGAGCGTACGGTGCTTCCTCTGCAGACAGCAAATGGCTTAAGGGGATGGGAAAAAAGGAATTGGTTCTTTCCAGGCGTTCCTTTGGAGGAAACACGAGGATTAAGTGTGGGTGAGAAAGGAGAAACTAAGAGGAGGGAACACATCCCCTGAACTCGTGCAGTTCAGCCTGAGCAGCATGTGACATGTGACACGGGGCCAGCAGCAGGAATCAGTCATTGACCTCAGCAACTGTGCTGGGTAAACCCTTGGGGGACAGGTCCCCAAAACAGTGGGGTTCAGAAGGACACTGGGGTTTAGCTGCTGCCCTTGGAGAGACTCAGGGGGTTCTGAAGCTGGGATGTGGGAATTTTGCCTTCCAACAGCTTTACTTTCACCAGTCAAAAGCAGCAAATTTGGTGAATTTAACAATTTCATGCTGGTGGAGAGGATTTTTCCTAAAGCAGCTGAGCCCAGGTGTCTCAATCAACCTTATTTTAAATCACAGTTGTATTTCCCAGCAGGTGCTTTGGAAAACACCACAAACCCTTGCTCAGATTCCAACCAAACAATCCATGTTTCACCTCCCAGCAAATGCTGAATGTTCCCTGAGCAGGGCTGTGCAGATTTTGACTCGAGCCTGTGTTGGCTGCAAAACCCCATATTAAATTTCCAGCCTGGGATATTTTTTTCAGCATCTAAATAAGATTCCCAGCAGCTGTAGCTCAAGGGCAACACCCAGGGGAGTGTGTCCCTTACTTGGGGTGCTGTTTTCCAGCTTTTCCAGCTGCCCCCCAGGTCTGCTGCCCCAAGGAAGGAGCACTGAGGGCTGAGAAAGTTAAGGAGTGTGGATGATTTTATCAGTCATGCATGGATTCATCCATGGGATGAATTAAACCCTTGGGTTTAACTGTTGGTGTTGAACTTTGCTTGTTGAATGGGTTTAGACTCCCAAAATTGGGTGAAGAGACCCCAGCTGGGGGGAGACAACACCCCTTCATCCAGATATCAGAGCTGAGCACCTTCCCTGCCCCATGTGGGGTCTTGCAAAGGCCAAGGTGTGATTTAACCCACACACCTCTTATTTCCTTTAATCCCCCAACCCAGACAAACCAGCCAATCCCAATATAAACCATCCCAGCTGGCAGCGCCCACAAGTCCCACCTGTCCCCAGCAGTGCCTGGAGCTGTCTGGGGAGCACTGGGGGGTCTGGCTCACCTGGATGGCTTCCTTGGGGTCCTCGGGGTGGCTGGAATGCATCTCCGCTGCTGCTGCTCCCCACGCTGCCTTCACATGTCACCTGTGGGACAAGGAGGGCATGGCTGAGCACCCAGGGGTCCCACCCCACTCACCTGCCAGGGAAAGGGCTCCTGGTGGCACCCAAAAGGGATGGATCCCTGCCTGAGGTGTTCTGCAGGTGCTCATGGCCAGGGCACTGTGGGATCTGAGCTGGGAGTGACTGACCTGGAAAGGTACCGTGGTTCCCAGGGACAATTCCCAGGGACCAGGAGTGTTCCAGGCAAAATAGAGCAGGGCCAAGAGACCAGGAGGAACTAATGAACCCCTGTGAGGGGCCCTCAGGCAGCCCCCAGGCTGGGGCAGCAGCCAGGCAGGTCTGGCCAGCAGTGCCAGGGACTGCTGCTCTTGCCCCTGTGTCACCTGGAATGTCTGAGCCTGAAAAAGGCACCCAAAACCACGGGAGTGGCATTAGGTGGCCTGGACAAGGAGTGCCACGCCCCAGCAGAGCCTGGGAAGAGGTGACAGCAGTTCAGCTCTCTGCTACATGCCACAGGAGTGGTGCTGCTCCAACCCAGCTGGAACAGACCCTGTCAGCACAGAGCTGGCTAGGGAGATGGGAAAGAATCGTGGAATGCCAGGTATGGTTTGGGTTGGAAAGGATCTCAAAGCCCACCTAATGCCACCCCTGCCATGGGCAGGGACACCTCCCACTGTCCCATGCTGCTCCCAGCCCCATTCACCCTGGCCTTGGATACTGCCAGGGATCCACGGGCAGCTACAGCTGCTCTGGGCACCCTGTGCCAGGGCCTCCCCACCCTCCCAGGGAGGAACCTCTTCCCAATATCCAATCTGAATCTTCACTTTCTGTTTAAACCCATTCTCCCTTGTCCTGTCACTGTCTGCCCATGTAATGCCCTCTCCACATGTTTTAAAAGCCCCTCTAGGTACTGGAAGGCTTTTGGTTCTCCATGAACCCCACGATCTCCCCACGCTGGGGGGTGCCAGAGCTGCTCTGCTGCTTTGGTGGGAGACAAGAGAATAATCAGTGCCCTCCTGCTACAGCAAACCCTGGAAAAACCTGATGCAAGCAGCCTGGGCAGCCTGGCTGGGTCACCTGCCACTGTAGGGTTGCAGACAACAAGGGACCTTTGACTTCTGACTTGGCTTTCTGCCCTGCTCCTCCTTCGGAGGCGTCTGCGAAACCCAGCAGTGCCTGGAGCCTCTGAGCAGAGCACGTGGTGTCAGCAAGACACCCATGGCATGGCTGGATCCCTCACCAACCACAGCTGGATCCCTCACCAACCACAGCTGGATCCCTCACCCATGGCTGGATCCCTCACCAGACACAGCTGGATCCCTCACCAGACATGGCAGGGCCTGGCATGGAAAGGGGTCCAAGAGCTGCTCCAGCACCTGCTACTGCTCACAGCTTCCTAAAGGTATGAGAGGCTGGAGAAGGAATTTATTTATGGAATCCCAGCATGGTTTGGGCTGGAAGGGACCTTAAGGACCACCCAGTGCCACCCCTGCCATGGGCAGGGACACCTTCCACTGTCCCAGGCTGCTCCCAGCCCCATCCAGCCTGGCCTTGGATCCGGGGCAGCCACAGCTGCTCTGGGCACCCTGCGCCAGGGCCTGCCCACCCTCCCAGGGAGGAATTTCTTCCCAATATCCCATTTAATCTCTCCTCTGTCAGTGTGAAACCATTCCACCTCGTTCTATTGAGCAATTCCCTGAAGCTGGAATCACTTGCCATCCAAATGGAGAAGGAAAGCCCAGCTGTTGGCTGCAGGGTTGGATCTGCCTCCAGCAGACAACAGGTTTGGAATGGCAGTGATGTCTCAGGTTTTATTTACAAGCCAACACCAAAACCCCAGAGCTTTCCCTGAGCAGAGCAGACAGCATCAACCTGCCCCTCTTCTGCCAAGCCTGGGCAGAACCATGGTTTGCTGAGAAGCTCCTACATGGCCACAGCCAGTCCTGAAGGCAGCAGTGTCCAAATCAGGAGCAGTTTGAACCCAGAGTGGCCCAAACCTGGAGTGGCCCAAACCCAGAGCAGCCCAACTTCGGAGCAGCCCAGATCCGGACGTCTGGAGCAGCTCAAATCCAGAGCATCCCAGACCCAGAGCATCTTGTGCAGGTACCATCCCAGCTGGCCCTGCTAAGCTCCTTGGGACCAAGCCCAGCACGGACCCTCAGTGTTTCCAGGGTTCACAGACGATTTCAGAGCAAACGAAACTGTTTTTGCTGTGACTTGTCATAAGATTTCCTCCCCTTGTGTTGCAACACAGAAATGGGGGGAGCACAGGGATTACAGGACAGTTAACCTCTGGCTCAGAGACAGCAGAGGTTTTGCAAAGACTTCATCTAAGTTTTACAAAGACCTGGTCTAAGTTTGACAAAGTGAGAGTTACTCCCCCCAAACACTCTCCTTTGCCTGCATCACCTCTCTCAGTGCCTGCAGGAGGCAAGAGCCACAGAGGACAACCCTCCACCTTCACCACGGGACTCTCCACTCCCACCACGACCAGTCCAACCAGTTTGTTCCAGCGCCATGAATCCACACGGCACCACTTCTCTTGGAACAGCATTTTCCTGACTAATGAGTGCAAGGAAGCAGCTCTGAGGCAGATTTCACCTAATAAAATCTTGGGTGAAACACAGGGAAATCAGAACAGCAACCCTGGTGCTGGGTCTAGAAAGAACCAAAGGGCTCTGGAGCACTTCCAGGCAGATCCTGGAAAGCCATGGCTGTTCCTTGTGATCTTGGAAGATAAGAGATGAGATGGATGTGCAAACACAGAGACAAGCACAGCTACAGCAGAGAAAAGCCACCAGGTTTCCCAGCAGTCACCACCCTGGCAGCTCCCGGGGTGAAACAGGGCAAAGCAAACAAGTGAGGAGCAACCTAAGGGCGTCCAACCTACCCAGGAGGAGAGTCACGGTGGGAGGGCAGAGCTGCTGATTTCCCAAACTGCTGCAAACCAGCCAGGTTCCTTGGGAACAGCTGGAACCAAGGCTCCTGCCAGCAGAGCAGAGCCCCTGTCCCAGAGCTCGGCTCCTCGGTCTCCCAAGAAGCGACACTCTGCGAGTTATAAATAAACAGCAGGTCACTGCCTGTGCTCTGGGATGGAAAACAACAGCCCACGACGGCAGCGTGAGCGGTGACTCAAGGCCTGGACACGGAGCCAGTCATTTTCCAAGCACGAGTGCTGTGCCAGTCACCCTCCGCCCTGGGGACATGGGGGCTCTGGTGGCACAGTGGGTCCAAGGACTGCTGTGGGGACAGCGCTCTCCTCCCACACAGCTCCTGCTTTCCTCCCAGAGCCGAGAGCAAGCTGGGCCCAGAGGCAGCCCAGGAGCAGGAAAGCCAGTGGCATGGCATGGGGATTAGCTGGCTGGAGGATAAAACCCCTGGGAACAGCTCGGCGAGGGTTAGGACAGGACAGAGCTCCAGCAGGACCCTCATGGTCCAACTTTGGCTCCTCCCCCGTGCCCAGCCTGAGGCAGCAGCGCTGTGATTCCCAGGGCAGGAACACAGGCATGGAGTGAGGATGGGACCATCACATCACCCTCGCCCCTATTTGTCACAGCTGACAAACCTGGTGGTGACCGGGGAAGTGTCACCGATGATGAACCCGTCCAGCTTCTGCCCCGTGGGGGCCCAGGAGCAGCCAGGGGAGGAAAAGCAGCCACTGAGCTCCCAGCCTGGATGAGAGACTGTGCTTCCCAAACACTCCAAATTGGCAATTTCCTTCAGCCTGTTACTTACTCCTGCACCAGGCTACAATTTGCTGGAGCCACAGGGAGAGCTGGGGCTGATTTTCTGCAGTGCTGCAGCCGCTGGAGCCACCATGCACAGGCCAAGCAGGTTGTGAAAGCCTCAGTGTGTTGAGGCAAGATGTTCCCAGGTTTATATTCCCAGTTTTTGTGTTGCTTTGTATTCCCAGCACTGGAGTTTCCCCGTGGACGTTCCTGGTGCCATCCAGCTGGGCGGGTGGCTTGCATCCCTCGGCAGGGAGACGGCGGTGGCTGCGAGGAAGGCAATGAGGGAAGGGCTTTTTAATCTCTGCGTTTTACACATGAATTACCCAGAGCTTGTTTGCAACTGCTCATTTAATGTGATTTATTGAGAATGTAACACATGATCAATCAGGGAAAGCTGTAAGGATACCACAGGTGCTGGGACCTCTAGCTGGTGGGAGGAACAGACTGAGAAATTTGGGGTGTCAGCGCTGGTGGCAGTGAAGTGAGGACCAGACACCAAATCCCAGCGAGGTCCCATGAAAAGGTACATCTGACCTGCTGTTCACCTCACGGGAGACACGGAGAGGAGGAACGAGGGGCCAAGGCTGCTGGCTGGGCAGCACAGCCCAGGCGTGCGGGGCCTGGCACGGGCGGCCCGGGGATGGCTGTGGGGGCATCCGAGTGGCTGCCCAGGGATCAGGGCCTGCCCGGCTCTGGGGAGGGATGAGCGGCCGTGGGGAGCTGGGGGACCTCCCCTGCACCACCCTGCACCCCCCGCCAGACCCCATCACTCCCTGGCTGACCCTCAGCACCCCGCACGCCATGGGCGCCCATCACCCTGCACCCCTTGACAGACCCCTGTCACTCTGCACCCCCATCACCGCGCAGCCCTAATCTGAGCCGCACCCCCTGCACNAGGGGGAAACACACACGGACACAGCCGGAAACACACATGGACACAGCGGGACACGCACGGACACAGCGGGACACACGCACGGACACAGCCGGACACGCACACAGACACAGCCGGAAACACACACGGACACAGCCGGAAACACACATGGACACAGCGGGACACGCACGGACACAGCGGGACACACGCACGGACACAGCCGGACACGCACACAGACACAGCCGGAAACACACACGGACACAGCCGGAAACACACATGGACACAGCGGGACACGCACGGACACAGCGGGACACACGCACGGACACAGCCGGACACGCACACAGACACAGCCGGAAACACACACGGACACAGCCGGAAACACACATGGACACAGCGGGACACGCACGGACACAGCGGGACACACGCACGGACACAGCCGGACACGCACACAGACACAGCCGGAAACACACACGGACACAGCCGGACACGCACGGACACAGCCGGAAAAACACACGGACACAGCGGGCCACGCAACATGGATGCAGCCGGACACAGCTGGACACACACGGACAGATACCGGGACACACAGGCATGAACTTGAACACACCTGGACACACAACTGGACACACACATGGACAGACACTTGGCCACACATGGACCCCGTCACACACGCAGCCCTCCGGAACATCACGGCCCCAGGAAGGCTGTGGCTCCAGAGGCTCGGCTGCGGTGACTGCTTGGATCCCCTCTGTTCCCAGTCCTCAGGGAGGAGCTTTGGGGTGTCCTAAGCACAGCACCCACCAGCAGCATCCTCCTCTGCAAAGAGGGGTCATGGAGTCAGTGGTCCAGATCTTGGCGTGAATCTTTTCTCTGGGTAACAGCATTTCCTTAGGCTACTTCCATCTGGAATAACAGCAAGGAAACAACATCCAAGGAAATAAAGGCAAGGAAATAACAGTGAAGGAAATTCAAGGACATAGTCAAGGAAACAGTGGTAAGGAAGTAGCCAAGAATGTAGCCTCCAAGGAAGCAGGATCCAAGGAAATAAGAGCAAGTAAATGACAAGGAAACAACAGCTAAAGAACTGGGATCCAAAGAAATAGCCTGAAAATAGCCACCAAAGAAATAACATCCAAGGAAAGCCTTAGCAGTTCCTACATCAGAACAAGAGCTGAAAAAAAAGTGTACTGCCTATACAAAACTATCTACCAGGCCCTCAATTCCCAGAAAAATGAATCCTGGGCTGAGCTGTGCAATGCAGAGTACTGGGATGTGGAGGAAGAGATTTTCCTGCACGTTTCAACATGCTGGTAAAACACTGGGCTTGACTTAAATGGCTAGAAACAGGCAGACCCTGGAGGGCACAGTGGAAGGGAAGGATTTGGAGAGGTGAGAAGGAGTGGAAATACACGGTACCTGACCTCACCTGCTCTACATCCTCATACTTCTTTCTCAGGCTCCATTACAGATTTTCAAAGAACCCCAGAACACTTTGCTTGTGTCCCAGGGGTTCCCAGAGCCAACAAGAACTCCCTCTCTGCCACCACTCAGTTCAGCTCCCAAGGGTGCATGGGGGCATCAGGAATGAAAACGGTGCAACCATCAGCCTGGGAGCCAGGCGGGTGTGAGGGAGGGCAAAGGGAAGGAGGAGGAAACCTCAGGGGTGCAGAAGGGACAGTGCTGCTTGTGCAGCTCCAGGCCAGCACCATGGGGACACCGGTGCCACAGCCTGTGCAGGAGGACACCAGCCATTCCCCTTCCCACCCACCACCCGGAGCTCTTGTGCTAGCAGGAGACATTTGTAACACAAAAGCGTTGATCCTGGAAAGCTACAGGGGCCTGGGGATGTTTTAGAAGCACTACTGCAAAGCCTCTTACTTTGGGTATCCAAAGAGATACTCAGGAAGGTGTCATTGGAATGGGAAACCACTACAGTGAGTGCTGGAGCCAGGCAGGGATACTGGGGCTGGCAGAAATAACACCTGTATGAGGTATGACCAGGTGGATGATCTGCTCAGCCAAGTGGCAGAGCTGAAGGGGGAAGCGGAAAGTTAAGGAGTGTCGGGGAGTAGGAGAGGGAGAGGCACTGGTGGAGTCACTCTCCAGCAGTCACTGGACAAATGTCCCAGATGGACACGTCCCAAGAAGTAGAAGATCCCCAAGGCTGTTGCCAGCAGGCAGAAGGAGGGGACCAAAGAGACAGGGGGAATGGAGAGAGGTCCCTGCTCGAGGACGCAGCGGAATCCCCTCCTGGCCCATGTCACCTTCCCGGCTCCCTCTGCACAACAAGGAGGAGGCTCTGGGCCTCTGGGGCCGGTACAGTGACGATGTGGACAAACGTCCATCCTGGTTGGAGGGGTGGCCCAGGGTGAGTCAATCCAGCCACGTTGGTTGAGAGGCTCCCTTGGATGCTGTCCTGAGGGGCAGAGGAGTCCAGGGAGGCTGCACATTGAGCAATCCTTGAAGGCGCAGGCAGGAACAGCCCGTGCCCGTGTGTCCAAAGATGAGCTGGCGGGCAAGCAGAGTGCCTGAGCAGGAAGCTTTGGCTGGGACTCAGGGAAAACACAGAATTTACGGCTTTGGAAGAAGGGCAGCACCACAGGAGGAGAACGAGGATGTCGCTGGGATATGCAGGGAGAAAGGCAGAAAGGCAAAGGCCCAGCTGGACCTGAATTTGGCCAATGCCATAAGGGAGAAGAGAAATGGCTTTTACAAATACATCAGCAGCACCAGGAGAAACAAGAACAATCTTAATTTTTATTGAACGTGGGGAGAAACATTGCAACAAGGGATGAGGAAAACCCTCGGGTACTGATGTCTTCTCTGGGCGTACCGAGCTCGTGGCTGCCCGCAGCACCCTCTGGCCTTCCCTCAGCAGTGGCAGAAGGAAAATAACAGTCAAGGAAAAAGCGTCCAAGGGAATAACAGCAGCCAATGAAGCAGCATCCAAGGAGAGCCTAAGCAGTTGCTATACTAAAATGGGAGGCAGGTGAAGAATTGTTGGCATTCCATTAATTTCTTCAAACTCTTCCAGTCACCCAGGTTCTTCAGATTATATCTCTTCCTGGATTGCTCTTCTGTCAGCTTCATGGGAATCCGTGATGAGTTGAACCAGTGACAATTCAGGTTTCCTGAAGAGCGAAAAGCACTGGAAATTGCTGAGGTAGGGAAGGACTCTGAAAGGTGAGGATGAGCAGGCAGTCTGGGCAGATGGGCGACACTGGGAGGAGCTCCCTGCCCTTTCCTGCTCTACATCCTCTGCCTCCT
>VXAC01002984.1:199807-220450 GCA_013399225.1 Rhipidura dahli | reverse complement strand
CATCCCATTCCATGGGCAGGGGCTCCTCCCAGTATCCCAGGTGGATCCAAGCCCCAGTGTCCAACCTGGCCTTCCAGGGACAGGAGGGCCAGGAGCCAGGGAATGGCTTCCCACTGGGAAAGGGGAGCTTGGGCTGGGATCTTGGCAAGGAATTGCTGGCTGAGAGGGTGGGGAGAGGCTGGGCTGGAATTCCCAGAGGAGCAGCTGGGGCTGCCCCTGGATCCCTGGGAATGTCCAAGGCCAGGCTGGATCCACCTGGGATANGATCCCTGGGAATGTCCAAGGCCAGGCTGGATCCACCTGGGATAGTGGGAAGTGTCCCTGCCCATGGAATGGGATGGGAATGGGATGGGCTTTGAGGTCCCTTCCCATCCAAACCATTCCAGGATTCTGGGATAACCTGGAAGCCTGGAGAACTCCAGTCAGAGATCCAGCAAATCCGTTGGCACGAGGACTGGTGCTCCGGAATTGAATATCCATGGATTTCATGGAATCCTCTGTTTGCAGGGAATGTTTTGGGCTGGTTTTCCTCACATTCTGCGGCTTCGTGCTGCGGGTTGGGATCCAAATCCTCCCAAAAGGAATCCCATTTCATGGAATCATGGAATCCTTGAGGTTGGAACAGCTCTCCCCGATCATTGAATCCATCCTGGGATCAATCCCCACCTTGTCCTTGAGTGCCACATCCAGGAATTCCTTGGACACCTCCAGTGATGGGGAATCCAAACCTCCCTGGGCAATTCCAAAGCCTGAAGAGGTCTTAGATTGGGTTTTCCTCTTGGGATGTCTGAGGCTTGGGTATCCCTGTCAAGGAAGCTGATTCCCATGGGAATATCCCAATTATCCACAAATAAACAATGGGAATCCCTCCGTCAGCCCTCAGCTATCCATGGATCTGCGGATTAGAACTTCCACCCTTTGGAAATGCCCCTTTCTCCCTGATGATCCCCCCCCAAAAAAAGGCCTGGACAAGATTCCCACCCTGCCAGCAACTGCATTCCATGAAAAGGGGCTTCCCACCAGATCCTGATCCTGATCCTGATCCTGATCCTGGTCCAGGTCCTGATCCAGATCCAGATCCTGATCCAGGCCTGGGTCCAGATCCAGGTCCATGTGCAGATGCCGATCCAGATCCAGCTCCTGATCCTGATCCAGATCCAGATCCAGGTCCAGATCCAGGTCCAGATCCTGATCCAGGTCCAGGTCCAGATCCAGATCCAGGTCCCGATCCAGGTCTAGATCCAGATCCTGATCCTGATCCTGTTCCAGATTCTGATCCAGGTCCAGGTCCAGATCCAGATCCAGGTCTGGGTCCAGATCCAGGTCCATGTGCAGATGCCAATCCAGGTCCAGCTCCTGATCCCGATCCAGCTCCTGATCCTGATTCAGGTCCAGATCCAGGTCCAGATCCAGATCCCAATCCAGATCCAGATCCTGATCCCTGCTCGCTCTCAGTATTTCGGAGCAGAATTACAAATTTCTGGGAAAACAGGGCAATTTTGAGGGATCAGACTTCGGTAAACAGCTGGAAAAAAATGGGAAGATGAACTTTTCCATTGTATTCCTTGGATTTGGTATCCAAACCAGAACCTGGGTGGTGTTTGTTTAACCTCCCAGATCCGTCAGTTTTCACTCCCTGTGAATTCAGTTTCCAGCTGCTCCGGGAATTCCCGGCAGGGAAAAGGCTTCATCCGTGGGTGGGGTTTTTTTTGGGATGAGTTTCTTATTTTGTTGTTTTTCTTTCCCGGGATTTTGGCCCATGGATTGTCTGGGATGTCCCAAAGTGGAAGGAGTTGAGGTGGAAGGAAAACGTGGAGCGGGAGAAGTTTATCCCAACTTTTCCAAAACCTGGAATGAGATTCAGGATGGGTTCATTCCGTGTTATCCTCAAGTGGCTCCTTCCCAGACTGGAATATTCTGGGATTTTGTGATGAAATCCCTTCAGTTCTTCCAGACATGGATCCTAAAGGAATTTGGGATTGTGTTTTTGACCTGGAGAGAATTTCCCAGTCCTTGGAGGCTGCTCCATGGATAAAGAGCTGGGGAAGAATCAACGGAGGCTTGGAAAACTCTCTGGAAAACAAACCCAACCCCACATGGATCCTTATTCCCATTTCCTGCTGGGATGGGGGAACAGGGAGAGGAAAAGTGGGAAAACTCACGGCTTGGGATAAAGATTTGATAGGGAAAGGAAAAGCCACAGGAGCAAAGAAAACCAGGGAATTTCTTCCCCATTCCCACGCCAGTAACGTGCTCAGCATTCCCAGGAAAACCAGGCTCCTTGGAAAGACAAATGGCGCCATTCCAAGTGTTTTCCCTTTTCCTTCTTCTTCCCACAGCTTTATCCGCTCGGCATGGGCTGGAATATACCTGGGATTGGTTGGGATGGGCATTTCCGGCCGCGTCCCCCCCAACTCCTTCCCAGCCTCTTTCCGGGTGGGATGAGGAGCGGAAAAGGCCTTGATTCCACGGAAGCGCACAAACATCCCAGTTTCCCAGGAAAAATCCCAAACAACCCCACACCAGCTCCTGGGAAGAAAATTAATTCCATCCTGGGAAAAATCAGCAAAAAATTCCCCCCCAAAAAATAGGGAAAAATTTAGGAAAAAACCTCAGGATTTGTTTTAACTTGGAGCATCCCAGTGACACCTGACCAGAACTGGGAAACAGGGATGAGGAATAAACAGGAATGTTCTCCATAACCAGGCGGAACTGGGAATTTTTCCGGTTCTCCTGGATATCTTGGCAGTGTTTGGCAAAGGAATCTCTTCTCTGATCCCACAGGGAACACCAGGAATGTTCTCCATGGGACGGATGCTCACCCAAATCCTGGATTTGGAAGTTGGTTTTATCCCGATTTTTTTTAATCCAGCTGTTTATTTTTTATCTGGGAAGAAGAAAAATCGGTGGATTCCCAAACCTTGTGGAATTTCCAAAGCAAAATTGAAGATTTAGGGAAAAAAAAAAGGAATTTTTGTGGATTTTTAATGTTGGTTTTTTGGTTTTTTTTTTTTTTTTTGCTATTCCAGCTCCAAGATATTTTATGGAATTCCTCATCTCCCTTCCTTTTCCCTGGTTGCTTGGTTCCAATTTCCACCCAATCCAGGAATTCCCATCTCTACTTCCTAGAATCCATTTTGGAATTTCTACCGGGGGGAAAAAAAAAATAAAATCCCTCCATGCTCCAGTTTGGATTTTCCTCTTCTATCCCTTCAATTCCTTTGGCTTTCCCAAAGCTTTTCCTCCTTTCCCAACAGCTTCAGCACTCTGCTCCTCATTCCTTCCTTTTCCACACGGAAATCGATTCCCATGGATAGATTCAGAGGCCCATTCTGGAAAATAAAATCCTTTATCCAAAAGGAAAAGAAAAATCCCAACAAATCAACGCAATCCAACACCTCAAGGAACAAATTCCATGGAAAATCCTGTTTTTCTTGAGGATGTTTTTTCCCTGCTGGTTTTCCATAGGGAAAAAAAATGGGATAAGGAGAAAACTTTGAACCAAACCCTAAAATTGAAGTTTTAATTTTTCCGGTTTGGAATGGGAAAAGAGGATTATTCCCTCTTTTTTTTTCAGGCAAAAACTCTTCCCAAGGAATATTTTCTGTTTTTCACTGGAAATCTTCAACATTCCTTTGCCCCCCTGTCCCGAAAATTCCTTCGGTTTCAAAGCTGAGGGAGGATTTGGAATGACAGGTGAGGAACTCTGAGGGGATCCCAAACTTCTGAGCGAATCCTTCTGGAAAAGGAAGAATTCCATGGTTTAGTGCTCCCTTCGATGTGAAATCCATGGATTTTTACCTGGAATATTTATCCCATCTTCTGGATTCACTCACGAGTAAAATTCCAGCTGGGAAAGAGACTGGGACCACATTCCTCAATTTTTTCTTGGAATTCCTTCATCCTGATTAGCTGGGAAATCGTTCATCCCTCGGGATATGCTCCCAGTAAAAGGCGGGAATGGATCCCAGGAGTCTCCCAATGATTTGAGAAGGAAAAGGAGGAGGAAAATCAAGGCTGGCTCCCATTTTTTTCCCACCTCACTCGGAGAATTCAGGGAAATTTGCCAAGCCTGAGGGTTTTCCTCGTCTTCCCAGGAAAATGATTTTTGGGAGCTGTTGGCAAATGGAGTTTCCCGAGGAGTCGGGTTCACTCCAAGTCTAATTGCTCCTGGAATTGGCCAGGATCCGGAAGACGGGAAGGCTCCATGGCAAGGAATTGTTTAATCCCATAAAAGGGAGACGGCCGAGACACCAGAACTCATTAATTCCTGAAGGAAAAGCTGGAAAAAAGGAGTTAAGGATGAGGAAAATCCCTTTTTCCCGAGGCGGGAAGACCACCAAGAATCCAAAAAGTGAGGGAAATTTACGGCAGGAGCTCCGTTTGGAGACACTTCCATGGGAATTTTCAGGAGGAATTTACAAGTGCTCGCTGCTACCGAGTGGAAAAATCCGTTGGCCACGGAGCGATTCCCGTTTGCCAATTCCAATGATTCATTCCCGAGTCAGGAATAATCAGCCCCGACGGATAAAAGGGGCCAAAAGTGGCAGCGTCCTGCCAAGGATTTATTAGGAAATGGAGTTAAATCCTTAATGGAAGCGCTCTTCCCGGAAAGCTGAAACCGCAGTTCTCCGTGAAAAGGTCAGGAATGATTCCCAGCGGAATTTGGATGAAATGTTGGATTTGAAATCTTTTGTCTTTGGCACTGAAAAGAAAGAAAAAAAAAAAGCAGGAAAAAGGTAAAAAAAAAAAAGGTGGGATTTGTTCATCCAAGAGCTCCAATTTGTCCTGGGGGATCCCTGGAGGTCCTAAAGAATGGGGGGAGTTTGGGAATTCCAGGAGTTGTGGCTCCTGAGGGAATGGGAATGAATTATCCTCACTTTTTCTTTGGGAGATTTGATCCATCCACCATTCCCATCCCCCCAGAGAAGGAGCAGTTTCAGTGGGCATGGAATCACGGAACGGTTTGGGATGGAAGGGATGGAAAGATCCCATTCCAACCCTGCCACGGGGGTGACTCCAGGGGAACCTGGAAGTTTCTCCTGGAGATCTGGAGGGATGGAGATGATTCCGATCTTGGATTCTCCACCACAGTCTTCCAGGATTTCTGGGAAATGGAATTCCAGAGGCATGGGAGAGCAGGCTCCCACATCTCCGAGAGGAATGTCCATCCGTGCCTCAGTTTCCCTTCCCTGTCCAGAGAGGTCTTCCAATGTTTCCTTTGAAATGGGACACATCCCTGCTTGGTAAAGTGGGATCACATGGGATTCACTCCCAAATCTCCCCGAGTTCCATGGGAATTAAGGAACCATCAAGGAATCCACAGGATGAATGGCTTGGTCATCAATCCGTGCCAAAGAAATTCCTGGGAGAGCTGCGGCTGTGGGATTTCCTGGAATTCCGCAGCGCTGTGATTCCTAAAAAAACCACCGGATGATCGGCGGGGATGGAAAACAGATCCAGGATTCCAGGAGGTCACTGCCAGGAGGGAGCCGATGGGATCCTCCTGTGATCCATGGATTTAAAGGGAAAGGAAGGAGGGATAGATGGAATCTTGGCAAGGAATTGCTGGCTGGGAGGGTGGGGAGGGGCTGGGCTGGAATTCCCAGAGGAGCAGCTGGGGCTGCCCCTGGATCCCTGGGAATGTCCAAGGCCAGGTTGGGATGGGGCTTGGATCCAGCTGGGATAGTGGGAAGTGTCCCTGCCCATGGATGGGGTGGGAATGGATGATCCCGAAGTCCCTTCCAACCCAAACCATTCCACGATTCCTAAAAATGCTGGAGAGGTCACCGGAAAAGCAGGATCCACTGGGATATTTTTGTTGGATTTGGGGTGCTTTTCCCAGAGGGAACATCTGGGATCCTTCATTTTAGAGGAAAACCTTGGGAGAAGTTCAGGCCCTGCGGGATCATCTCCGGACCAGCGGTGGCTGAACAAAGAATTCCCTTTTCTCCCAAAAAATTTGGAATTTTTTCCCTTTTATTTTCCAGATTTTCAAAACCTGGATCCAGATCTAAAACGCCCAACATTCCAAAATTGTGGAAAAATGGTTTTTTAAGGATTTCTTTTTTTAAGGATTTATTTTCCTCACCCTCTTTGCATCCAAACCACATCCCAGACACTCCAACCCCATCCAGAAGAAAAAAAAAAATTCCTCATTTTCCTACAGCCCTTTGTTTCCTCGGGAAGCATCTGGCCTGCAGGAATATGGACAGGCTGCAAAATTCCCTGGGAGTGTCGGAGCATTTTATGGATTGTCTGGACAATAGGAAGCAGGAGGTTTTCCACACTCCATAAATCCCGACTCCCATGGGGCCACCTGGCACCAACACGTTGAGAGTTGGAAAAGGGGGAATTTTAGGGATTGATGGCATGACACGGCCATGGGAATTCACGGATGGAATCCTGGGATGATCCTGCAGTGTTGGCAGCGGGAAAGGTGGGAATTCCATCCCTGTGTCCTGCTCAGGCTCCACCTGCGGAGCTGAGCAGATCCCGGTATTCCATGGATCAGGGATGGGCACGGATCCCGCTGTTCCCTGGATCGGGAATGTGCCCACCTCCTGCTCTTCTCCCACACATCCCACATCTGCCCACCCCCCCGCTCCGTGCCATCCCGCGATTTTCCCCAGCCTGTTCCCAGATGAGCCAATTAAATGGAAAACTCCTCTTTTCCCATTCATTCCCCGACCTGACACCCGGCCTGGCAAAGGATGGGATTCCCCCCCACCCCTTCCCGCCCTTCCCTTTCCCGAGGCCTTTCCAAGCCCTCATCCCGCTCGTCCTGGGCGATCCTGAGGGCTCCCCGTGCGTTTGCCTGGATCCCATTAAATCCCAACCTTGTCTCGGCTCATTAGGGAATGAGGGCTGGAATTGCTTAAATTCATGGAGCAGCTCAATCCCACATCCCTGGCTGCACCATCCGCAGGAAAAGTGGGAATTCTGTGCCTGGGCCCCCTTGGGTGAGACCCCCACCTGCAGAACTGCTCCAACTCCCGGATCCCAAATTCTGAAGGACCTGGAAGTGCTGGAGAGAGTCCAGAGGAGGCCCCGGAGCTGCTCTGATGGTTCTGGAGCCCCTCTGCTCTGGAGCCAGGCTGGAAAAGCTGGGAATGCAATTCCCAGAGAAGCTGTGGCTGCCCCTGGATCTCTGGAAGTGTCCAAAGCCAGGTTGGATGGGACTTGGAGCATCCTGGGATAGGGAAAAGTGTCCCTGCCCATGGATGGGGTGGGAATGGGATGGGATTTAAGGTCCCTCCCAACCAAAGCATTCCAGGATTCTGGAGCCCCTCAGCTCTNTGGGAAATGTCCCTGCCCATGGAATGGGATGGGATTTCCCACCCAAACCAGTGATTCTATTGGTACTATTAATAATAATAAATAATAAATAATAATAAAAGTAATCAGGAATTAATTACTAATTAGTACTAATAACAATACCAACAAGAATGACATCAGCAATAAGAAATAATAATAATTAAAAATAAGAAATTCTGGGAATTCTTGGACATGGAATCTCCGTGCACTCCAAACCCGCAGTGCCGGTTACTCCAAGTCCCCTCCTAACATTCCAGGGGGGATAAAGAAAGGTTGGAAGTGTTTCCCCATCTCCACTGCAAAGGGAATGGGCTCAACACTTCTCAGGCGTTCCCAGGGGATTTATGGATCTGGGAACACCCCCAGGGGCTGAACAGGACAAATTCTCTCCAGAGGAATCTGGGAATGTTTGGTGCAGGAGCAGCTCCCGTACAAATCTGGAGCAGGAGGAGGAGGATCCATGAAAATTCCAACCCCTCTGGGGATGTTTCCCACATCCAAAGCCTGCCCCAGCACCGGGAGCAGAGCTATTCCCACTTGCTCCTGATTTATGGCTCCAGGCTCATCCCGGAATTCCTGGAAGGAGCGGTTGGGATGATTTATTCCTGGGAAGCGGCTGCAGGCTGGCACTGAGAGCTTTTATCCCATTACAGGTGGGAAGTGTCCGATTCCATCATTTTTCCAAGGATTACGGCTCTCCTCAAACCATTCCGAGCATTTTTTCGGGAATTCAGGGCTGCAGCCGACTGACAGCTCCGTATCCCGGGAAAACGCCCTTCCCCACACCGGGATCCTTCCCAAGGAGGGAATTCTGTTGCCATTATTCCTGAATGGATCCGGCTCTTCCCCCTGCCAGCCTTGGGAATTTTTCTCGTTGGAGAAACCACCCAGCAAATCAGGAATTCCCAATTCCATACGAGGGAAGCAGCCATGGGACTGATGGGGTTTTTCCCTAAAGAAAGTATTCCAGAGTTCCCTCACCAGGAGAAACCCCCAGGATTTGGGAGTTCCAAGCATTTTTACTGGGATAAACATCAGAATTCCCATTCCTTTTATGCCCCAATGTGGATAATTTGGGATTAAGGATCCAGGTAAATTGTGTTTATTCCATGGAATATCCCCGAAAATTTGGGACAAACCAAGGAGAAGCTTTAAGGCCCCTTCCAAGCCAAACCATTCCCAGATTTTATGACTCCAGTGCTCCATGAAACTCGGAGTGAAGGTTTTTTCCATGGATTGAGGGTGCTGCCGACGCTGGAGCGGGATGGGGACGATTTCCCGGGAGCGACAGAAATTCAGGGATGTGGAAGGGCCAAAATCCCATGGAAAGGAAGGGAGATGGCAGGATGGACTCATGGAATCCTGGAATGATTTGGATGGGAAGGGACCTTCAGGGACACTTCCCAAAATTCCAGGTGGATCCAAACCCCAATGTCCAACCTGGCCTTGGGCACTTCCAGGGAGCTCTGGGAATTCCAGCCCAGCCCCTTCCCACCCTCCCAGCCAGCAATTCCTTCCCAAGATCCCTCCTATCCCTGCCTTCCATCTTCTCAGGGAATACTGAAATCCCCTGTTGCATTCCCAGCTTCGGACCCCATCACAAATCCCTAAAAATCCAGGGAAAATTCCCAAAATTCGGCCATGGGGAGTAACTCCTTTGGTCCTGGGAGCTTCCTGAAAAACAGTCAACATTCCATCTCTTCCTGTGAACATTCCCAGCTTCCCTTTGGCTCTTCCCGGAATTCAGAAACTTCTCATCCCTCCCATTCCCGAGCCATCCGTGTCCATGGAATATTCCACTCCTCCTGGAACATTATTAACAACCCTGGGAAATGGAGAGAGCCGTAAATTCCCGCCTCTCCCGGAACTTTACTGCGCTCCGAAGGGCCGGGATAGTCAGGCTCCACAAATCATTGGGATGAATCGGATTTCTGGGATGGCGTTTCATCAAAGTGTTTTACGGCTCTGCCATTCCGAGCTTGGATTTACGGCAGCAGCAGCTCCTCATTGGAATTCAGGGAAAAAGGGAAAACAACTCCGAGGCAGCTCCAAGCAGGAGAAGTTTAAAGGATTCTTTTTTCTTTCCCAAACTTTCTCGGGAAAAGGGAGGAACTTGGGGATCGGTGTGGGTTTGGCTCAGCGTTGGTTATCCAGAGAAATGGGAATTCCCCATCCTTGGGAAGTGTCCAAGGCCAGCTTGGAGCAACCTGAGATAGGGAAAAGTGTCCCTGCCCATGGATAGGGTGGGAATGGGATGGGATTTAAGGTCCCTCCCAACCAAAGCATTCCAGGATTCTGGAGCCCCTCAGCTCCGGAGCCAGGCTGGGAATGCTGGAAATGTTCCCCTGGAGAAGGGAAGGCTCCTGGGAGAGCTGGGAGCCCCTTGCAGGGCCTGAAGGGGCTCCAGGAGAGCTGCAGAGGGACTGGGGACAAGGGCTGGAGGTTAATCATTAAAATCCAGGTCTGTATCATTAAATCCCATGTTTATCATCATAAAAACCACATTTTTTCCTTTAAAAGCCAGGCTCAGGGTCGCTAAAATCCAGGTTTATCTTGCTGAATCCCGGGCTTTAGCAGGAAAAGCCAGGCTCATCCTGGAAAACCAGATTGGGTCGTTTAAAGCTGGGTTTATCCCGATAGAAACCAAGGGTCATCCATAAAAATCCATTTTGTCCTGATTAAATCTGGGATTTATCATTAAAAAACAGGTTTGGGTCACTAAAATCCAGGAGTCGGAAGTGCCGGGATTTGATCCGTATTTTGTGGCTCTGATCTCCCATTCCTGGCTCAGCTAACAGAGGGAAAAGGGAATTTTTTCCATCGGGATGAGCTGCTGCAGGATCAGGGATCACATCCACGGGCAGGGGAGACACATCCCATGATCCCAGGTGGATCCAGCCTGGCCTTGGACATTCCCAGGGATCCAGGAGCAGCCTCAGCTTCTCCTCTGGGAATTCCAGCCCAGCCCCTTCCCACCCTCCCAGCCAGCAATTCCTTGCCAAGATCCCAGCCCAAGCTCCCCTTTCCCAGTGGGAAGCCATTCCCTGGCTCCTGGCCCTCCAGCCCTTATCCCAAATCCCTCTCCAGCTCTCCTGGAGCCCCTTTAGGGATTCTGAGGTTTCCCTGGATTTTTTCCTTCTCCAGGGGAACATTCCCAGCTCTCCCAGAGCAGAGGGGCTCTTCCTCTCCATGGACTCATCCCAAATTCCAACCTGACCTTTCCACACCTGCCCAAGGCTGGGCTCAACCCTGTGCCTGGGCCAGGCTTTGGACAAGATTCCCAAGGGAACACAGCTGTTCTGGGATGGGTTTTATGGGATCTCTGTCCATCCCACTGCGCACATTCCCAGGATCCACCCAAGCCTTAACTGGGAGCTGCTGGCCCAAGCCTATTCCCAACCCTTCCCTGCGTGGCCATTCCCTCATCCTTCACCCTTTTTATGGGAATGGCTGCATCCCATGTGTGGGGTGGGAAGCCCTCACCCCGTTCCTGACGTATCCCAGCGGCCAAACAAAGGGAGCGGGGAATTTTGTGCCTCGGGAATGTCGGGAGCAGCTGGGCTTTGTTACGGATCCAACGCTGTCTGGTTTGAGTTCACACCTTGGGAATTGGGCTGGGCTCGGATCTCACCTCATCAGCCGGGCTGGGATCGGATTCCTGCCGGCCTGGAAAAAACATGGGAATGGGAGAAGGGTTTTATGGAGATTCTGCACTGTGGGAATGGCTTTAAAGAGAAAGAGGGCAGGGATAGATGGGATTTTGGGAAGGAGAAACTGGGGCTGCCCCTGGATCCCTGGGAATGTCCAAGGCCAGGTGGGATATTGGGGCTTGGATCCACCTGGGATGGTGGGAGGTGTCCCTGAACATGGATGGTGTGCGAATGGGATGGAATTTAAGGTCCCTTCCCACCGAAACCATTCCAGGATTGTGGAGCCCCTGTGCTCTGGAGGTCGGCTGGGAGAGCTGGGAATGTTCCCCTGGAGAAGGGGAAATTCCAGGGAACACTCAGAGTCCCTAAAAGGGCTCCAGGAGAGGTGCAGAGGGACTGGGGACAAGGGCTGGAGGGCCAGGAGCCAGGGAATGGCTTCCCACTGGGAAAGGGGAGCTTGGGCTGGGATCTTGGCAAGGAATTGCTGGCTGGGAGGGTGGGGAGGGGCTGGGCTGGAATTCCCAGAGGAGCAGCTGGGGCTGCCCCTGGATCCCTGGGAATGTCCAAGGCCAGGCTGGATCCCTTTGGGATACTGGAATTTGTCCCTGCCCATGGAATGGGATGTGCAGCTTGGGATTTCCCCTTCAAGACAATTAATTATCGTTAATGAAGGACGTTAATTAATGAAATCCCATTGAAGGCCGTCTCCTGCTCCTTTGATTTGCTTCCTTCCCAAATTTTCCTCCCTCACCTTTCATCCCAAGCTTTTCCTTTTTTCTCGGCCGTGTTTCCCATCCTCCTGATAACATCAAAGCTGGAAAAATTCCCATGGAAGCTCAAAGGAATCGCTCCAAGGCCTCAAATATCCCTAAAAAAAGAAGGAAAATCCTCAGCGACCATTCCGTGATAAAATCGAGCAAAAATAGGAATTTTTTTCCCCCAAATCCTTACAGGGACCATTCCAAAATCCCGGAGATCTCCGGTGCCCGAAATTCCCTGGCTGAGGGAGGTTAAAGTTGCTGCAAATCTCATTTGACTCCCTGAATGGGATTAATGAGCCGGAAAAATTCCCGTGGATAATCCAATGAGGTGGATAAAAAGGTCCTGAACTCCTTGGCATGAAGTCAATTCCGAGAGAATTCCCTTTCCCTCTAATCCCTGCCGGTAGAGCAGCCCAATCTCATCTTTTCCTGGGATTTTAGGGCGTTTCCAGACTCGCTGTTGGATTTTCCCGTGGTGGTTTTTTTTGGGAAGCAAAGTTCATAAATTTATAATAAAAATTCCAAGATAAGGGAGAATTTTGTGTTCCTAAATTTATTAATTCCTGATTTTTTTTCATTTTTATTCCAACATCCATCAGGAATCCTAAATTTAGGATTTGTTGGTGCTCAGTTTAACCCAAATTTAAGCCATTCCTGGGCTCCAGAGTGGGAAAATCCTGAATTTTATCCCAGTTTTTATTCAGCCTCGTTTGGATCTTCCATAATCCATAAATAAAGGGAGCCTTTGATGAACTTCCAGGATGTTTTTCCCATTCCAAATCCAAAGAAATCACTCTAAAACCTGGATTTTCCTGCTGGGATTCAGTGGAATTTTACTCAGGGGGGCTTTAATTCTAATTTGGGGCTTCAACGTTGTCGTGGTTTAAGCTGGGATTTACACAAAATTTGGGAATATCCTGGAAAATTCCCTAATTCCGGCTGGTTTTCCATGGGTTTGGCTGTTTGGGGTGGGATTCCTGCCATTTTTTAATTATCATTTCCCTTAATTGCCATTAAGGAACACGGAATTCCTTCAATAGATCCTGAAACCCTCCAACAATCCATAAAATTCATGGAAAAATTGCCTTTTTGTCCCGTGCTCTGGAGGTGCCGAATCTTCCCGGTGATTTTTCCAGGGTGTGGATAATTCATTGATCCCAAATTAATTGGATCAGCTCTCAATTAGCTCCTGGTTAATTACCATATGCAAATCACCATTAATTAGGAAGGTGGGGAGGGCCCGGCAGAGCTTTCCCAGAAATTCCGTGGTCGCTTCATCCCTGGAATGGTTTAAGCCAGGCTGGAGCCAGCTGGAATAGTAGGAATTATCCCTGCCCATGGTGGAAAGGTGGGAATGGATCCCGATCCAAACCAGGAATGCCAGAGCTGAGGAAATCCCTTTTTGTCCCTTTTTCTCCCTTTTTTTCCCTTTCCCCCCTTTCCCCCCTCTTATCCCTTTTTTCCCATTTTTCCCTGTTTTCCCCTGTTTTTCCCTTANCCCCCTTTTTTATTTTTCAAATTTTTCCCCTTTTTTCCTTTTTTTTTAAATTTCCCTTTTCCCCCTTTTTCCCTTTATTTCTCTCAGTTTTCCCTCTCCCACCATTTTTCCCTTCGGCCTTTTCCCAGCCGGATAACGAAGGGCCAAAGTTCATCCGGCATCGTTCACTCCAATCCATCACAGGTGAGCAGGGAAGCGAGAAAACCGGGAATGCTGATATCCCAGGATCCTGAACCGCCCCTGACCTCCGGCTCCCGCAATTCCGCGGTCGATAATCCGTCGTTCTCTCTCTCCCAACGGATGGCCGGGAATGTCCCCACGGAGCGCGAATCCCCCCAGGGGGTCCCCGGGGGTTACTCAGGGGTGGCTTCACAATGTGCAACTCTGCCAGGATTCGGGATCATCCCGGGAACGCTCCCAATCCCGGTGCCAGAGCCAGGCGCGCAGGCGGAAAAGCGGAATTGCCTCTCTCCCAGCACCGTGGCACAGAGGGAATGTGGCTTGGGAGGAGTTTTTCCCTCGGGGAGATGGGATTAGGCCGGATCCCAGCATGGCTCCCAATTGAACTCCATGTCCCGGTGAGGAATGGAGCGCCAGGAATTCCTGGAGTTCAAGGAGCGCTGGCCCAGAAGCTGTTCCCTGCGGAACAGATGGATTTGGGAAAAGCATGGGAGAGGGGGTCATTAGGGGGTGACCTGTCACCTTCGATCCATCACCGGCATTCCCAGCTGGGAGGAAACCCACGGGAATGTTTTCCTTTGCCGCTGGATGGAGATATTCCCGTTTATCCCGTTCATTCCACGATTCTTGTTTCCTCATTAGCACCGATTTAGGCGGAAGATGCGGCAATTCCCGACGGACACGAGGCAAATCCCTCTTTCCCTGCCTCCAAAAATATTCCCATTCTTCCCGGGAAAGGGACTATCCGCCCTTGACAGTCACTTGAGGAAAACTCCGAGGAAAGGATGTTGGAAAAATGTGGGATGAAGCTGTGCCTGGGAAAACCAAAAATGTTGGGAATTACAAAAAAGAAAAGGTTTAAAAAGGAAAACGAACTCCAGGCTTCCCGGATTTTGTGGCAACCGAATCCTGGAGGAGAATTCCAGAGGGTTGGGAGATGGCTGTGCTTCCCATTACGGGTCTGTTCCGGACAATGGGATCCGGTGTATCCCTCCTGGAGGGTCGGGAAGTGCTGATTCCATTGAGTTTGCCTCAGGCTGGAGTGGGAGCTGAGGAATTCCTCTGGATGGGGAGTGATGTCAGCTCCAGGGATTCCTTTTCCCTTCTGGAATTTCCCTCTTGGGAAAAAAACCCCAAATCCTAGATCCTGCTTTTCCTGTGGCTTTGATGTGGAGAGAAATCCCACGGATTTCTGTCATCCCACCTTTTCTCTGGACGCTGGAGCAATTCCAGGCAGTTTTTGGGACAACATCCGTCCCACTGGGCCTCTCCGAGCTCCTCCAAAGGAAAGCAGGAATTTTTGGGAGACTGGGAGAACCTTCTTCCCTCACTTCAGGCCCCACCCTGACTCCTCCTCATCCCTCAATTTCCAAAGCCTTTAGAAAGGGATTTCGGAGCTTCTGAGCTCTGGAATTTTGGCTCTGCCTTTTTATGGATCAACTCATAAAACCCCAATGGATCCCTTGTGTCCCCAGGGGATATTTCCATGGAATCTCCATGGAATTTCCCTGTTGGGAAGCACTGGGAATGTTGTCACAACTTGAAGGAAAATTGGGATTTTTATCCTGTCATTTTCCTCATTCCCAAATTTTCAGTCTTTACTTCCAGCTCTCTCTACAAGGAGCATCCAACTCCCTGGATAACAGGATATTTATCCAAGGATTCTTGGAGTCACCACCAGAGGAAGAACCTCCAGTACAAACCAGTACAAACCAGTACAAAGCAGTACAAGAGGAGTCCTTTGGTTCCAGTCAGAGAAGTTTTGGGATTATTTTTAAACCCTTTTTTTTTGGTGGGGGGGTGGGGAGGGGCAGCTCCTATCAATACCACAGGGTTTGGGATTCCGAGTCTGGAATAGAATCCTGTGGAACTGGGAGGGATTTTGGGAATCGAGTCGTGCCGTGACAATAAAAAATATTCCCGGAATGAACTGGGATTGTTCAACCTGGAGAAGAAAAGCTTTGGAATGACCAAATTGGGAATTTCCAGGGCCTGAAGGGGCTCCAGGAGAGCTGCAGAGGGACTGGGGACAAGGACTGGAGGGCCAGGAGCCAGGGAATGGCTTCCCACTGGGAAAGGGGAGCTTGGGCTGGGATCTTGGCAAGGAATTGCTGGCTGGGAGGGTGGGGAGGGGCTGGGCTGGAATTCCCAGAGGAGCAGCTGGGGCTGCCCCTGGATCCCTGGGAATGTCCGAGGCCAGGCTGGGATGGGGCTTGGATGCACCTGGGACAGTGGGAGCTGTCCCTGCCCATGGATGGGGTGGGAATGGGATGGGATTTAAGGTTCCTTCCCACCCGAACCATTCCAGGATTCCCTGATCTCCCCTTTGGAGATCTGTCCTTTGAAAAGGATGAATAAACCTGGAATATCCCTCCCACACTGGAGTATTCCCTGATTCCATAACTCCCCTTTAGAGCTGTCCTTGAAGAAGATAGATAATCCTGGGATCCAGGAGAACTGGCTCGGAAAACTCTCCCTAAAGCTCCAAAATCCGGAGGCAGAAGGAGCTCTTTATTCCATCCAGCCCGGAGCCGAGTCCTCATTAGTGAGATGAGGTCATTCCTGGAGGATTGGGATCAGATCCCTCCAAAAATGACCTTTTGAAGCTTTCCCTCTTTCAAGGGAAACGTGGGACCTCTGTCTCCTTTTTCCCGGAGGATTGGAGAACTCCAAACGAGCCGGGAGTTGGCTCCAAGCCCCGGAATTACTCAGGAAATCTGGCAGGAGGGAAAATGGGTGAACATTCCAAGAAAAAAAAAAGGGATGGAATTCCTGGTGTTACAAGGAGCCCATTCAGTCAGCAAATCCCTGGCCATTATCCTGTGCCAAGAACATCCAAAGCTGGAAAATCCATGGCTTTGTTTCCTGGGCGCGCCGGCTTGCGGGGGAATTTCATTGGGATGGGTTTGGAGCGGCCGGCACGGAGCTGAGCTTCCCTCCCTCATCCCGGAATAGCTGGGATCTGGGAGAACGCCGGGATTGAGGCAGGCAGGGAGAGGAGGAATTACCTGGATTGGGAGCTTTTCATCCTTTGGCTTTCCCAAAGGAAAGAGATCAAATGCTTGGCTGTCTTAGGGATTATGGAAGGAAGGGAGAGCGGTGCAGGATTTTTGGGAATGGGCGAGTTTTCCCTGGAGCAGGGGGGAGGTTTGGATGGGAACGAAGGAAAGAATGGGATACGGCTGATGGTGGAGCCGGAGATGTTCGCTCCGAGGTTTCTCCAGGAGCAACGTTTTCCCATCCCAAAATTCTCTGGGATGGGTCAGCAAAGCTTTGGAAAATCCCAGCGGGAATGCAAGACTTTGTCCGTGTCCATGAATCCAATTTATCCTAAATTTCCTGGGTGTCAAGGGAAAATCACAGGGAATAAGGAACAGAAAAGGGCAGCCAAGCACCGCTGGGTTTTTTGGGATGGAGGTGTTGGAATTTGTGGGATGCAGCAGGCTGGGATGGTCCATATGTGGAGGGGGAAGTTGTGCTGGGATTGGGAATTCCCAGGGATAATTCAGGCAGGAAGGAATCTCAGGAAGTGTCGAGTCCAGGTCCTTCTCCAAGACTGGATTGCTCAGGAATTTCTCCAGCCTGACCCGGAAAACTTCCAAGGGCAGGGACTGTGCAGCTCCTCTGGGAATTTCTGGCACATCCAGGATCCCAAAGAATTCCCGTTAGGTGGGGAATTCCACATGGAACTCACTTTGCCTGTTTAAGAACTTCCTTAACTTCTTCTGGATGGCCTGGAGAAATCTGGGATAGTGGGAATTGTCCCTGCCTGTTGCAGGGAGTTGGGACTGGATGATCCTTAAGGGCCATTCCGAGCCCAGAACATTCCATGATTCCTTGATTCTGCTGCGCGTGGGGGGATGGATTGGGATGGGGATGGGGATGGGGATTGGGATTGGGATTGGGATTGGCACAGGAAGAGCCCGGATTTAGGGAGTTTTCCATAGCTGACCTCCCCTTGGAATGGGATGTTTGCTCCATCCTGATCCCACAAATCTCTTCTTCCTCATCCCACAGGGATCTATCTGACTCCCACTGGGAGCTTTGGGCTGCCCCTGCTGGGATCTACCGAACTTCCCAAAATCCATAAAACTTCACCCATTCCCAGCCTCATCCCGTATTTCGTCCAATCCAGCACTACGGAATGATTTCCTGGTGCAGCAGGGTTTGGGATGGAGGGATTTCTCCTGCGGGATGGCTGGGATTGTTCCCATTCCTCCAAGACTCGGATGTAGGATGAGCTTTTCCGGAGCTGGGCTGTCCCACCTTAATTCCCAGCTCGGATATCCCTCGGTCTCCAGCCCTGGTATTCCTGGGAATTCTTAATCCATCAGCTCATCCCATATGGCTGTGGTTAGCGGGAATCCAATCTGGGATTTGGGATCATTGCACAAAGGGATTTTCCCTGGTTTTCCCACCTTTGTGTTTCCAGGGAGGGAAGGGAATGGGGAAATTCCAGCAGCTCCTTCTTTCCCTGTGTCCGGCTCCGGGGTCTGGAATGGCCGGAGCTCTCTTGGATTCTCCCTGAATTCCAGGCTTGGAGATTTTTCTTTTTCTTTGCCTGTTTTTTTGTGGGATCACCTTAAAAATTCCCTCGACAAAGCAGCCATGGAATCATGGAATGGTTTGGGTGGGAAGGGACCTTAAATCCCATCCCATTCCCATTCCATCCATGGGCAGGGACACCTCCCACTGTCCCAGCTGCTCCCAGCCCCAGTGTCTAGCCTGGCCTTGGACATTCCCAGGGATCCAGGGGCAGCCCCAGCTGCTCCTCTGGGAATTCCAGCCCAGCCCCTCCCCACCCTCCCAGCCAGCAATTCCTTGCCAAGATCCCAGCCCAAGCTCCCCTTTCCCACTGGGAAGCCATTCCCTGGCTCCTGGCCCTCCAGCCCTTGTCCCCAGTCCCTCTGCAGCTCTCCTGGAGCCCCTTCAGGCCCTGCAAGGGGCTCCCAGCTCTCCCTGGAGCCTTCCCTTCTCCAGGGGAACATTCCCAGCTCTCCCAGCCTGCCTCCAGAGCTGAGGGGCTCCAGCCCTGCAGCAGCTCCGGGGCCTCCTGAATTTGGGATCCAGGAGTTGGAATTGCTCTGCAGGTGGGATATCACCTAAGGGGGCCCAGGCACAGAATTCCCACCTTTCCTGCTGCCCATGCCGCTTTGGAGCAATTCCAGTGGGAATTGGAATCGGTGGGAAGTTTCAGGAGTGGGCAGAGGGAGAAGGTTTGGCAGCAGAGCCGTGAATTCACCAAACCCTTTCTTTGTCGGGAACGATCCTGGGACAGCCAATGGCTCCCAGCCAATCCCTGGGAAACGCCGCGAGGAGAAGATGGATTGGGATTGAAGGATTTTCCTGTCAAAAGCTCCTGTTGCTCCAGGTGGGAACATTCCCCCTTCCCAGAAATCCTGACGAGTGGGAAGCCTCTCCCCAGCTGGGCCGGTGCCCTTGGAATAAAAACATCCCTGGAAAAGCGACAGCCTGAATGTCAACAAGTGGAAATGCCCTTTCCCTGCCGAGGCTCCGGGTATCCACTCGGATTTCTGGATCCAAGAACAAATCCAAAAGCCTTGTCCTGCCGCGGGGAAGGCGAATCCAAGGAAGTGTCCAAACCTCGGCGGCGGCTCCGAGTCCTGGCTGCAGCTTCCAGGCTGGATTTGCTCCGTGAGACTCGGAGGCACCGGCACTTCCGTGTTTGGGTGAGGGAAAAGCCACGGAGCAAAGGGGGCTTTGTTTGATCCGTGATGTTTTTCTGGAAAGGGAAGGGAAAAACAGATGAAGGTCGGAAATGAGGGAAGTGGTTATTTCTGGAAGCAGCTCCATTCCCGGTGTTCCCTCTCCAGGAGGGAAGCGGCATTTTCCCTGCAGGGCTTGGAAAAGGAGAAAGCTCCTTTCCCCCCAGTTATCTATCCCAAGGGATTTTCCAGGCTTTTGGGGAGTGGGATTAGATCATCTTTAAGGTGCCTTTCATGCCAAACTGTTTCAAGATTCCGGAGGAGATTCCAGAGGGATACAGCAGTGGGAAAGGGAAGGAATCCATGTCCCAGAGTAATTCCAGAGAATGTCACAGGCTCCTTTCCTGGGATCCACTGTCAGCATGTCCAGGATAATTCCCCTCCAAGGTGGGGCCATTCCCTGACAGCTCCCGATCCTGGTATCCCTCTCTGGCAGTAATTCCTGGAATCATGGAATGGTTTCGCCTGGAAGGAACCTCAAAGATGATCAAATTCCAACCCCAGCACTTCCCACTATCCCAGGCTGCTCCGAGCCCCATCCAAGCTCAGCCACTAATCCCACGGAAACTCAGATCGGGATGTGGGTGCAGGATTCCGACCACAAGGACAGAGCTTGGAAAAACCCGGGATAGCGGGAAGTGTCCCTGCCCACGGCACAGGGTGGAACTGAAGGATCTTTAAGGTCCCTTCCCACCCAAACCATTCCAGGATTCCATGGAATCTGCATCCAGGTTTTGCCTGGGAGTGAATCTCCAGCCTGGGGGAAAGACTTTTCTGGGAGTTGTTCCCGATCCAGCTGGATGCAGGGAACATTTCCAAAGGAATCCTCATTCCATGAACTTTACGGAGAAGGTCAGCCAAGGATTCGGGCGGCATTCCTGGGATAATCCTGGGAGGGCTTCGTGCGGGATGGGTTTGGAAAACTGTATTGGACTCGGAAGACGCGATTCCATGTGATTCCATGGAATTCCAGCTGAATGGAACGTGGAGCAGTTTCCTCACCGTGCCTCAGTTTCCCCTGGGAAGAAGAGCTTCCTTTGGGAGTTTTCTTGTGCTTTCCGGATGAAAGGGAAAACCTGGATTAAATTCCACACAGATTTGGAATCCCTCCAGGGATGGGGACTCCACCACAGCCCTTTCCATGCAGGGACATTCCCTAATTTCCGGCCTAAACCTTCCCTGGCGCAGCTTGAGGCCGTTCCCCCTCATCCTCTTCCTTGTTCCCAGAGATCCCAACCTTCCCCTGGCTGCCCCCTCCTGTCAGGGAATTTCAGAGAGGGAAAAGATCCCTCTGGATTCTCCTATGCTCCAGGCTGAGCCCCTTCCCCAGCTCCCTCAGGAATTCTCCAGCCCCTTCCCAGCCCCATTCCCTTCCCTGGAAATGCTCCAGGAACTCCGGGTCTTTGTTGGGAGAAGCCAAAACTGCTCCTGGGATTTGAAGTGTGGCCTCGTTGTCATGGGATAGGGATGGGATGGGATGGGATGGGATGGGATGGGATGGGATGGGATGG
>VXAC01002984.1:171976-199788 GCA_013399225.1 Rhipidura dahli | reverse complement strand
AGTTTCTCCTCCCAAATTCTGCTCCCAAGGGCAGCTCCAGAGGTTCTCTGGATCCACAAGGAAGAGCCTGTGGATGCACCAGCCCAGAACCTTTCTCTGGGACACTGGAGTTGGAGTCACAACCCCTGGAGTGAATTCCTCGCACGGCCATTCCCTCCAGAGTTCCCTCCAGTGGACATGGCACTGGCATTCCAAGGGAAAACCACAAAATCATGGAATTGTTCGGTTTGGAAAGGACCTCGCCCAATTCCAACCCCGACCTCCCACTCTCCCAGGCTGCTCTTCCAGCAGATCTTTGCACCTCCCATCCCTCCCCATTCCCATTCCCATTCCCATTCCCATTCCCATTCCCATTCCCATTCCCATTCCCATTCCCATTCCCTTGCTGGAAACAAATCCAACGCAGCTCCAGCATTCCAGGACCCTCTCCAGCCACCCCTCCCCTCGCTCTTCCCAATGGGAAGGGCCGGCTGGGGCCAAGCCAGCTCCGAGCACGATCTGTGAGATCCTGGAGGAATTGTTGACAGGGGAAATCCAAGTTGGGACAGAGATCCGAGGGAGCTGCGGGCACTTCCAGATCCTGGCACTGGGACAACCCCTGGGATTTCTCCTGGATCTTTTTCCCGGGGAGTTTTATTCCCCCCAAGGGAATCCGCGTCTCGGAAGGAGGCGGGAATGCCGTGCCAGGATTTTAGCAAGGCTTTCCCAGAAATATTTCCCTTTTAGCTTGGGATGAAGGCGGGGCCTGCTCCCATAGGAAGGAGGGAAGAGCCGGGGAAATCTGTTTGTTTTCCCATTTAAGTAAAACCCCACATCCCGGGAATTACAGGCAGCATCCTCTGGCAAATGTGTCCTGGTTTTTGCTGGAATTATTTATGTCCGGAGAGTGGGAATCACATGGAGCCTCCTGCACAGCTCCCAACTCCCAGACTCCGAAATGATTCCCATTTGTGACTAAAAAAAGAGGGAAAACAACCGGATTTCTGATTTGTCCGAACATCTGTTGGATTACACCGGAACTGGCTGCTGGAAAAGGGATTTTTCCCTTTTTTATCCCAAAATTTTTGAGCTGTTTTAGGGGTGGCTTTTTTGGGGGGTTTTCTTGCTTGGGGCGGGGTGGGGAGGGGTGGTTTCTGGATATTCCAACTGGAAGCTCTGGGAAAGCTCCAAAAAAAAAAAAAAAAAAAGGATGAGGATGGATATTGTCAGGGTGTAAGGTGGGCAAGGAATTCAGGGAAAAAATTCCATGGAAAAGCAGAGGTCCCTGCAGTATTTTCCCACACAGTGTGAGAGCTGGTGACAGGAGCAGCTCAGAATCCCTGGAAGTGCCCAAGGCCTGTTTGAAGGTGGCTTGGATCCACCTGGGATAGTGGAAGGTGTCCCTGCTCATGGATGGTTTGGGAATGGGGTGGGATTTAAGGTCCCTTCCAACCCCATCCATTCCAAGACTCTGGAGGCAGGCTGGGAGAGCTGGGAATGTTCCCCTGGAGAAGGGAAGGCTCCAGGAAGAGCTGGGAGCCCCTTGCAGGGCCTGAAGGGGCTCCAGGAGAGCTGCAGAGGGACTGGGGACAAGGGCTGGAGGGCCAGGAGCCAGGGAATGGCTTCCCACTGGGAAAGGGGAGCTTGGGCTGGGATCTTGGCAAGGAATTGCTGGCTGGGAGGGTGGGGAGGGGCTGGGCTGGAATTCCCAGAGCAGCTGGGGCTGCCCCTGGATCCCTGGGAATGTCCAAGGCCAGGCTGGACATTGGGGCTTGGATGCACCTGGGATGGTGGGAGCTGTCCCTGCCCGTGGATTGGGATGAGATTTAAGGTCCTTTCCCGCCCAAACCATTCCATGATTCCATAATTTCCTTCCCTAGGTTGAGCAATGCCAGAGGCGCCCGGAGCAGTTTCAGGGATGTTTCCCCACAAACATTTCTGGAGTGGGTTTAAATCCAAGCAAACCATTCCTGGGATTTTGGAATAGCTTTGAACTTTCGGAGTCGCTCTGGAACACCAGAACTGCTGCGATTCCGGAGCTTCCTTCGTCTGGGGGGAAGACGAATCCCAAAACAAAAAGTTTTTTGGGAAGAAAGCCAGGTCTGTGTGCCCGGCAGCGTGGGAAGGAAGGAGCTGCCAGCCAGAGCTGGAGAGGAGGATCCAGCTCCAGGGAAGCGCAGCTGGGATTCCATGGAAAGAACTCAGCCCCATCCCCAGGTGCTAAAACAGCTGAATCCCAGCCCAGCTGGTCCCGGAGCAGGGAATAAATCTGGGAAGTTCTCACTCCCACTTTTTCTGTGCTGGGGGTGCAGCTGATCCTGGAAAAGGGAAGAGTTTTGGCAAGAAAGGAATTTTTTTTCCCCATTTTTTTTTTTTTCTGTTGGGAAGAAGCCAAAGGCTGAACATTCCCATCCATGGCAGAGCCGGGGCAGAAGGAGAGAAGGAAAAGCAAGGAAAAGGCGGAAGGGAGGGAAAGGAGACCCGGGGAAAAAAAAAAAAAAAGATGGAATCAAATCTGGGAGATGTGGAAAGGGAGAGAAAAGTGAGAGGGAAGGAATGAAAAGAGGGAGAAGGTGGGAAGGGAAGGGAAAGGGAGGAAAGGAGGAGAAGGAGACTCCGGAAAAAAACTGGGAGATGTGGAAAGGGATGGAAAATGAGAGGGAAGATGTGAAGGAAGAAAGGGAATTGTGGGCAGGAAAAAAGGGAAGCAGCTGGTTTGGGAACTGTGGGCAGTGAAAGAGGGGGAATGACTGATTTGGGAATTGTGACAGGAAAAAAAGGGGGAATAAGCGGTTTGGGAATTGTGGGCAGCAAAAAAGGAGGAGCAGCCGGTCCGGGGGAGATTTGGGGCTTCCAAACAGGAATTTCTCCCCACGGATGGGGAGAAGGGCACAGGGAAGAAAGCGGGAGGAGGGAGTGAGAAATGACGGAATCCTTTAGGCTGGAAAAGCCCTGGAATATCATCCAGAAAAACTGGGAAGAGCAGCAGGGCTGGATCCTTCCCCACCTTGGGAAGGAGGAGCAGTTCCCTGGAAGTTTTCCTTCCCAGAGGATTTTCCCTCACGGCGTGCTCAGCCCAGCTCCGCAATATCCCGATCCCGATCCAAATCCCTCCCTGCCATCCACGTGGAGCTGTTTGGAGAGCAAACAATTCCCCATTCCTCCCTCCCCCCCTGGAATTCCTTCCCAAATAATCCCGGGATCGTGTCCTTCGGCTGCCCTGGAGTGACCCTTGGGAGCAGCGGAACGAAACTCTTCCCTTCCCATCTTTTCACTCCAGGGAGAAGGGAAATGTGGGAAAATCCTGCTGGGAGCAGTTGGATGAGGCCTCTCCTGAAGATCCAAACCCCCACTGGAATCTTTCCCCTCCCCTGGGATCACTTCCAGCTTGGAAAAGCCGTTGTTTACAGGACACAAAAAGCCAAAGGGAATTTTTGTTTGTTCTTTCCAGCTGTCCCCAAAATCCGGCCGGGAAAAGCACCGGAGGTGATGGAAATTTGTGGGAAAAGCAAAGGGAATGGCTTTTTATCTGGGATTTGACCCTGGAAGAGGCCAAAAAGATGGAAAAGTTGGTTCCAAACAGGTGAAACCATTCCCAGCTCCTCACATTTCTCTGGATAAAGGGCTTTTCCTGGATTTTTTTTTTTTCCTCTCTTCCAGAAGCTGGATAAAACTCGGCCCCCAGGAAAACTCCGAAACCTCCGGGTGAGGAAAAATTCCTTTGTTTTCCACACCGGGTCCTTCCCATCGTGGGAGATTCAGAGAAAAAGGGAAGAAGACCAAATTCCCTTTCTTCCTTTGCTTTCCCTTGGAAAATTCCTTCCTCTGCCATGGGAGGTGGAAATTCCTCATGGAAAACAAGTTTGAGTTAATGTAGGATCTTGGAATTAGGGGGAGATAATTCAGGATCAGCCTCAGGGACAGCCCCGACATTCCCAAGTTTCCATGACTGCTCAACTGGGATATTTCCAGTCCTTTTCCCACGCCAAAGCCATTCCTGGTGCAGCGGGAAAAGCCAAAACCCGGAACTGAGACAGAGGTTACAAACTTTAGGGAAAATCTGGCTCCAAAAGTTCCGCCAAAGCTCTGGATCAGTTGGAATCCTGCAGGATTCCTGCAGGATTCCTGCAGCCGGAGAGAAACTCTTCCCAAAGGGCCAAGGAAAAGCTTCCCATGGATACTCCAAGTTGGAAAATGCAGCAGTTTGGGAGCTTTTTTATTTAAAAATCCAATTTTATTCCTGGTTTCAATTTCAGGATCCAGTTCTGGAATTTCAGGCTCCAATTCCCAAATGTTTTGCAGATTTCCACTAAAATCTGCATTTCCATAGGGATTAAAGAATCCTGGAACTGTGAAGTTTGGAAAAGATTCCAAGATCATCAAATCCAATCCAATTCCCACCGCATTCACCGTAAATTATTCCTCAAATGCCACATCCATAAATTCTTCGAGCAATTCCAGGGATTGGGATTCCACCTCCGCCCTGGGCATCCCATTCCAATGCCTGACACCCATTCCAATGGATAAATAATCCAACCCCCCACTGACCATCCCGTGGTGTTATCCCAGGAAAACCAGGAATTGCTTCATCCCTTTCCTGCGGAATTAACTCTTGGATTGTCCTGTTTTTCCCGGCTGAGGTGGTTTTCCCTCATCCTGAGCAATTCCAGGGAGTAAAGATTCCAATCCAAATGAAATCAGACCAAACAATTGGATTCCTTCCACAAATCTCTTCCCTGAAGGATTTTTTTGTCCCAGGAGAGGCTCAGGTTGGACATCGGGAGGAATTTCTCCATGGAAAAGGCGGTCAGGAGGGGTTGGAATTGCCCGGCAAGGTTTGGATTCCCCATTCCTGAAGGTGTCCAAGGAATTCTTGGATGCAGCGCTCAGTGCCAAGGTGGGGATCGGTCCCAGGTTGGACTCGACGATCCTGGAATTCCAGCCTCAGTGATCCCGGGATTCCGTGCCGGCAGTGAATCCCTGCAGCGATTCCAGGTGGGGTTTTCCCATCCGGCAGCTCCACCAGGCTTTGCCTGGGGATCCAAAGTTTAAATTCCTGCTTCCGGTGGGATTTCAAGGAAAATTCCTTCATGGAATGGGTTGTCCAGCCCTGCCCAGGTCCCTGGGACAGCTCCTGAGTATCCCAAGGATTTATCCCGGCTCTGAGGGGAATCTGGTGCTCTTCCTCACATCCCATGGGAAGGTCTCCTCCAGCTCCCTCATGGGATGGAAAATCTGCCAATTCCACCTTTTCCTTCCCCTTCCCAAGGGCTGCACCAATCCTGGGAATCACCTGAGCCAAACCTTCTTTCCTCATGACATTCTTGTTCCTGCTGGAATGGAAGAAGCAGGGAATTTTGGCTGCTCTGTGGGCAAAAAATTCCTCTCCGGAGAATTCCCTCTTCCAAGAACATTCCCGATGAGCCAACAGGGAGCGGGCTGGGAAATCAGCCCCGGATTTGATGTTTTCCGCATTCCCGGCCATTCCAAAGGCTGCGTCCTCCAAGGAATTGTTCTGGACGCGTTCACGGTGGCCTCGCTCCGGTTGGGAAATGCTCCTTCCGAAGAAAAGCTGGATGCACCGGGATAACTCCTGACTCAACTTTCTGGGAGTGAATGGGTTTTCCTTTCCCATTAATCTGAGGGATTTGGGATTTTTTGGGATTTTTTTGTTCCCTGAAGCAGCAGCGCTTCCAGCAATTCCTTACAGGAGCTGAGCAGTGCCGGGAATGTTTGGTTTTCCTGGAGAATCCCAGCTTTTCTGAGCACATTCAATCCTTATCCATTGGAATGCTGTTTTATATAAACACGTGGAAATCACATGGAATCATGGAATGGTTTGGCTGGGAAGGGGCCTTAAATCCCATCCCATTCCCACCCCATCCATAGGCAGGGACACCTCCCATTATCCCAGGTGGATCCAAGTCCCAGTGTCCAGCCTGGCCTTGGACACTGCCAGGGATGGAGAATCCAAAGTCACTCTGGAAAAGCTCTCAAACCTCTCATTCCCACTTTTCCACATGCTGTGGATTGACACAAAAGCTCCTTTTCCTTATCCCTGTCCTGTCCCAAACCCATCCCAGAGGTGCCATAAAATGGGAGTGAGAGGATCCAAAGGAACCATCCCTCTTTTTGTGGGGCATTCCCAGAGATTTTCACTGCTTTTTCTTCAGAAAACGTGGAATTGTTTCAGAAAATGTGGAATTGCTTCAGAAAACGTGGAATTGTTTCAGAAAATGTGGAATTCTTTCAGAAAACATGGAATTATTGCCGCATCTTCCAGGAGAGGCCAGGACCGAGCTGACATCCATATTTTGGGAATGGCCCCTCCCAGCCTCGGCAGCGGGAAAAGCCACCAGAACATTCCATACCTCCGGATCTTTCCCGGGAAAGATCTTTCCCTTCCTCTGGCCACCGATGCCGAATATCCCGGGATTTTCAGTCCCACTGGAATCGGTGGCACCCCCAGCCACGCTCCCGAGTCGTTTGTGCATTCCCTAAATTCATTTTGGGAATTCACTTTGGGTGTAGCAATTCCAGCCGAGGGTCGGGAGCCGGCTCCATCCGGCTCCGGTTGGGATCCGGCTGTGCTGCTGTGAAGGGAAATGACTTGGAAGCGCAACCCTCCGGATGGAATCCATCAAATCCGTCTGGACTTCAGGGCTCGGGGATGCTCCATCGGTCTTTTCATTCCAGAGGAATTTGTGGCCTTGCTGTCTCCAGGGCTCCTTTGAAGCTTTTCCGAGTCTGGCTGGGGAACGAGGGAATTTCTTGAGGTGACAAAAGAGGAACAAAGGGTTCTCCTGGTGGGATTGGGAAGTGGCGGCACTTTTGGGAAGAAGGGAATTAAAAACCCTCTGAGGTTCTGTGGTGCAGAGCTCTGGGAGTCACATCCAAAATCGTGGNCCCCTTCAGGCCCTGCAAGGGGCTCCCAGCTCTCCCTGGAGCCTTCCCTTCTCCAGGGGAACATTCCCAGCTCTCCCAGCCTGCCTCCAGCCCTTGGCCCCTGGATTCCTGGGAGTGTCCAAGGGATGGAAGTGAAGGAATCCAGAAGAGGGACATTTGGATCCTGGAAAACCCCTCCTCATTGCCGGAATCTTTCCCAAGGGAGCCAGGAAGAAGCTGATGAGAACCAAACTCCTCTTGATAAGGAATTTGAGGGATAAATTGTAGGGAAGGGAAAGGCCGGGATGTGCTGAGGGAGATTTCATGTGGGAGAACAGGTGGGATAACTCAGGATGATCCAAGGTGGTGATTGGAAAAAACATTCCAACTGCTGGAGAACAAACCTGAGCTTCAGCGCTTGACTGAAGCCAATTAATTTCCGTTAATTAACAGAGCTCCGAACTCAGCAATTCCCAGAAGGAAAGGGAAAACCAAAACCATTCCTTTTGTCCATTTGGATTGAAAAAAATTGGGGGATTCCCTCTGGAAATAACTCAAAATCCTGCGGAGTTCCCTCCTTTCTTTCTCCACCTCCGATATTTATGCTGGAAAATATTTCCCTTGGAATTCCCTTTTTTTCCTCCAGGAGCATCATTTTGCTGTTGGCTCCAGAAGTGCTACAGATCCATTAAAACTTGGAATCCAGGGAATAAAATCTTTGGAATAAACCCTTCCTGGGCTGTTGGTGGGGAGTAGCGACCACATCCCAGGGGGAGATAGAAGGATAAGGACTTGGGATGGGAATTCACTGGGATAAAGGGATTTTGGGGTTGTCTCCCCATCCCATGCTGATTCTAGGTGGGAAAAGAGTTCGGAATGTGATCCGGGTTTGAATCCAGAATCTGGAGCAAATCCCAGCTCTTCATCCAGGCCCTGGCAAGCCCAGGACGGGGCTTTAGCTCCGAATCCATCCCTTGGAGAGAGGGAAACTGAGGCAGAGCCAAGGATTCTTCCCAGCTTGGATCCTCATCTGCATCCAAAACTCTGGAAGCTTCTCCAAGGAGTTTGTTAAAATCCAAGCTTTTCCGTAGCTTCCACCTGGATCCTTTCCAAGCTTGGAGTTTAATGGAAAAGCTCCTTAAAACAATTAAATAAATCCATGGATAAATGGACTCCCTGGAGCACTTTTCCAGATGATCCCAAGGAGTGGGAATGTCGCAGCTCCAGCACAGGAGTTTTCCTTTGGTCGGGTTATCCCAATCCCGGTTTATTTTTCCTCTGGGAATTCTTCCTGGTAGGAGCCTCTGTGATTTCCTGACCTGCCCCTCTGAGCTCATCCAGGGATCCTGAGCCCTCCTTTTCCTTGGAAAACCCCTTGGGAAAGGGATGCTGAGCTGCTGCGGGTTAAGATGATCCAGAAGATTCCAGGAAAACCTGGGATGTGGTGTCCTCTGAATTCCATGAATATTCCTTCCAGGAATTATGAACCCTGTGGGTTTCCTCGTACCGGAAACTCCCAGTAGGATTAATTGTGATTAATGATCTGTGATTAATTATGATTAATTGTGATTAATTATCTCACGAGCTCTTGCCAAATACTCCTGGGGTTTAGTGGATACTCCAGGAAAAAAAACCCAGCGATTCCTTGGAATATTTTCCGGAAAGATCCATCAGGGATGCTCTAAAGTTGAGTTTGGAAGTGGAGGAGGGAGGATTCGCCTCTGGATTTCACCCCGTGGGCCACAGAAAACTGGGATGAAGGGATAATTTCCAAGGAATCTCCAAAGACTTCAATCCTAGAAAAACAAATTTTGTCTGTGCTCCTCGGAGAGTTCCATGAGGAAAATTCCCTTAGGGAGCCGCAGCTCCGCTGGGACACCTTTGGGAATCCAAAAGGATTAAAAACCTTGGGAATAGGCAACCAGACCTCTAATTCCAGGGCTTTTCCTTACCCTTAACCCGACACAAACCTCACGGAGCTGCTCCGTGTGTGGAAGGTCTTCGGGAGGAGACCCCAAATCCTCGGAAAAGGGGGGGGGGACACCCCTGGATTCAGCCCTGGGATTGGGGTGTGGAGCTGGGAACTTCTGGCTCCCCCCAGTAGAGGGCAGCAATAGCCCGCTCTCCATAGCCAGGCAATTCCAACGGGATTTGGGAAAAAGATCCATGCGGGACGTGCCTCAAAAAGAACCAAAGGAAAGGAAAAAATTCCCTCTGCTCCGGGAGAAAGGAGCTCCAAGTCCTGGGATTTGCTTTGGCTTTGGGTGATTCCTTTAACATCCCAAAAAGTGGGAAGAGAGCAGGGATGGGATGGGGAAAAAAACGGGATGTGGGTGATCCTGATGGAAAAATTACCCGGGAATCCAGTGAATCCTTGTGGCTTTCCTGGAGTAATTCCCTTGGAATTAAAGAGAGCCCAGGGAAGGATTGAAGGAAATCAGGGCTAAAGCAGCTCCTTCCCGCTGGATCTGTGGCTTTGGAAAAGCCGGATTCTCTTTGGGATCTCCATCCCAACTATCCTTGGGAGGGGTCTCCAGGAGGAACAGAGCCTTGGGGATCCAGCCCAAGCTGCTCCAGGTGTATTTCTCGGGAAGCTGCTTTGGAAGCACCTTCTCATTGCCTATTCCCGAGATTTTTAATCCTTTTGGATTCCCAAAGGTGTCCCAGCGGAGCTGCGGCTCCCTAAGGGAATTTTCCTCATGGAACTCTCCGAGGAGCACAGACAAAATTTGTTTTTCTAGGATTGAAATCTTTGGAGAGTCCTTGGAAGTTATCCCTCCATCCCAGTTTTCTGTGGACCACGGGGTAAAATCCAGAGGCAAATCCTCCCTTCTCCGCCTCCAAACCCAACCTTGGAGCATCCCTGATGGATCTTTCTGGAAAATATTCCAAGGAATCGCTGGGTTTTTTTCCTGGAGTATCCACTAAACCACAGGAACTTTTTGTAGGATCCAGGGGGGTTTTGGGAGTGAATTCCTTGCAACGAGGAAAGTTGGGATGGAGGGACGGTTCCAGGGATAGACACCAGCATGGAGGGAAACCAAACTGGGAATGCAGCTGGGCCCCTTCCCACGGGAAGAGAAAAGCCAGGGATAACACCCTGGATGGATTCTGTTGGTTTAGAGGGAGTTTTCCATGTGGATATTCCTCTCCGGATTATGCGATGGTGTTTCCTCCCAGGATTTTTGGGATGGGAAACCCCAGTGGGACATCCAGGCACAGAGGTGGGGATGTGCCTTTGAAAAGATTCCAGGGATTCCGAGTGGGGGCAGCTCCACTTGGAATCAGGAGCTGCTGGAGAAGACGGCATTCCCTCCTCCCAGCCAGCCTGGGAAAAGCTCTTTCCCAGGGCCACCCTTCCCTGACTGCTGCTGGGAAGTGCAGCATGGAAAGGGAACAGAACAGGGATTTCCTGGGAATGCAGACGTGCCTGGAATTGGGGGATCGACTCCTGAGCCCTGAGGGATTCAAGGATACGACAGCAGGGAAAGGGTTAAAAGTGGGATTGGCTGAGGGTTGGCTGGGAAAACCGGGATGTTGGATGAGGTCTGGAAAGAGTGGAATTGCGATATTCCGGTGGGATGGATTTTGGGAGCCTTGGCCAACAGGTGAGCTCTGGAAAGGTCGGAGGAAAAGGACAACGGGAATGTATCCCAGAGGTGATCCTTGTTCTCCCCTTTCCACTGGGATACAGAGCTGGAGGATAATTCCAGTGCTCCAATGGCAGACAGGAAGCTGTGCCCAGAACCTCATCTCAGCTGGGAATGGGAATCCCTCAGGAAAATTTGGGATCTGGAACTCCGTGGAAAGGCTGCCGAGGCTTGTCTGGCTCCGGGATTACATTCCCTGATGGTTTTCCATGTAGGAAAGCTGACTCTGCAGGTCTGTGGGTGATGGTCCAGGGCCTGGAATTGCGGAACCATAAAATCATGGAAAAGGCTGGGTTGGAAGGGACCTTAAATCGCATGCCATTCCAACCGGCAAGGGAGACCTTCCACAATCCCAGAGTGCTCCAAAGGGAGCGGGAGAGCTGCAGAGGGACTGGGGACAAGGGCTGGAGGGCCAGGAGCCAGGGAATGGCTTCCTACTGGGAAAGGGGAGCTTGGGCTGGGATCTTGGCAAGGAATTGCTGGCTGGGAGGGTGGGCAGGGGCTGGGCTGGAATTGCCAGAGGAGCAGCTGGGGCTGCCCCTGGATCCGGGGGAATGTCCAAGGCCAGGCTGGACACTGGGGCTTGGATCCACCTGGGATAATGGGAAGCATCCCTGCCCATGGATGGATTGGGAATGGGATGGGATTTAAGGTCCCTTCCCACCCACACCATTCCACAATTCCGTGATTCATTCCATGATTCCATGATTTCAATCTCCAGGACCAGACCAGCTCTGGAAACTCTGGCAGGTGGGGTGGAGCATTGGAAGTTTGGAACTGTCCCTCCATTGTCAGATCCGCTGCTCATCCAGCCCCAATTCCCTGGAGCAGAGCTCAGGATTCCTGGAGCTCTCAGATCCCAAAGATCTCCCAAGAAGGCAGCTCCAGGAATTTTTAAGGATTTCCCCCCATGGAGAGAGGAAGTTTGGAAGGAAACCGGATCATCCCACTTTTCCCACCTTGTCCCTCTCTTCCAAAGGAGCTGCTTTGCAAATTCCATTTCCAAGACTGAATTCCTGGGATGCATCCAAGCCCTGCTGTCATTCCAAGGGCCTCTGTTTATTTTCATTTTAATTTTAATTTTATTTACCCCCATCCCACTTCTTTATTTCCGACCCCATTAATTCCCAATTAAACGCCTCATCCCTTATCCCCGGGAGACGGGATGACCTTATCCCGGTGTTTTATCCCTGTCTTTGTTTATCCAGAATTTTGGGAAGTCATCAAATCTCAACGCAAAGGCCTCAGCCTATGGAGAAGGAGGCACATCCCAGGGGAAGCAATTTTTAAGGATTCATCCTTTTTTCCAGGAAAAAATCTTCCAAACTCCTTTTTGGATTTAACCCCCGGCTGCAGGAATCGTATTTTTTTTAAAGGAAAATCCAAACTCATTGGAAGCAAAATCCTTCATTTTTATGGAGCGATTCCTCTCTGGTTTTTATCGGCATTTAAGGATCTTAGGTGGACGTGTCTTAAAAATATTCCTTGGATCGGGATTCTGACAATTTGGGATAAATTTTCCTTTTGAAACTTGAACATCATGAAATACAGAAATTCTCATTTTTTCTTTAAAGTATTTTTTCTTTGTTGAAAATTTCGGGATTTGAGAGGTTCTGGTAAAAAAAAAAAAAGTGGGAAAAATCCAAACTTCTCCCATTTTTGGCACCGGGAACATCCAGGTCTGATTCCGAAGGTGATGCACAACCACGGAATTACTCATCTCAAAATCCAGAGGGAACAGGAGTCCTTTTCCCAGCCAATTCCCAAGCTGAGAATGCAGAAGAGCTGGGAAATCTGGGATTGCAGGCTCCTCTGTGCATCCTTTTTCCTAAAATGTTTTGGGAATGGGCCAGCGCAGCTCCTGGAAGTCCGGGATATGGATACCAGGCTGGGAAGAGGCAGCCGGAGCCTCTCCAGTACAAGACACATGGGAGGAGATTCCAGGATATTCCAGAGGAGAAGAAGGAGCAGCTGGAATGGTTTTTGTCCCTCCTGGGCTAGGTCTGTCCCCAGCTCCATTCCTGCTCCATGGGTTATTTTTCCCCTTTTCCTTCCTTTTCCATGATCTCCTAAAGAAGAAAAAAAAAAAAAGAGGAAACTTTCATTGGATTTTCTTCTATCCTTCCCTGGCAGGGTTGTAAGCGAGGAATCCTGGGATGAATGAGCTTGGAAAAGCCCTCCAAGGTCAGGGAGTCCAATCTGGGACCAATCCCCACCTAGGCACTGAGTGCCACATCCAGGAATTCCTTGGACACCTCCAGGGATTCCAAAGCTCCCGGGGCACTTCCAAGGCCTGACCACCCTTTCCATGAGGAAATTCCAGCTGATGTCCAACCTGAGCCTCCCCTTGCACAGCCTGAGGCCATTCCCTCTTTTCCTGTTATTCTCTGGGAGCAGATCCCAAATCCCACCTGGCTGAACCCTCCAGTCAGGGAATTTCAGAGAGGGAAAAGGATCCCTCTGGATCCTCTTTTTTTCCGGGCTGAGCCCCTTTCCCAGCTACCTCAGGAATTCTCCAGCCCCTTCCCAGCTCCATTCCCTTTCCCAGCCCCTCCAAGCTCCTCTTTCCATGAGGAGCCCAGAACCGAAGCCAGGATTTGAGGTGTCCCGGCAGTTCCATCATTCCCTGCTCCTGCTCCAGCTCCCTTTTGGATAAAGGCCAGGATGCCATTGGAATTCCTGCCCATCTGGGCTCATAATCAATGGAAAACATCAAGGAGAACCTTGGGAAAAGGGACCAGACTTCACCTCTCCTTAGGGATAACAACAACAAAAAAGAAAAGGATGGAAAATCAGCCATTGGAACATTTCTGCTTTAATTCCAGCCTTTTGGAAAAATTCCAGCCGGGAGAAGGTGATCCAAAGGCATTGTTAAAACAGAAGGTGAGAGGAGGGAGAAAAGAAAGCAGCAAGGAAAAGCTTGGAATAAAAAAAGGTCATGGATGCAAAAAAGGAAAAAAATCAAATAAAAGGAATATCAGGCAGCCTGGCGGGATTCTGGGATAGCAGGAATAAAGGGATAAAGGGATAATTGACCGGGAGAAAGGAGTTTGGCACAGGAGGAATTCTGTCAAGGGAAGGGCTGGGAGGGAGATGAAGATGTGGGAAAACACCAGGAAAACCCATCCGGGAGTGCCACTGGGAATAATTTTCCTGAGGGTGAGGGAGCTGAGGGGGCACCCGAAGGTAATTCCAGCGTAAGTCAGGGAGGGAAAAGGAGGTGGGAAAACTCCAAGTGGGAAGCAACAAAAAAGAACACTCCGAGGGAAAAGATTCCAGCCTTAGCTGGAATTCAGGGATAAGCAGCTTAAAAATGTGTTTGGAACAACATTTTGGGAGAAAAGGAGGGAGAAGCCACTGGGAGAGCTGGAATTCCTCACAACATTCCATCAGCAAGGAAGGGAAGCAAACAAAAACAAGGAGGGGGAAAAAAGAGGGGAAATACAGGGAATATGGAAAAATCGGGAATTAACCTTTAAAAGCAGCTCCTGGTAGGGAAGAAGTAGGGAAATACATGGAAAATGGGATAAGGAGTAGACTTGGAATAGGAAGTTACAAGGGAGCAAACTGGATTTCCAAACCTGAGGAAGTGGGGTGAGGGCAGGAGATCTGGGAAAAGGGAAAGTTGTGCCGGACTTCCCGACAGCCAAAAGAATGGGAATCCCGGGAATTCCCACTGTGGAAGTGTGAGCCGTGACTCCGGTGTGATAACTGGGGGAGTACAAAGGGAAAGGATTTGGGAATGAACATAAAGCCGGAGCCTGGAAGCTGAGGTTGAGCATCCAGGAAATCTCCCTGGAAATAGGGAATGTCGCCCTCTGGAATCGCCATCCCGTAAGGAAGTGAGGTGGGAATACAGGGAAGTTGTTTTTGGGAATACCTCGGAAGTTGTCCGAGGCCAGGGTGGATGGGGCTGGGAGCAGCCTGGGATAGCGGGAGGTGTCCCCGCCCATGGAATGGGGTTGGAATGGGATGGGGTTCAAGCTCCTTCCCAACCCGAAGAATTCCAGCAGAGATGATGAGGATCAGCGTCTCCAACCCTGCTCCCAGATTTCCTTCTCCATCTCATCCCTCTTTTTTCCTCTAAAATGATGGTTCAGCTCGTGAGGCTGGAAAACAGATCCCAGGGAGTGCAAGGATGGGAAATTCTAGGAATTTCCCATGAGCACAACAATAGGAAGGGGATGGTGAGGGGAAAAACCTCGGGAATAAGCAGAGCCCCTGAGGAAAAGTGGGATTTGGGACACAGAGAGGGTGATGAAGGTTGCCTTTGATCCAGGAAAAACGGGATCCCTCCGTGGCAGCAACCAGGTAGGAAAAAACATTCCCACACAGTATCCAGGGTTGGGGTGTCACATCCCAACCTCTGGAATCAACATTCCCAACCCTCCAAGCAGCCGTCAGCCCCACGAGGTAAACCACGGATCAGGGACCAGATCCCAAATCCCACCTGGCTGAACCCTCCAATCAGGGAATATCAGAGAGAGGGAAAAGGATNGCAAAATTCCATTAAAAATCCCGATTCTTGTTCTCCGAGCGGGAGAGATTCCGTTGGAAGCCGCGCAGGCAGCCCCGGCAGCGAACTTGGCTGGAGCAGCGCATTCCCTTCCCGCGGATGCATCCCGCACGGCTCTCGCCCATTCCTCAAGTTCCTTCTCCCCGCTAAGCCGTGTCACCGCTGCCTTCTCCAGCCGGAGTCACCGCGGGATCCTTCTCATCCCGCTCCCTGCAGTGGCCTGGCCTCGGGAAGTGCGGGGACGGCTGCGGCCGGGCTGTTTTTTTAAGGATTGTTTGGAGTTTACTCCTCCGGAGCCGTTGTGTATTTTTCCTTCCAGCCCACTCACGCTCCCAGCAAGAAAATTCCCGGGCCAGGGCTCCACGCGGGTCCTCGGCACCCCAGGATTCCCCGGCTTTATCCCAAACCTGCGGGAGACGGCTGTTATTGGAAAGGAAAACAGCCGCGTCAGGCTCTTCCCCACATCCCTGCTCCGGCCTGAAAGTCCCGACTCCGCATCCCGAGCCTTTCTTGGAGAGCAGCTTCGCATTCCAGAGCTCAGCTCGTTCCCAAAGATGCCAAAGGAATTTGGTCACTCAGCTAGGAAGGAAATACTTGGAAATTAGGTGTCCACACGTCTCGGATGGCTCCAGGCATTTCTACCGATAACCTTTTCCGACAGATCCATCCTTTCCCAGATTTGCCAGGGGAAGTTTGGCCCTCCCCAGAAGCCACTGGAAAAGTGGGATGTTGAGGAGTTGAGAGGTTTCTTTGTTCCCAGCATATCCAGAGAGCAGCATTCCCGCAGAGCCTGCTGGGAAGAGGAGTCGAGGTCATCCCAATCCTTATCGGAATCCTAATCCTTCCTAATCATTCCCAATCCACTAGGAAATGAGGAAAAGAAGGTAAAGGAGAAACTTGTAGGAGAATTAAATTTAAACTGCCCAGGGAAGTTGGNTTCCCAGCTCCATTCCCTTTCCAGGTAGGACACAAGCAGCATCCGGAGCAACGCCGAACCAGCTCTGGCTCTGGGGGGGAGGGGCGGAATTCANCCTTCTCCCCGCTAAGCCGTGTCACCGCTGCCTTCTCCAGCCGGAGTCACCGCGGGATCCTTCTCATCCCGCTCCCTGCAGTGGCCTGGCCTCGGGAAGTGCGGGGACGGCTGCGGCCGGGCTGTTTTTTTAAGGATTGTTTGGAGTTTACTCCTCCGGAGCCGTTGTGTATTTTTCCTTCCAGCCCACTCACGCTCCCAGCAAGAAAATTCCCGGGCCAGGGCTCCACGCGGGTCCTCGGCACCCCAGGATTCCCCGGCTTTATCCCAAACCTGCGGGAGACGGCTGTTATTGGAAAGGAAAACAGCCGCGTCAGGCTCTTCCCCACATCCCTGCTCCGGCCTGAAAGTCCCGACTCCGCATCCCGAGCCTTTCTTGGAGAGCAGCTTCGCATTCCAGAGCTCAGCTCGTTCCCAAAGATGCCAAAGGAATTTGGTCGCTCAGCTAGGAAGGAAATACTTGGAAATTAGGTGTCCACACGTCTCGGATGGCTCCAGGCATTTCTACCGATAACCTTTTCCGACAGATCCATCCTTTCCCAGATTTGCCAGGGGAAGTTTGGCCCTCCCCAGAAGCCACTGGAAAAGTGGGATGTTGAGGAGTTGAGAGGTTTCTTTGTTCCCAGCATATCCAGAGAGCAGCATTCCCGCAGAGCCTGCTGGGAAGAGGAGTCGAGGTCATCCCAATCCTTATCGGAATCCTAATCCTTCCTAATCATTCCCAATCCACTAGGAAATGAGGAAAAGAAGGTAAAGGAGAAACTTGTAGGAGAATTAAATTTAAACTGCCCAGGGAAGTTGGTGATGTCCCATCCCTGGAAGTGTCCATATCCAGGTTGGACGGGGCTTGGATCCACCTGGGATAGTGGGAGGTGTCCCTGCCCATGGAAATTGTGGAATGGGATGGGATTTATGGTTCCTTCAAACCCAAAACATTTCAGGATTTGTGATAAATTCTGGTTGCTCCAAGCCAACACAGTGTGAGGTGATTCCTTCCATGTCCAGGATTTTATTCCCACAGGACTTTGCCAGACAGAGGGGAACAGCCAGGGGGTCCTTTCCATGTGATTCCTTTAGGAGAACATCCCACTCCCGGGAATACCCTTCCCGAAGAGCCCCTCGCTGCTTCCAACAACTGCGGCCACAACTCAGAAGGGATTTGTAGGGAAGGAAATCCCTCCTCATCCTCTGTGTGCTCCGAGGTCACGGATAATGAGGAATGGGATCCAACCACATCCCAAGGCACCCTCAATCCCAAACCCACGGAGGTGGGAGCAGAAGGATTTCCAGGAGGATGGTCCCGAGATGAAACAAAGTGGAAAAAAAAAAAAAAAAGTTGGATGAGCTCCCAGGAAAGTCTTTGTCAGGGAATGTGTGGAGCTTTGGAATGATGTCCTGGTGGGAATGGTGGAAGGGCGGAAGCTCCTTGACTTGAAGGATGGGACAAAGCCCTGGTGGCTGCAGAATCTGGAAAATCCTGGGGTCAGCAGATGGACTGAGCGGTCCAGCGGGATGGGGCTTTTCCATCCCTGATTCCAGCGAGTCTCTGAGATCCCTCCAGAGTTTTGGGAGCCACGAAGCCAAGGAGCCACGGATCCAAATCCCATAGCGGGACGTTGATGTCATTCCAGACCTCTGGAGCTGGGATTCCCTCCGGCATCTCCTTTGGAAGCTTTAAGGGATCTCCATTAAATCCTGATCCAGGAATCTCCGTGCAAGGGCAGATCCAAGTGGGAAGTGGAATAAAAACTCAGCAAATTTTTCTTGTTTGGTTTGGAATTTCTCCATTCCCACCTGGAGACCCGTTGGGATACTTGCACATATTCATGGATGATTCCGGCAGGACTGATTTTTCCTTCCCTTCTCCTGTTTGGGGGAAATTCTTCTGGAATTTTGTAAGTATTCAATGGAAAAAAAGTCTGGAAATTGCTGAGGGATCCATGTGGGAAAAATCCCGTTTGGAAGAGCATTCGTTTGTCGCTCTCAAGAGGAAATCCAAGTGCCACAAGGCTGGAATGCCAAATGGATACAGTTTGGATTTGACATCCCACAGGATGACAATTCCAGTGGGAAAAGGGCTCCTGTTTTAACGGGAAAACTCCCAAAAAACACCCCGGAACTTCTCAAACTGGAGATTTTTAAGGTTTCCTAGTTTGGCCCATCTCGTATCCGTATTAATCCATAAATTCCAGAGTTTCCAGTGATTTGGATTTGCCATTTTGGGAAGCAGAACTCCAAAGAAAAGGCCTGCATTTTTCCCAAGTATTTGAGATAAAGCTTTAAAATTTAAGGGAATTGGGAATTTGGAAGTGAAAGTGCTTAAAATGTGTTGATATTTTTGGAATATTTCGGTTCTCCCTGCATGGCTATCCCAAAAAAATCCTCTGCTTTGGAGTGAGCATAATTTTCCGAGCAGGAATGAGATCTTGGAGGTGTCACAAGAGTCACATCTGGAATACTCGAATATTCCCAGGATGGAATTTCTTAGCCTGCTCCAAGGTGAAATTTGGGATTGAAGGATCGAACCTGTAATGGGAAGAGGAAAAAAAGGTTCAGCACCGCTGAGGGAAAAAAATTTGCTGGGACCAGGGATGATGGGTGGGAAGTGCACAACATCCAAATGTGCCTCATCCGTGGGAAATAATCATGGAATCATGGAATGGTTTGGGTTGGGAGGGACCTTAAATCCCATCCCATTCCCAATCCATCCATGGGCAGGGATACCTCCCANGGGGCCTCCTCTGGATTTGTTCCAGCAGCTCCAGGTCCTGCTGAATTTGGGATCTGGGAGTTGGAATTGCTCTGCAGGTGGGGTCTCACCTGAGGGGGCCCAGGCACAGAATTCCCACCTTTCCTGCTGCCCACTGGGCTGGGATCAGCCCAGGGCTGGGCCATTCCAGCCTCATCCACAACATCCCCAATCCTCTTCCCAGGGCTGCTCCAGCTGTTCATCCCCAGCCTGGATTCCTTTTGGACCGGCATCAAGGATCTGCCAACATTTGGAGCACGAGGCCCCACCAGAGTCCAGGATCATCCAGGATCCATTCCAAAACATTGGGAACACCGCTCCCGGATGGAGCAATGGATCGTTCCTGTCAACCACTTGATTTTTCCGGCTTTTCCGGAGCCAAATTTTGTTGCTTTTCTGCTGTCAGGACACGAAATGGTTTTTGGGGCTTTTCTGCTCCGAGTTTTCCTCTCTCAACATCCCGCTCCGAAGTGGTTGCAGCTCCACTTGGAAGTTACACTCGGAGTAGTTACACCCAGTAGTTGGTAGAACCCGAGAGAGCAGAACCGAGCAGGTGAGGAGCCCAAAAAGCGGGAATCTCTTCCAAGCTGGGATCAGACCATCCTGGAAAAACTTGCACTAAAAAATTCCCTACCTTTGCTGCTCGGATTCCAGAGGATTTCAGCAAAAGGACATTTTCCGGGTGGGATTTCAGGGTGGGAACTGGCTCCACACAAACGGAATTTTCCAGAGAGTGGAATTAAGCAAAGGAGCATTTTCCAGGTGGGATTTTAGGGTGGGAATCGGCTCCTCACAAACGAAGATTTCCGGAAAGTGCCATCAGTGATTCCATGGAAACTCCTCTCCTCTGTTTAGGCTAAATTTGTTTGCCAGGATTCATCTGAGGGTCTTCCTTTCGGGAAGACGTGAACTAAAATTCCAGTGGCCACTCCCAGTTCCCCAAATTCCGTCTTTCCCGAAGAAAAAAGGAGGTGGGAGCTGCTTTCCAGGCCAAAATCTGATTCATGTCCTCCCTTCCCACGCTTCTTTTTCCTGTAATTTTTACTGGATGCGATTTTTCTCTTGGATCCAATCATCCTCTTCCCTTCCTGTGCCTATTCCTTCCTAAAATTGGGCCGGATGGAATAAGCTGAGATTCCAGAAGTTGAGCTTGACTGACCGAGAGGCTCTGTTTTCTGGGAAATTGGGAAAATTGGGATTAAAAGGGTAAGGAAGGATGAGGAAAGGCCGTTTGTTGGGATGGGTGGAAGCTGTGAGTCCCAAAGGATGAGGGATGGGAAGACGGGGAGGAGGAGGAAAGGCTGCTCCAATGGGTTGTTTTTCCAGGCCTGGAGCTCCCCACAAGGATTTGGGAAAATTGGAGTCACATCCCTCCCCACAGCTACTTTTTGGATCAAAAGCGGTCCCTGGAAACCAAGGAACTCCGGGATTTCGGCTCCTCCTGTTAACCACGCCATACTGGGAAACGTTCCCGATGTTTCCCGGCTTTTCCGCCATCTCCTTTCGTTTAATGGGAATATCAAGTTAGAGGCTCATTAAGCCTCGGGCTCATTAGGAGAAACCGAAGCTCCTGGAATTTGCCTGGAATAGTCGGGATCCGATGACAGAAGCTGACACTGGATTGTTTGGGAGTTCTTTAGGATCAAGGAGAAATCGGCTGGAATTCCACGACGGAAGAAATTGGAAACCAATTGGGAAGAGGCAGTGGCTTGTATCAGGTAAGGGGAGCTTTTCCTAAAAAAATTCCCACAAAATTCTTGATGTAAGGAATAATTTTGTCATTTGGGACAAGAAGAAACGGCCTCAAGTGTGCCAGGGGGAGGTTTTGGAAGGATATTTGGGAAAATTTCTCCCTGGAAAAGGTTGTCTAGGCCTGGAAAAAGCTTCCAAGGGGTGGAGTCCCCCATTCCTGGAAAGACTGAAATCCATGGGGATGTGGCACCTGGGGATGTGGATCGGGCAATGCTGGGGAATGGTTGGACTGGATGGGCTTGGAGGGCTTTTCCAACTGGAATTATCCAGGGATTTCCTGGATTTATGATGTCATACGGGGCAGAGCAGAGATCTTGGTGGCCCTGTGATATCCAATGAGCAGAACATTCAGCGATTCCAGCTGGGAAAGGCAATTCCAGGGAGGCGAGGGTACCCAATCCAACGTCCTTCCCAGTCCCACCAAGGCCAGGTCCTTCCTCTCCTTTCCCTGCACCCGGAAAACTCAGATCCCCCTTTTCCCTCTGTCCTCTGAGAGGGATGGACAATCCCCTTGGGAATTCCCACCTCCCTGGAAGCCAGAACTGCTCCCTTGGAGCCTTGTATATCCACGGAAGCAGCACTTCCACCCCATCCCAGCTGGCATTTCCCTGTCTCTGCCTCCATCGGGAACAGCCTCCAGCTTTTCCATTTTTATTCCCCCCACCTCTCCCCATTGTTTGCGGAATTTTCATCCCCCTGACCCCAAAACCCAGCTCCAAAACTCCGAAACTCCGAGCGAGCCCCTCCGGAGGAGGAAGCAGCCGGAGTCAGCAGCCGGGGAGCAGCGCAGGCACCAAGGTCATCCTTTGCCTAAAATATTTATCTTGGAAAACGGGATTTTATTGAGGCTATCCAAGAATCCAAGTGCTGAAACCGACACTAAGTCAACAGCACTTAGAGTAATGAAATAAATTCTTCAGGACAATCCAACCGGAGGAGCTGACAAGGAGCAGGGGGGGAGACCGGAGTTGTTTTTATTAAAATTCCTTCATTCCTTCGATCCGGCATTGTCTGTGTTCCTTGGATGCGGCCTACGGAGGGACACGGCGCGAAGCCCGGGCCGGGAGTTTATTTAGTCTGCTGCCTGCAGCAAAGGGAAATCAAAAGCTTAATAAAAGATTTCCTTCCGTGGGAGCTTTGCGGCTCGGAAGAGAAGGGGGCCGCTCGGAGGGAGGGATAATTCTCCATCCCAACGAGAGACGGCATTCCCAAGGGAATGGGAATGGATCTCCAGCCTCTGGTTAACCGCAGCGAAAGCCACCAGGACTGAAAGCTCGAGCTGTTCCCGATCGTGCCGTAAAAGCGCGAAGGAAGATATTTTGGATGCTCCGGCTTTTTAATGGGAATGGGATTTCAATTCGGCCAGGCCCTTTCCCTCCCGACGGCTCCACATCAATCCTCGATTTCGTGACCTCTCGCGTGGACTTCTGCCAGGAATTCCGACGGATTGGAAGCTTCATTGGAAGCTTCATTTCCACTGGCCCTGAAACGTCGGGATTGGGTTACTCTGGAGCTGCAGGAGCAAAATGTGGATCTGCTCCTGATCCTGGAGAGAGGGTTCATCCCGTTATTCCCAGATATTGCAGCTGTTGCTCCTTTGCTCGGGAATTCCGTGTGTGTGACGAATATTCCAAGTGTGGAAGAATTTTTTTTTTTTTTTAGACCTTGAAAATGGAAAAGTTTCTCAGTTCCGGGGTTTTCCCTTTCTTGGAAATGGGAAATTTCCTTGGTTCCAGTTTCTTCCCTTTCACACTCCCAACCTGCCTCTCCCACAGCCCAAGGATCCAGAATTCCATAGAATTTCTTCCCGTTCATCCTCCCAAGACTGAAAATCTCCAGGATTCTGGAGTCCGGATCAACGAGGAGGGAAAGAATTCACAAATCCCTTCCCACTTTTTTTTCCAGCAGGGAAATAAAGGAAGACAAAAGATTTTTCCCACGGATGTCCCGCACAAGGAAAGATCCAACCAAAGGCTTTGCAGGGACCCTGTGGAAAATCCAAGGATATCCCTCGAGTCTCCTGCACCCCAGAGTCCTATTTTTTTTTCCATAAATCCATGAGGCATTTTGCTTCCCGTTCCTAAAAATACACAAGTCAGCCTCTCCCAAAATTCCCAAGATTTGCAGCCCAGTTAAACTTCCAAAGGCTGCTGTGGCAAAATCCTTGGAAATCAAAAATGAGCAGGAAAGGTCCCAGAGTTTCAGCAGACCATGGATGGGATTCAACCAAATTCCTACAGGACCTGGTCTGCAACTCTGGAATAATTTAGATGGGAATATTTTCCCTAAATCCCTCTGGGAAGGAATTTGGCTCCTGCCTTGTCTTCCAACCCACCATGGCATCGATGTGGAATTGTTGGATGTTCCAGAAAATCCCGGGCAGTTGGCTTCCAGTTGGGTCACCATTCCTCCTCATTCCTTCTTTTCCATCTCTCCTTCGGGAATGGGATCCATGCCGTGTAAAATCCCTACAATCGGGGCCACTTGGAATTCATAATTCCGTGTTCCCTCTTTTTAAGGCCCAGTTTTGGTGTCTGAACCTCTTCCAGGCACAACCGATCCAGAAAAAAACCCTTACTCCTGGAATTCTGGTGATCCCAAGTTTGGATTGGTCCCCAAATCCGGGCCTAGAGGAAAAGTTCTGTCCTGGAAGCCTCTGCGGGAAAACGTCACCCCTGGATAACTGGAGCTTCCGACTCCTTGTTTTATGGAGGAAGCAGGTTTGGATTTTCCTGAAATTCCTTTTTTTCTGAAATTCCTTTTTCCTGAATTCCTTTTTTTTTTTTTCTTTTGGAGTTTATTCACTTTGTGGAATCTCGGGATGGGTGGAATGGGATGGAATCATCAGATTCCGAGTGCCAGAGCCGGTGGGAACACAACCTGAGATTGAAAACTGGTGAAAAAAAATTCCTCCCTCAGAAGGTGGGGAGGCCTTGGAATGGAATTCCCAGAGAAGCTGGGGCTGCCCCTGGATCTCTGGAAGTGTCCGAGGCCAGGCTGAATCCAGCTGGGATAGCGGGAGTTGTCCCTGTCCAGGGAAGAGGGTGGAATGGGATGATCTGTAAATTCCCTTCCAACCCATTCCATGATTCCATGATTTCATTAGCTTGATCCTCGGCTCCCAGGATTTCTCCCCAAAACTCCAGGAATCAATTCCATTTCTATTTTTAGAGAGGAAAAATCTTCTTCATTTTCTTTCCAGGGCTTTTTTTTTTTTTTCCCAGAGTTTTTTTTTTTCCCAGACTTTCCTCTTAAGGTTGTACCTTTTTTAGGAATTCTGAGGGTTTGGAAGAGGCAGGGGCCAGCCCGGGGTAGGAAAACTGGGAAAATCAGAGCTTGTTCTGGGATTTTCCAGCCAGGACACACCTTTGGATCCGTGCTTCCAGCAAATCCAAGCTCCTGGAGTAGGAAAAAATGATGGAGCTGCAGGAAAACCGGTGCTCGGACCACGGAGCGCCGGGATCCAGCATTAAAAGCTGGGAGGAAAAGCAGAGGAAATTAATGATTGGATAATGGATTCCAAATGTTGCCGTTCCAAATGAAATCCTTGGAATACAGGCACTTGAGGGGACACGGAGCTCCAGAAGGGATTGTTTTTCCAGGCAGAGCTGCAGCGAGGAGAATGCCGGGTAATGCTTCCCAAATTCCCAGAAAGGTAATAAGGTGAGGATTTAGCTCCATCCGAGCTCCGTTGGCTTCCGTGCGTGCGGGAATCATCCCGGAGTGCTCTTCCCGAGGCACTGCATCCTGCCCGGACTGTTAATCCCGGTGGCAGGTGGCTGCCGGCCATCTGGAATCTCTACATCCATTAAGATTTTCCCAGAAAGAAAGGAAAGCACTTCCTCAGCAGCTGGGCCAGGATTTTCAGGGAGAGCTTCTGTACGGCGGCTCCGGGTCAGCGCTCCCGCTTGGATCGTTGGCTCCGACCGTTGGCTCCGGGAACGGGACTCTGCATTCCCCTTTTCCTACCCAACCGCGGCTGCTTCTCTCAGATCCTCACTTCACCTCCTCCACGTGCTTTTCCTGCTTTTCCAGGGGGCCGAACCTGGGATCATTCAACCCAGAGGGATGGCATGGGATGATGGGACAAAGGGAACAGCCTGGAGCTGAGGAGGGAAGGTTTGGATGAGACACTGGGGTGGAATTCTTTGGATCAGGCTGGAACAGAGAGGCTGTGGCTGCCACATCCCTGGAATTGTCCCAGGCCAGGTTGGACACTGGGGCTTGGAGCAGCCTGGGATAGTGGGAAGTGTCCCTGCCCATGGCAGGGTTGGAACTGGGTGGGATTTAAGGTCCTTTCCCACCCAAACCATTCCAGGGTTCCGTGATTATTCCAACTAATTGTTAGAATGTCCCGTTCTCCAGCACTGGCACGGGGGTCAAACCCCATCCGTGTTTCCTGCTTGGCTAAATCCCAATCCTTCCTCAAACATTGTTGGAAAAGAACCTGTGGAGATTGAGCTCCAGCTCCGGTCGGGAACTGCACCACTTCAAAAACCAACGGGAAAATCCCCAAGGAATTTTCAAAAATGGGGGATTGATAACAGTGGACACAAGGACAGGGAAAACAAAGGAAAACTTTCCAATGGGAGACTTGTTCCTACTGGAGAAGGAAGAATGAGGCCATTGGAGAACAAAGCAGCCATTCCCTACTAATCCCATTTTTTTTCTGGATAACTGTGGGCTCTCTGAGGAAATGTGTCTTTCCCATTTCCTCATAGTCCAGATGGGAATAACAGCAGGGACCAAGGGCCCTGGATACCTTGGGAATTCCACAAGGCCGCCAGCAGAAATGGGGGAATTTTTCCGACCCGAAATCCAAATCATCCATCTGAATTCCTGCGCCTTGGATGCATCCAGCTCTCCGTGGATACATCCAGCAGGAACCAATCAGGGATCAAAGGAAGTGGCTGGAGTGTCCGAGTGTATTTACCAGGATATTTTGGGATGAGAATTTGGGAAAAAGGGACTCTTTCTGAAGTGGAAAGCCTAAACAAGGAAAGGACGGAGATGGACCCGGATTCCCAATCCCTTGCACTTCCCATGGGAATACCAATGGGAGACAGGGATTGCATCAGGGCTGACCCACTGCAAACCACCCCGTGATGGCCCTAAAGCCCCGGAGAGCTTTGGGAGACCCCGAAACCTGGGGAATTTACTGTCATTATCCCTTTGGAATGGGTGTCGCTTCCAGGTGAACTCTGACCGCCTCTCCTTGTGTCATTCCATGCGACTTCCATATGTCACCATTGTCCTGCTGGTTTTTTGGGAATCCAGGGTGACTTTGGAGGAGCCAGAGCAGAAAAATGTGGTTTCATCTCCGGTTGATGACCTTTTCCCAGCTTCCTGGAATCTGACAATGTCAGAGGGATTTGAGAATTCCTGGATCATTCCCATTCCTTCAGCTCCATCAGTGCAAGGAGTCGTCCCAGTGCTCAGCACTTCACAGGGTCCAGCCTTAAGTCAGGAGGAGAAAAATTCCCAGAATCCCAGAGTCACTGAGGTTGGAAAAGCTCTCCAAGGTCATCAAGTGCGACCTGTGCACGATCCCCATCTTGTCACCATCCCGGGAATGCCACATCCCTTCCCCAGTCCTTGGAGCTTGGATCAGGTGGAAAAGCCCGGATAAGCACCTGAACCCCGAGACGTTTCCTTGGAATGCTCCTGGATCTATCCCAAGTTGGCCCATCCCTCTCACCAGCAGCCCGTGGAAATTATTCCAGCTGAAATCAGGAGACTTCCAGGAATCCTGAGCATTATCCTGGATAATCGGAATGGGGGTGGTGGTGGGGGGGAAATTCCAGGTGGAAAAATCAAAGATGCCAAATTTTTCCTCCAACACATTTGTGCCGCCTGGACACAGCTCCGCTTCCTCACACCATTCCTTTACATCCGGTTGACGGATATTTTTCCATGGAGTGGGAATGCTGATCTTGGCAGGGTTCCGAGAGCAAACACAGAAGCTCCGATGTGTGCTCGGAGATTTCCGAGCCATCGGGAAAGCTGCTGGGAGCAGCGGGAGGAAACAGCCAAGAGCCGGAGGGCTGGAGAGGGCTCGTTCCGCATCCGCAAATCCCACGGGATCTGGGAAGTTACGGGGAGCCCCGCCATGCCAAACGGCAGGAGCTGCCAAGGAAAATTCCCTCTCCGTTATGATCCCATCTCCTTCATTCCCACTCCTGCTCCCGGATCCTTGGCTTCCATCGTTACAATCTCCAGCCCCCCGCTGTCCTTAATATCTTCAGCTTTTCCACATCCTCCGGAGCAGGATCCTTGTGCTCTTCCTTGGATTACGGGAGCCCAGAAGGACCGGAGAGGGCCAGGTTTAGGATTTCAAACTTGAATTTCCTTTAAGCCAGGCTTTGGAAGCTTTTCTAGAGGGAAAAGCTCCTAAAATTCCCATCTCCCCTCTTAAGGGCCATTCATGTGTGCTCTAATTTGGGATGGGAAATTCCAGCTGGTTCCCACTTTTAGGAATTGCTGGAGCAACCTCCACCGCTTCAATCCATTTCCCTTCCTGCTCCAGGGACATCCCAACAGGGAATTGTGGGATGCGGTTGGAATGAAGCTGCTTTTTCCCTGCAGGGAGATCTTCCCTGAAGGGAGCTACAAAAAAGACGGAGAGGGACAATTTCCAAATGCCTGGAGGGCCAGGAGCCAGGGAATGGCTTCCCACTGGGAAAGGGGAGCTTGGACTGGGATCTTGGCAAGGAATTGCTGGCTGGGAGGGTGGGGAGGGGCTGGGCTGGAATTCCCAGAGGAGCAGCTGAGGCTGCCCCTGGATCCCTGGGAATGTCCAAGGCCAGGCTGGGATGGGGCTTGGATCCAGCTGGGATAGTGGAAGGACCATGGAAGGGCTGGAATTAGAAGATCTTTAAGGTCTTTTCCCACCCAAACCATTCCATAATTCCATGAAGGTCTTTCCAGGGGGATCTTTCCAAGAAACACAAGCTGGGAGCACCTCCCCAGACTGTGCTGAGCTGGGCTGGCTGAGGTGACGATATCCAGGTGAAAAGCCGCGGATCCCATTCCCAAGTCCCTGGAATCTCCCAGTTTTCCCCCTGTTTTTTACCGTCAGTGCTCGGACAAAGCTGGACCTTTCCTTCCAGGAGAATTGCCAGAACTTGGATGTTCAAATGGCCAGGGATGGGGGAGGAAAAATCCCTTTAAAAAGCAAATTCTGGATCTTCCAGTGGTTTATTTTTGGAGTCCAGAGGAAAAAATGTCCTTGGATTAATTTTTTTTTTTTTT
>VXAC01002984.1:132937-166826 GCA_013399225.1 Rhipidura dahli | reverse complement strand
TGGAATGTCCAAGGCCAGGTTGGAGCAATCTGGGATAACGGGAGGTGTCCGTGCCCATGGAATGGGATGAACCTTAAGGTCCCTTCCAATGGAACCCATTACAGGATTCTGGGATTCTGGGAAGTGTGGGCTCAACCTGTGCTCTTCTTAAGGCAATTAATTATTCCCGCCTCGGGAAAACGGCCCCAAAAATTTTAAAAAGAGGGGAAAATAAAGGAATTATGGATTTGGAAATCATTCAGGGTATGGAATTCATTCAGGCTATGGAAAAAACCTGGAATTTGGGAAGTTCTCTGTCTGTTGTGCTGATAAATTCCCTTAATCCCAAATTGGGGATCACTGGGAGAACGGGAGGTACCACGGTTTAGCCTTAAAATGGGAGCAGGAAGAATCCCAAACTCAATCCCATGGAATCCCATGATTTGTTCCCCAGCCCAGCTGGACTGGGAAAAGTAGGAAAATCCATTTGGAACTGGTGCTAAATCCTTAGTCCATGTCCCAGTGGAATTTCAGGTTCCAGCAGGTTCCTACACCTCCAAGGCAAACAACTCCCACTTATCTCTTGGAATGTGTGGGATTCCCTCCGGGAGCCACGGGAACACCTTCAGCATTCCCCAAATCCTGACCCGGAGCCCGAATCCAGTTCTGGAATCACCCCAAAATCCACATCCCAAAGACCTGTATCCTAGCTCAGCTCATTCCCAGCTTCCCTGCTCTTTTCCCGAGCCTGATTTCCCTTCGGCAGTTCAATCCCATTTATTAGGAATTTATAGTTCTCCGTAGGGTTTTTATATTTAGCTGCCTCCCCTGGAAAACCACATTTTTATGGATGTTGGATCCCACCCTTTTCCCTGTGGCTGCTCCAGGCGGATTTTTTTTCCCCCTTTTTTTTTTTTTTTTTGGTGTTTATATCCCAATTTTGGAGCATAGCTCCAGTTTGTGTCATTCCTTTGTTCCCATCCACCCCTCCAAGCAATTCCTTATCAACAGGTCGGGTTGGAAAGGCCGCGGTTTTTCTGGGATTGGGTCATCCTTGGCTCCTGCAGCTGCTTGGCTCCAAGAGAAAAGTGGGAGAAGGGATCAGTTTACAGCCTGCTAAAGGTCAGCTCCTGCTTTTTGGAGGGAGAGACGTGAAATCCTTAAAAAATAAGGATAATATCCCAAAAATAGAACCCCACAAAGCCTGATGGACTCCGCGTGCCAGTGGATTTTCCTCTGGGATGGGCAGGATTGATCTGAATCCCAAAGTTCTTGGTCTAAACCCAGAGGAAACCACTGGCAGTCAACGATTCCCTGAATTATCCCGGTTATTTAAAGCCAGATTTTCCATGAGGAAACCGAGGGAGGGAGAGGCCAAGGCCTCAGTGATTCCCTGTTTGATTCCAGCAGGAAAATGGGAATGCAAAGCAGCTCCAGCCTCTGTGCCGAGGGCACCAAAGCTGGAAATCAGGGAAAAATCCCCCAGGTTTGGGAATTTTTTTTGGGAATCGCTGCAAACATCAATTAAAAAGGAAGGGAATGACCTCGCTCCGTCCCTTTGGATGAGCTTTTCCAGAGGGGGTGCTCCATTCCTGGAGGGGTTTAAGGATGGAGATCTGGGAAAACTGGGAAAGGTGAGTTTGGGATGGGTGAAAAAAGTGGAAAATCCACTTCAAGCCAAAAGTGTGGGAAAATCCCTATTTCCCTCCATCTATCAACAAACTCCATGGATTTTTCCCAGAGTCCCTTATATGAAAAGCTTTTCTGGGAATGAGAGAGGATTGGAGCTTCCCAGATGTCAAACATGCCAAGGATAAAAGCAAAAAACTTCGGGATTTTGGAACTTCCCACCCTTTATTCCTTTGGGAATCATCCCAGTTATCAGCATTGATTTGAGTTCATGGAATTTCTGCCGGATAAGGAGTGGTCAGAGTGGATATCAGGGAATATCCACGGAATTCCAGAATATTTTGGTGCCCAGGATTTTTAGCCACATGCAGACAGGCTTGTTCTAACCATGGAATGATCCAGGCTGGAATATGTTCCCGGAATTTCTGCTCTCACATTCCTAGCTCTGAGTTGGGAGTCAGATCCAAACTCAAATTGGGTTCCGAGTGTGGATTTTTCCCATTCTGCACTTCCAAAGAATTCCATTTGTGGCTGAACCATTTAATGGGGCTCCCAGCTTGCTGGGGATGCTCTGGGAAAATGGGAAATCAGGAATTTGAGGAGATCTGAAGGTTCTGCCATGGGTGAAAGGGTGAAATGGGTGGAAATTTGGGAAGAAATTCCCAGTGAAATTTGGGAATAAATCTGGGTGAGGAATCTCAATCCGTATCTTTTTTCCCATGATCCACTTTTCCACCCAAGACATTCCTCATTAATGGAAAAATGGCTCCAAACTATGGAAAAAAAAGTGGAATTTTCTGCTGATTATTAAAAAAAATTCACCTGAGCTTTTCTAATTCTTTGCATAAATTACCATAAATTAACTCCAACACAATTCCATGGCTCCAAACAGCCCGAGGATGGCGTTGGAACAACTGCTCCGAGCTGGAATTTTTCAGGAATGATTTATCCTCCGACACATCCCTTTTCTAATTAAAAACCTGGATCCCGGTAAAGATTTCACATCCCATTAATGGTTTTGCCCTTAATTAAAGAAACCCCCAGCAGCTCATTAATACCTCATTAAGAGGTGAGAACAAAAGATGGAAAACTTTGGGGAAAGAAAGGGCTGGAAAATCCAACTCCTCCAAGGTAAAATTCCTCAATAATTTATCAGGAAAGGGCAAATCTCCTCACTTTTGGCTTGCACACAATGGCTCCTTTATTTAGGATGAGTCAGCTTGGAAAAATCCTATTTATTCCCAAATTTTTGGCACAACTGCAGCTACCAGGCTCGGAAGCGATACCAGCCAGATTTCAGGATTTCTAATTCCCGGGAAATTTTGGCCTTTGGAAATTTGATTTCTTTTTTTTTCGTCGGGGTTAAGAAAACAAAATTCTTTCCTTCGTTCTTGCCTCCGACCGGAATTTCTGACTCCAAAAAAAGTCCCGGCTTTGGAAATCTTGGCCTGGGATCATTGTTCCCCATCCGTGGAAATGGGCAGGGTTTGGAAGGAAAACCTTTTTTGGGAGCAGAACTGAAACTCCTTCAGGGGTGTTATTCCCAATTTTTTCTGGTCAGTAGCGTTTTTCTTATCATGGGAGAGAATAAATATGGAATTCTGGGACACGTGGGAATGTGAAGGATCCAGCAGATTTTGGTGATGAATCCTTAGTGTCCTGGAGGATGGGAACAGCTGGGAATGTTCCCCTGGAGAAGGGAAGGCTCCAGGGAGAGCTGGGAGCCCCTTGCAGGGCCTGAAGGGGCTCCAGGAGAGCTGCAGAGGGACTGGGGACAAGGGCTGGAGGGCCAGGAGCCAGGGAATGGCTTCCCACTGGGAAAGGGGAGCTTGGGCTGGGATCTTGGCAAGGAATTGCTGTCTGGGAGGGTGGGGAGGAGCTGGGCTGGAATTCCCAGAGGAGCAGCTGGGGCTGTCCCTGGATGCCTGGGAATGTCCAAGGCCAGGCTGGATCCGCCTGGGATGGTGAGAGGGGTCAGGATGGAACAGATGACCTTGAGGATCCCTTCCCACCCAAACCATTCCAAGATTTCCTGTTTCTCTCTTGCACCACTCCGAAGTCCTGGTCCACGAATGTCCAGGCTCCCTTTGGAAGGAAAACAGTTATTCCTGATTTCTTTTTTTAAGGGAAGAATTCCAGGAACTCATTCCCAGTCCGCACCAGACACCACGTTGCCCAAGCCAGTCTCCCAACCGGATCCATCCGGATTTCCTCATCCCACCTCCCACCTCCCAGTTTTTTCCCTGAATTTGGAGCCTCTCTCGGGACAAGCGACACCCACAAGGCTGCAGAGACTCCTTGCTGGGAGCCCTGTCGTAATTCCAGGCACTCGGATCCGAGTTATCCCTGTCCCTCCAGGAAACCACGAGGGATGAATCAAAGCCATGCCCAGACCAAGTATTTTGGGATGGAGATTCCATCATTCCAGCCCCGAGTGTGGGGCCTGACCACCGTGGTCATGGACCAGTCAGCCCCAGCCAGCCCAGGGATGAGTCTCCTTCCCCTCCTGCTTCCCACAAATCCCAAATTTCCAGCTCCACTCCCACGGCTGGACTCCAGGACCTCCATGGAGCACACGGAAAACCTCATTTCTCCGGTGAATTTTGTCTCCCACTCTCCCGGAGTTGCTCAACAGGCCCATGGCTTGGATCCAAGGTATCCATGCCCCAGATCCCACTGGGAGAAGAGCTGGATTGGGTTTCCTCTCCCAACCAGGGACATTTCCCAACCGGAGCAGTGAATCCCACACTTGTCATGGGAAGGGAAGCAAAACTGAGGCAACTCCAGAGAGGAAAAGTGGCTGGAGAACCACAAAAAAAAGCTTTTCCTGAGGTGGTTTGGGTCATCCTGAGAGAAATCCAGAGGCTCAGCTGGCGGGAGGGAGGTCCAGAGCCAGGAATTCTGGTGCAAAAGGGCTTGGAAAACCGGGATTTCTGGGATGGAGCTGGGAATAAGATCGGCCACACACCAACCGTGCTTTTCTCTCTCCTTAAAGCTTTGCCCTTCCAGGACCCAGATTGCTGCGGATGCTCGGAGCTGATCCCGGTTTTTTGTTATTCCCGACCAATTAAACTCATTCTGGGTGAGGGATCCAGATCCCTCCTGGATCCCAGGATGTGCTTTCCGGACGTTTTTCTATGAAGTGTTTCCGTAAGCCAGCCTGGAGAAAGGGAGGCTCGGGGGGAACACCTGGAACTCCACAATTCCCTGAAAGGAGAGAGGAGCCAGATTTACTCCCAGGGAATAGGGACAGGATGAATCCTTCCCAATATCCAACCTATCCCTTCCTTGGGAAGCCATTCCCCCTTGTGAACGTGAACTTAGGGAATGAGAGGACAACCAACACATCCCCTTTATAAGCCCATTCATCCCAAAAAACAGATATGGATCCAGGATTTTCTTGATCTGAAGGAGTTCAAATCCCAACCAACCATTTTTAGGAGCACATTTTATTTTTGGTATTTCCCGGGAAAGATGGAAAGCTTCCCACTGCCCTGACAGGAGCCAGGTAGGTCTGGGAATCCAATCCTTTCTTCCCTTCTTGTTTCCCAAGCCTTTTCCAGGCTATCCTTTCACCAACCAACTTGGCACTGGGAATAAAATCAGGAATATTGCTGTGCTCTGGAAAACAGCCAGGATTTTGGGGCCTCTTGTCCTTGTGCATCCCGAAGGAAAAAAAATCCCAGTGCTTCCATTCCTGGAGCAGAATCCTCACCAAAGCCGAGGATTGTGCTCCAAAGGAAAGATTTCCAGCTCCAGGAGCGGATAAATAAATCCAGGGATTGCTGGGAGAAGAGACCATTCCCACCTGGCTGCAACCTCCTGTCAGGGAGTTTCAGAGAGGGAAAAGATCCCTCTGGATCCTCCTTTGCTCCAGGCTGAGCCCCTTTCCCAGCTCCCTCGGGAATTCTCCAGCCCCTTCCCAGCTCCGTTCCCTTCCCTGGACACGCGCCGGCCTCTCCAGGGTCTTCCTGCATTGAGGGGCCCAGACCTGGACATGGAATTCTGGGTGTGATCCTGCCAGTGCCCGGCACAGAGGGACAATCCCTTTCCTAAAGGATGAGACAAAGAGCAAATCCCTTTTAAACCTGGAATTCGGAAGACCATCCTGCTTGTGTAATTCCAGCCCTCCATCCATGCTGCCCCTTCCGCAGCTCCAGGAATGAGCTCCAAGCCCTCATCCCCTGCTCCTGTCTAACCTGTATCCAAAGTTTTCCGGAGTGATCCTAGGAAACTAAGAAGTTCAGGCTGGACCGGAGCGAAATCCGTGGGATGGGAGATCTGCGGGACAAGGAAGAGGAGGGAAAGGGAAAGGAAGCACTTGGACATCAGGGATGTCTCAGAATTCCCTTCAGGCAACTCCCAGGATCCCAAAAACTGGTGGAATTTGGACGAGGCCTTCCCTCCTCTCAGTAAAACTGAAACCAATTCCGAGGAGCCTGGAGGAGTTCATGGCACAAATCCCGGGAAAGGGGGGGAAATGCCATGGATGAACCACTGCCCGTGAGTCACTCCGGTGACTCATCGGAGCAAAGCCGAGGTCAGGAAGAAAGAAGGGAAAGCTGCCACCTTTCCCTGCTCCTTTTCCCGAAGTCTGCTATCCAAACCGTTGAACATTCCCAGGATTTCTCCCCTGGAAGTGGCATGGAAAGGATGCTGCAGGTGCTGTTCCTGGTCACCGCAAGGAATTTCCTTCTGCTTCCATGGAAAGAACTTCGCTGTCCTGGCCACCATCAAATCCCAAAATATCCCAAATATCCCAAATAAATATCCCAAATATCCCAAATCCGTGGCACAGGGAGAACACTCCTGGGTTTGTGCTCCCAGTTTAGTGATTGGAAACTGAGGCATGGGGGGGGGGGGTTTGACACGATTGTGAGCCACCGGCAAAGCCAGGAATTCCACCGGGAATATTGTGGAATGTGGTCCCTGGAACAGCAGCTGGAAGTGCCCTTGGATGGTGTTGCGGTGTTCTGGGAATATTACTGGGATTAGCACATCTCGCTTGCCTGGAAAAGAGGAATTCCGGACAATTGGATCAATCCGCTGGTCTGCAGCTCCCACCGCAGCCCAGAATTCCCAGCAAGCTCCAACCACTCCAGTGTGGGTGCCTCAGGTATCCCACAGCTTCTTGGCCATGCACAGGGAATTGGATGGGCATGGAATCACGGAATCCCAGAATCCCAGAAGATCCTAAGCCGGGAGGGATCCATGAGGATCGCTGGAGTACCACTCCTGGAATGAACCCCCAGGGATTCATGGATCAAATCCCTTCCAGGGTGAGAAGGAAGGACAAAGCAGGAGTGCCACCGCTTCCAGAGCCATTCCCAAACACGGATCTCATCCAGCTGCTTCCCCTCGGGAAGTTCTGCAGGGATGGGAGCTCCGAGGCAGAGCTGAGGGCTGAGGAGGTGCAAATCCCATTCGGGGAGATCCTGGGATAATCTTCCCTCAGATCCCTGGCTGTTCATGGAAGGAAAAGCTCTTTATCCATCCAAACCTTCACATGGACACTTTTCCAACAGATCTCCTGGAAGAGCCCCTCCCTCCTCTCCTTCTCCATCCTCCTCACATCCCCCTCATCCCAACGGCTCAAGAGCTGAGGGAATAAACCCCATTCCAGCCAATCCAGGAGTTTATATTCCCAATAATCTGTATTTTGTGCCTTCCCAATTCTCCTGTAACAAGGAAGAAGCCACGACTTCTGCTCCACGGATTTGCTAATCCAGGGAAAAACAGAGAAACGGGAAAGTTCTTCCAGATACCCCTCATTCCCAAGGGAGATTCCCGCACTTTTTTGCTGGATAAAAGCTTTTCCAGGACTCTGCCCTTGGACTAAGTGGCTCTCCAGATGTTGGGACACGATGACTCCAGCAGGTCCCGGCCTTCGTGCGGCCACCCAGCTCCAGATGTTGGCCCAAAAATCTGCCTTTGGAGTCAGCTCCAGGAGGAAAAGAGGGAATGGGTATGGATCGGGATGAGTCAAGCTGGGTGTGGAGCCGGAAAGGAAAAGAAAGGAATGTGCCTCCGAGGCTGCCTTGGCACGTGGGTTTTATCCTGCTTGGACACACAGATGGATCTTGGGAAGTGCCAGTGGACACGAGCCCTTTGGGCCAAAGTGTTTTGGGAACAGCATTCCCTGGTTTTGTGGAGCTGGAAAAGCTCCAAACGCTTCCTGCCTTGGCTCCCACCTCTTCCTGGTTGTTTGGGGTGGGATGGACTCGGCCAAGGGATGGGGATGGGATGAGAGGAAATGGCCTCGAGTTGGACCGGGGAGGTTTAGGTTGAATTTTGGGGAAAATTCCTTCATGGAAAGGGATCTCCAGGCCTGGCACAGCTTCCCAGGGCAGGGGTGGAGCTGCTCCCAGGATTCTGGAGCCCCTCTGCTCTGGAGGCAGGCTGGGAGAGCTGGGAATGTTCCCCTGGAGAAGGGAAAGCTCCAGGGAGAGCTGGGAGCCCCTTGCAGGGCCTGAAGGGGCTCCAGGAGAGCTGCAGAGGGACTGGGGACAAGGGCTGGAGGGCCAGGAGCCAGGGAATGGCTTCCCACTGGGAAAGGGGAGCTTGGGCTGGGATCTTGGCAAGGAATTGCTGGCTGGGAGGGTGGGGAGGGGCTGGGCTGGAATTCCCAGAGGAGCAGCTGGGGCTGCCCCTGGATCCCTGGGAATGTCCAAGGCCAGGCTGGACACTGGGGCTTGGATCCACCTGGGATCGTGGGAAGCGTCCCTGCCCATGGATGGGGTTGGAACTGGATGGGATTTAATTCCCTTCCAGTCCAACCCATTCCATGATTCTTAAATTCTCTGGAGGCCATCCTGCTTTTTCCTGTTCCAGGTTGAGGATCACACCTCAACCTGGACTTCTTGGTGATTTTCTGTTCCCGATTTTCCTCTTGGAACAGCAATGGAAATGTCCCAGTGCCAGCTCCAGGTTAGAAACAGAGGCCTGGGATGTGTGGAAAAGAGTTCCTACAGGGAGAATTCCAACCCTGGGCGGGTTTGGAATTACAGGGAACAGCCTGACTTTTTCCTGGATTTTATTGGCATAAAGGCAGAAGATCCTATTTATAAAGGGAAAAAGAAAAAGTAGGAAGGGCAGGAAAAGAAGGAAAACAGGAGATGTGGAGCTCCCTGTATGGAATTTGTCACTCCGAGGTCACGCTCCGCCAGTCCAGACAGACTGTGCTGCTCCTGCCCTGCTGGAAAAGTCCAGTTTGGAGGTGGGAATATCCAAGCACCAGGCTCTGGAATTCCTGCAAGTTTTCCTGGCACTTCCAGATTGTCCTGAGGTGGTGGCACATCCATCCCATGGAGGGCTCAGTCCAAGGGGAGCTCTGCTGTCGTTCCCACCTCGGGCTCTGCTCCTCTAAATCATCCAGCCGGGAAAACTTTGCATCCCAGCTCCCGTATTGTGCCCATCCCGGTCTCCCACGGCATTCCAGGCTCCTCCTGACCGGCTTGATTCAATGTCTGGGACTGGATCCTGTCCCCACACAGGAATCCAGGACAACCTGGGAAGCAGACATGGAGAGGAATACCTGGGATGTGCCTGAGTGGAGGTGGAACAATCCAGGATCCACTTCCCAGATTTCCATTGGGAGCTCAGATCCCTTGTCCATGTGCCAGAGGTGTATTCCAACTCCTGACAGTGGAAATGCCCACAGGATAAAATATTCCTCACTCCTGGAATTTCCAGTCAGCGCCTTTGAATCCGGAGCCTTTTCCCAAGGCAGTGGAGACTCGTGGAGGTGGAAAAACAGAGGAACAGCCGGGTTTTCTTGGGATCCAGTGGCTTCCTCCAGAAGCAGGAGATGGTTCTTCCTCTTGGATATCACCTTGGATATTTTGCTCCTCAAGAGCCAACAGAGCAGCCAAGGAGGGCTCCATCCAAGGAAAACTCTATATCCATATTTTCCTGAAAATCCCAACTGGGATCTGGTTGTCCAAAGCCAGGTGCACCCACCTTGACCTGTCCACGGCCGGTTTGAGTGCCAGGCCAGCCAGAAGTTCTCCAGGTATTCCTTTCCATCCTTCCCAAAATTTCCCGGGATTTCCGGAGCCCCCACCGTGGCCCCAAGGCTGCGGAATGCGGCAGTGAGGAGCTGAAATGTTCCACATCCTCCTGAGTCAATTTCCTGGAGCTCCCTGAAATACGGCCTGGATTGTCCGTGGCCTCCCAAGGGAAGCGTTAAAAAAAAAAAAAAAGGAAAAAACAGGGAAAGGAGAAGAAAAAATTTTGGAGAAATGTTTCTCATCCGGAGCCAAGGAGAGAGAGAGGGAAATTCCCTCGGCGGGTGCCAGGTTTTGGTTGCAAAATGATCAGAAATGGGCACTCCAGGGACACTTTGACCTTCTTGTCACTTTTCCTTGGAAAATTCCTCCCAGGCGGAGTGGCAGGGACAGTGCTCGGCTGGGATTGTCCCTTGGAGTCAGCAGTGCAAAGGAATTCTAGGAGTTCTTCCCGTCTGTCCTCTGCTCCCATTTTCTCTTGGATATTTCCGGTAGATCCAGCATTCTCCTAAAGGATGGAGTGGTGGAGATTCCAACTTTTCTCCCTAAAAAGTGGTTTTGTCATTCTTCACCTCAGGAAGGCGATCCTGAATTCCAACCCAAATTTCCTTTGGAAAAGTTTTGGACATAAGTTATTTCCTTTCTCCACGACACATTCCAAGTCTCCAACTGGCTTTTCCTTCACCCATTTCTTCGGATTCATCCGAGTTTTACTTCTGTATCAACTCTCTTATCATCCCACTCCCATTCCAAGGGGAATCTCCAGTTTATCCATAAATTTCTTGCAATGGATTAGCCAATTGTATTTAATTCCCACTCTTTAATTCCACTGGAAGGATATTTTCCTAATCTTTCTTCCTATACAACAGCAGGAATTTTTGTGATTTGGGATCGATTTGTTATCCATCATTTCTCCCTCCAAAGATCCTCTTCTCCTGCTGAGATTTATCCAGGCAATGAATCTTCCTCAGAAACACTCCCTGCACGTGATTCCTTGGAATATTCCTGGCTTTTTCTATCCAGGTTTTTACTGCTTGGCTATGGATTCACTGCCTGGGCCGGGAGAGGCACAAATTTGGTTCCCAAATTTCCCAGTGGCCTCTCCTAAAAAAAACCTGCTCAAAATGAGAGGAGCAATCCAGCTCCTGTGGAGGGCTTATATTCCAGGTGGAACAGCACCATCATTCCCAAGTTTCCTTCACTTTGACTGGATGGGTTTTGCCATAAAAATGGGAAACTTTGCATTTGGATCCTGTGTGATCCACAGATCAACAAATGGTTCTTTTCCTGCAAGGAATCTCCTCTGCTCCAAAGGAAAGGCTCATCCGCAGGGAAAAAAATTTCCTTTTCACTGCAAAGTATCAGGCTGGACACCGGGAATATCCAAATGAGGTCAGGGAAAAGCTGGAGAGATTCCCTGTGTGGGAGTAGGGGATTGCAGGAAGCCACTCAGGGCAAAGCGTGGAATCACGGAATGCTTTGGGTGGGAAGAGACATTAAGGATCATCCCATTCCAGCCCTTCTTCCATGGACAGGGATGCCACTCAGTGTCCCAGGCTGTTCTGCGGCCTGTCCTTGGACACTTCCAGGGATGGAGCAGCCGCAGCCCCTCCAGGCCACACCCAAAATTCCCAAAATGTTTTCCCACAGGTGACAGCCCAGGAGCAGCAGTGACCCCGCTTCGACTCCTGCATTCCCAAGAGGAATGTGGAAAGCTTTTCCTAGGAAAGAAACACCTTTTTCCCTGGAGACAGAGCCCTCCCAGCTCCCAAAATCCCTCTGTGCCGCATCCACGCTGCTTTTATGGAGCCTCTTCTCCTTCCCTGCTTCCCAAAAAAACATCCCAACAGCAGCCAAACCCCCAAAGCCCGGAGCCAGCCGTGCTGCCGCCCATATTCCAAGATGTTTGCGGAGTTAAATCCCAACAAAAAACCTCCCTTCCAAAGGCCATCCCCAAGTTAAAACCAGATGGAAAACATTGGCGATGGATGGACGGCTTTTTTGTTTAATCCCTTTTTTTTTTTGTTTTCCGTGGATGATTCAGGAGGCCGGGAACAGCAGCCTAGGCCTGGCTTAAAGCCCAGCACATCCTGGTGAATCACTCTAAGCTTGGCCTTGGTAGGACCCGGCTCCCAAAATATCCACCCAGCCTGCCCTGCCCTGGGAATTCCACAATAAATCCTCATCCCGGGCACAGCCAGGGAGGTTTCGGAAGGGCCAAAGGATGCAGAAGGGAGGCTGGAAAACTCACGGATCATTCCTTATCCTCTCGCCTGTTCCGACTTTTTAAAAAAAAATGGTTAAAAAAAAAAATGTTGGTTCAGCCAGGAAAAGAGACTTTGAAGTTCCAGTTTGTTTTTTTTTTTCCCGGGATAACAGCAGGAATTTTATCTGCCACTGGGTGATACTCTCAGCCCAGGGAAAAATGGGGAATTCGGGAATGTTGGGAATGGTGATTAATTAAAATCCATCCAGCTCTGGAGGGTGTTTAAGTGGCTCTTGACCTTTAATGTGGTCGTTTGTTGATCCTGAAAATATTCCCAGTGGGAGGACACAGACCATATCCAGCAAATCCAGGCCTTTCTCTGGCAACGCTGTCCATTCCCAGCTCCATTTTTTTGGGAAATTCCCAATAGTCCATGAGTTTTCCTGCCTCTCTCCCTACAGAGATCCCACATTTCACCCCAATGCTGATGGGCAAATCAGGATCCAAACAGGAGAACGCGGGGATGAGCCGAGCTTAAGATTCCCGCTGGAAAACTTCCAAGCGGACCCTCCCCCACTTCCCAAAATCCCCAGCTGGAGGATTTTGCTTGCCCTGGGTTATCGAGATAAAGCACATTTCCCACTGCAGATCCAACCTGGAGTTCAAACATTCCCAAAACTCAGGAACGCTCCGATTTGCGGCTTTGATTCCCATCCACATCCAACTTCCAAAGGGAAAGATGAAGGGAGATCTGCTCCGAGATAGCAGCAGATCCATGGATTTCTCCAGGCCTCTCCTGGATTTTTGGGCAGTAGCTGAAAGCCTCTGAAAATTTCCCTTTCAAAGCTCCGGAGCACTTAACACTTGGAAATTTTTTCCCAGTGAAAAGGCTGGGAGCATTGCCACCGCTTGGATTCCCTCCGAAACATTTCATCCTCCNGGGGGTGGGAAATGGAAAGGAATCACGTGGGAGCTGCTCATCCCAGGCCAAAGCACGGTCAAGGAGTAATCCCAAATTCTTGGTGCCGAGCCCCGGGCTTGGACTTCGTGCCACGGTTTTCCTGGAGGAGAGGACTCTGGAGGCCACACATGGAGCCTGTTCCTGCTCTCTTTTCCCTGTTTTCCCGTATCTGGGAGAACCAGGCCTCCTGTGCCTTCTCCGGGGTGCAAGCCAGCCCTTGGGAATGTGCACAGGGACAAAAAGTGTCTCCAGACTCCTTGGGAAAGGCTGGAGCTTCCCTTTGCCTTTTTTTCCCAAATAAAGCACAAAACTGGGACAGACTGGGATCAAACTGGGCCGAAACTCAGCATCCAAAGTGGCTTTTTTTTTCTGGAAAAACTCCAAGGTGACGGATGAGATTCCAAATGCCCGGCACGCTCCCTGCTTTTTAATCCCAGAATTGTTTTCTGGAGATGGCCAATCCCTGCTCCATCCATCAGAAAAATCTGGGAGAGCCAAGCACCGATTTAAGCATTCCAGACAAGCGCTGGGTGAGGTGGGATGAATCCATGGCCTAAAATTAGGGATGTGGATGCAGCCCAGTCCTTCCCTCGGAACTCGGGAGAGAGGGAGAGCCCTGGCACAGAAATCCCTGAATTATTTTGATCCATTTGTCACAAAATCATGGAATAAGTTGGGTTGGGAGGGAACTTTGGAGGTCTCACAATCCAAACCCTCTCCCACGAACAGGGATAAGATTCCCAAATCTGTCTGAAGTCCCATTAGAAGGAACCTCTGGAATACTCCAATTCTTTAGGAGCAGGGAAGAGAAAGGCTTTGTGGATCAGGCTTTATCCCAGCCATGCTCCAGGAAATTTCCGGGAGTAGAAACAACTCCCACAATTAGATGAGACCACAACAATTAACCTTTGGATCTCTCTTCCAGCTTTCCCTGGATCCCGGTGGGATCTGCGTCCATGGAATACAGAGCTGAATCCATTTGGGAAGGGAGACAGTGCACAGGACAAGGAGGATTGTCCGGCATTGGATAAATCCTTTTCCCACGCCTCAGTTTCCCAAACGGGAAAGTGGGAATGATGAAATCATCTGGAAAAAAGTTTGGAGCCACAGGAATAACAAAATAAAATAAAAATAGGGAAGCTTTGTTACTAATTTTACATGGGAAGTTCTTGTCCTAAGCGGCACGAGAGGATCCAGGATCCAGGATAAAGGATAAAGGATCTAGGATAAAGTATAAAGGATAAAGGATAAATGATAAAGGACAATGGATAAAGGAAAAAGGACAACGGATCCAGGATCCAGGATAAAGGATCCAGGATAAAGGAAAAAGGATAAAGGATAAAGGAAAAAGGATAAAGGATAAAGGATAAAGGATAAAGGATAAAGGACAAAGGATCCAGGATAAAGGATCCAGGATCCAGGATAAAGGATAAAGGATCCAGGATCCAGGATCCAGGATAAAGGAAAAAGGATAAAGGATAAAGGAAAAAGGATAAAGGATAAAGGATAAAGGATAAAGGATAAAGGACAAAGGATCCAGGATAAAGGATCCAGGATCCAGGATAAAGGATAAAGGATCCAGGATCCAGGATCCAGGATAAAGGAAAAAGGATAAAGGATAAAGGAAAAAGGATAAAGGATAAAGGATAAAGGATAAAGGATAAAGGACAAAGGATCCAGGATAAAGGATCCAGGATCCAGGATAAAGGATAAAGGATCCAGGATCCAGGATCCAGGATAAAGGAAAAAGGATAAAGGATAAAGGAAAAAGGATAAAGGATAAAGGATAAAGGATAAAGGATAAAGGACAAAGGATCCAGGATAAAGGATCCAGGATCCAGGATAAAGGATAAAGGATCCAGGATCCAGGATCCAGGATAAAGGAAAAAGGATAAAGGATAAAGGAAAAAGGAAAAAGGATAAAGGATAAAGGATAAAGGATAAAGGACAAAGGATCCAGGATAAAGGATCCAGGATCCAGGATAAAGGATAAAGGACAATGGATAAAGGATAAAGGACAAAGGATCCAGGATCCAGGATAAAGGATCCAGGATCCAGGATAAAGGATAAAGGATCCAGGATCCAGGATCCAGGATAAAGGATGAAGGGCTCCAGGCCAGGGAAATAATTCCAATAACTCGGAAGTGCCATAAGGTTCCCAAACAAAACTCTCCCTGAGGAATGAGAGTGCCCAGGAATCTGGAACTCCGCATGGAAAAGGATCCTGGCTCTCAGCCAAGGGAAAGTGAGGAACAGGCAGGAACAGGTGGAGAGGGAAAGCGGGAGCAAACCAGCTGGGAGGGCAAGGAAAACGCATGGATTCACATGGACTCATACAGGGATTGGAGCACGGAGAGGGGAAAAAACCACTGGAGAGCATCAGTGAGGGGGGAATGGGATCTCTCCCAGGAGAGGAGCAGAGGGAATGGCCCCAAGCTGTGCCGGGGGAGGATCAGGTTGGATGTTGGGAAAATTCCTTCATGGAAAGGGTGGCCAGGCATTGGAACTACCCAGGAGTGTGGTGGAATCCCCATTCCCAGAAGGATTTAAAATCCATGTGGTTGAGGCACCTGGAGACGTGGTCAGTGGTGGCCTTGGCAGTGCTGGGAATGGTTGGATTTAATCTCAGGAGGCTTTTCCAGCCTCAAGGCTTCTGGGATTCCAAGGATACTAAAGACCAGCACGGCCGTCCATGGGCAGGGACAGCTCCCACTGTTCCAGGCTGCTCCAAGCCCCAGTGTCCAGCCTGGCCTTGGACATTCCCAGGGATCCAGGGGCAGCCCCAGCTGCTCCTCTGGCAATTCCAGCCCAGCCCCTCCCCACCCTCCCAGCCAGCAATTCCTTGCCAAGATCCCAGCCCAAGCTCCCCTTTCCCAGTGGGAAGCCATTCCCTGGCTCCTGGCCCTCCAGCCCTTGTCCCCAGTCCCTCTGCAGCTCTCCTGGAGCCCCTTCAGGCCCTGCAAGGGGCTCCCAGCTCTCCCTGGAGCCTTCCCTTCTCCAGGGGAACATTCCCAGCTCTCCCAGAGCAGAAGGGCTCCAGAATCCTGGAGTGGTTTGGGTGGGAAGGGACCTTAAAGCTCCTCTCATTCCATGTTCAGGAACACCGTCCACTATCCCAGGTGGATCCAATCCTCAATGTCCAACCTGGCCTGGGACACTCCCAGAGATCCACGGGCAGCCACAGCTTCTCTGGGAAACCTTTGGAATTTCTTGGAATCAGCCTTCACCATGCTGTTTTTCCTTGCTCCACTTTAACCTCTTCCCACCAGCAGCTCCTGCGGGAAAAAGATATTTGATGGATATTTCTATTTGATGGATATTTCTGTTTTATGGGCATTTTTCCATTCCCATTTCAAATCCCTGCACAGAGTTGGCTCCCTCCAGCAAGGAGCAAGCACTTCCGTTTTCCAAAGTATTCCTTGGATTTCAGAAGAGGTGCTGAGATCCTCGGCATCCCAAACTCTCCCCTGATCCAGCAGGAAGGGAAGGGGTCTCTCTCTCCAGGATCTCACTCCAATTCCAGCCCACTCCCGCTGCTCCCAGGTGGGATTTCCCTGCTCCAACCCTATTCATAAACCCGAGGTCGTTATCCGGGAGCAACGAGCTGAAAAAGGAGCGGAGGAAACTTTCCATGGAATGGTCAGGAAACGGCCCTCAATGACCAGACAGAGTAGCAGCCTCCGAAAGGAGCCTCCTGGGAAAAAGGAGGGATTTTCCCTTCGTGAGTCACCTTTTGTTGAGCGGGATACGGGCAACAACATCCGGGAGGAGAGGTCCTGGAATGGCGACAAAATCCATGGGTTTGGAAGGGTCCTGGCAGTGGATTCCCCATCCCTTATCCCAGGTTAATCCCATGCTGGCAGCAAGGACAAGCTCGAGACCCTTCGCTTCAACACAGGGAAAAGGTGCAAATCCCGGGAATTCGGAGGGATTCTGTTTCCAGGTGGAAATTGCAGGCAGACAGGACACAAATCCCAGGAATTCGGAGGGATTCTGTTTCCAGGTGGGAATTGCAGGCAGATAGGACACAAATCCCATCAAACTTGCTTGGAAAAAGGGAAGTCTCCTTTACAGGGGAGCTGTTTATTTATTCCCATCCAATTAAAAGCATTTCATGCAAATTAAATTAATTTGTGCACTGGGCACCGCTGAGGTCACACCTGGAATTCCGTGTCCAATCCTGGGGCAGGACAGGGAGGGGCTGGACCGTGTTCAGGGGAGGGAAAAGAGCTGGGAAAGGGCTGAAGAACTCCTGAAGGAGCTGGGAAAGGGGCTCAGCCCGGGGAAAAGGAGGATCCAGAGGGATCTTTTCCCTCTTGGAAATTCCCTGACAGGAGGGGGGAGCCGGGGTGGGGTGGGATTTGGGACCTGCTCCCAGGGAACAAGACAAGAGGGAACGGCCTCAGGCTGTGCCAGGGAAGGCTCAGATTGGACATCGGGGGGAATTTTTCCATGGGAAGGGGGCTCAGGCACTGGAATTGCCCAGGGAATGGTGGAGTTCCCGTCCCTGGAGGCACCCAAGGAACATCTGGATGTGGCACAGGGTTTTTCTGGGAATCTGTGACAAGGCCTCCCCCACCCTCACAGGGAGAATTTTTCCTGGTATTTGGGAATCTTCCCTGCCCTTTTTGTGCTTTTTACGTTGATCCCAAGTGGATCCTTTGTCCCCAGGTTGAATTTTGTGATCCCACTTTGAAGCCTCTTATTCTCCCCACTGGTGGAACCGGGACATTAGGAGACAATTCCTCAATTTCAGGGATTCTCCAGGAGCAAATCCCTCAATTTTGGGGATTCTCCAAGAGTGAATCCTTCCATTTTGGGGATTCTCCAAGAACGAATTCCACAATTCCAGGGATTCCCCGAGAGCCAATCCCACAGTTTTAGGGATTCTTCACTCTGGGAACCACAAACAACTTGGAGTCAGATGGATCCTGCTCCTGAGTGTTGGCTGATCCGTAGGGATGGGGATAAGGGTCTGTTGCCAGGGGAGATGGATTTTACATCCCTTCCTATGGAAAAAGTTTGGGAAAAGTGGCACCTGGAGAAGCCCCGAGGACTCAGATGTTCCATTTGCACTTGGAAATGACAGCTCTGGATTCCTGGATGATGAAAAACTTGGAGAAATCCTTGTGGAGAAAGGGCTTTTAAGGAGAATTCCCCCAGGAATCTTGGGATGCTGATCAGTGTTGGACCCTAAATTTCAATGAATTGTAATTAATTGGTACATTCCATGCAAGGGAATTCCGGATCTTCCTTAATTTCCTCTTTTGGATCCCTTGTCCAAGGCTAATTGGGGATCCTAGGAAAACAACACCCCTTGGGATATTCGTGGATCCATTTGCAGTAAAACCTAATTAATAATCCAGTGAAAATTAAATCTGATAATTACAATTTAATGGAGTCGTGGAATTGCGGGATCATTAAGGTTGGAAAAGCCCTCCAGGATCACATTCCCGATTCCCAGCTTGCCAAAGACATGGGAATGTCAGTGTTGGCCACGGCAACGGATTTATTTGTTTTCGTGGACCTTCTCTTTCCAAGAGTTGTTGGAAACAACTTCCGACCTTGGACCCGGTGGATGTTACTCAGTCCCTGGAATTGCCCAGTTTCCTGGAAATTCTCAGGAAAATCAGGAAGCTCGGTAGACAATGGGAGCGACTTGTGATTATTTTTTACGATTATCGTTATCCATTCCTTGCCTGGCTGCAAACGAGGGATCACAAATTCCACGAATGTGGAAGAAACTTCTCTGGAACCGGATCCCTGGGGATTTTCCAAAGTATCCACCAGGTTTCCTTGTCTGGGTTGAGCCCAGCTTGTTTTGGTAACTCGGATCAAAACATCCTCCAAGCCCCACCCCAAGGCCAGGCCAAGGAAAACCAATTTGGAGTAGTTTTTGTTTATTCCCACATGGAGAAATCCGGGAGAAGCTGGGCAAGGCAGATCTGCCTCCACACAGCTCTGAGAGCTGGTTTGCCTCTGGAATGGGCAAGGGGGGGATCCAGGGGGATTTGGAACCCTCCCTGAAAGTGTCCAAGGCCAGGCTGGACAGGGTTTGGAGCACCCTGGGATGGTGGAGGGTGTCTCTGAACATGGATGGATTGGGAATGGGATGGGATTTCAGGTCACTTCCCACCCAAACCATCCCAAGATTCTGGAGCCCCTCTGCTCTGGAGGCAGGTTGGGAGAGCTGGGAATGTTCCCCTGGAGAAGGGAAGGCTCTAGGGAGAGCTGGGAGCCCCTTGCAGGGCCTGAAGGGGCTCCAGGAGAGCTGCAGAGGGACTGGGGACAAGGGCTGGAGGGCCAGGAGCCAGGGAATGGCTTCCCACTGGGAAAGGGGAGCTTGGGCTGGGATCTTGGCAAGGAATTGCTGGCTGGGAGGGTGGGGAGGGGCTGGGCTGGAATTCCCAGAGGAGCAGCTGGGGCTGCCCCTGGATCCCTGGGAATGTCCAAGGCCAGGCTGGATGGCAGAAGGGTTGGAAAAAGCATTTGGGAACACAGATAGTCATAAACGGGAGTCAATCCATAAAATATTCCCACAATCCTGGCCTGCTCTGTGCTGGACATCCCATACCTTTGGATTTGGGGTTTCCAGGAATCCAAGAGAATGGGGACCTTGTGACCTTCAGGGTCCTCCCTGGGATGGGACGAGGGCTCATCCCAATGCCGCTGAACATTGAAATGGGGCTTCCCAAAATAAATCCTTCTGCAGAAAACTGGATTCCTAAAATCACTCGGAATGACAAACTCCATGAAGGATCTGAAATCCGAAGAGGATGAGGTTGTCCAGAACGAGTCTGTCTGGGAAAGGGTGGAAATGGAATGAATTTAAGGAAAAGGAAAATTTCGGCTGAATCTCAGGAAGTGTTTCCTGACAGTGAGAAACACAAGGATGCGACGGATTCCCCTGGGAAGCTCTGGGAAGAGCTTGGTTGGAGCCGGGCAGAGCAGCAGAGAATAAAAAGAGAAGGAAAAATCCGGGATTGCTCCCGCGGGATCCCAGAGGTGACATCAGAGGTGTTCTTTCCATCTCCAGTCTCTCCATTAGCAGTCTGGGAGTTAAGGAAATGTGGGAATCACGCCCTCTGGATCCCTGGGAAGAGCCCAGGAACAGAAATGCTGCAGATGCCAGAGTGAGAATGGGATAATTCCAAAGGGGGTGGGAAGGGGGAATCGAGACACAATCGGAGTCCCACAGCTCCTGGTCCCAGAGCACATGGAAAAGAGGGAAGGAAAAGAGAGGCTGGGAATTGTCATCCCTGCAACTGTCCAAAGCCAGGTTGGAGAAGCCCAGGATAGTGGGAGGTGTCCCTGCCCATGGATGGGGTGGGAATGGATGGGATTTAAGGGCCCTCCCATCCCAAACCATTCCATGATTCCATGGTCATTCCTTGTCCAAAGCCCCTCCCTGCAGTTCCATAGTGGAGTTGCCCCTCCTTGACATCCCATCCCAGTCTCCAGGAAGCTCCAGGGAGCTCCTGAGGGTCCAATTCCCAAAATCCGAGCTGTGGATCCACGGACCCATTCTCCCTCTCTTGGAAGGCGACGTCCACAGACAAAGCTTGGGAGCATTTCCTGGCAGTTTTCCAAAAGGAATCTGAAGAAGAAACACTGCTGGATTAGCACCCGGATGATAAATAATAGTAGCAGTAATAATTAAAAATAATGATTAATAAATAATAATAATAATAATATTCTGCCTTGTGCATCCCATCCTTTTCCAACCACCAGAATCCAGGATCCTCTGCCAGGGAATTACACCTGGATCAAGGTGGAACCTCTGATTTTCATTCTCTTCCCATTTCGGGTGAAGTGTGGATTGGGAAGAGGTCCTGGATCCAGGAGGGGATGTGGATCAGGAAAGAGAGGAAGCCAGGGAAGTCAGGAACTGGGCTCCTCTTTGGAATATCCACACCATTCCCAACGCCTGGATTTGGGAGCAAGGAAGGCCCACCACCTCCCAGTTAAAATCCTGCTGATTCCCTGGATTCATCCTCACCTCCCAGAGCCTTGGCTTTGCTCCAGGAAATTGGGATCAGACCCAAGGGAGCCGGGCAGACGCTCCCTCCCGTGCAGCCTGAAATTCCCTCCTCTCCTGCTGCCTCTCAGCTGGATCAGCAGAAAACAGGGATTTTGCCTTGTTTGGCCTCCCAGAGAGGCTTGGAAAACTTTGATCCCAAGCACGCGTGGTTGTTTTCCTTTAATTCCGTGGGATGCTGCTGGTTTTGAACTCTGCCCGGCTTTTTTTTTTTCCAGGGATGTTTTAGTGCTCTCCGGTTTCCTTGTTTACGGAACAGCCGGAGAGCCAGGGGCTGGGGGGTGCCATAAAAACCTGATCCAGGATTCTGATGATCCCAATTGTTTTGTTGATTCCGTGCTGGCTGAGCCCATGCAAGGCAGGAATGAAAAACCTCCGGGATATGTCAGGAATGGGGAGCAAACAGAGACGCTCTGCGGCATTCCCCGGAAAAAAAATTTGGGATAATAAACCAAGATATCCTTTCAAATTCACTCCCAGTTGGTTGGAAAAACATCTGTGTTTGTTTTATCCCGCGGTGGCAGAGATAAGGATCTGGGACAGGGATAATTTTCAAGGAATGTGTTCCTAATAATCAGCTGATAATTAAACATATGATAACAGTCCTATTAACCCCCCCTCCCATCGGATTTATTGGATAAGGATTTTCCTAGGCTGCCATTCCTGGTTTTTGAGGATTATCGAAACCATCCCGAAGATTAGCGAGGGATTTTATCATTCCCACATTCCCCTTGTTAATCCTTAATAAATCTGCTTCCAATAATCGGCTCTAAATAAGCAATCGCAGCTTTATGGAGCTGGAATACGATGACAATTCCCATGGGAATTGCAAACCTGTCAGAGCTCCCGTCAGGAGATTCCAGGTGCCAGCGGGAAGCTTGGGATTCTCCTGCTCACCTGGCCAGGTCACTCCGCTGTTCAGAAGTGCCAGACAGGATGGAGATCCGACGGAGAGTGAATTCTGACAGGACACAGGGAAGGGCTTCCCACTGCCAGAGGGCAGGGATGGATGGGATAATGGGAAGGAATTGCTGGCTGGGAAGGTGGGGAGGGGTTAGGCTGGGATTCCCAGAGCAGCTGGGGCTGCCCCTGGATCCCTGGGAATGTCCAAGGCCAGGCTGGAACTTGGGACTGGGAGCAGCCTGGGACAGCGGGAGCTGTCCCTGCCCATGGAATGTGACGATCCTTAAGGTCCCTTCCCACCCAAGCCATTCCAGGATTCCCTGACACTGCAAGAGGAGCAGGATTCTCCCCATGCAGATCCACACCGGCAGGACAGAGGGAAGCCAGGAACCCAGGAAAGGTTGGAATTCCATGGGAGTTTGCCCGGAGCTGTTTTTCCCGAGGAATCCAACCCCAGGCAGAACAGAAACGATGGAATTCTGCAGCAGAGCCCCGGTGGGGAGGGCAGAGCCAGAGTTTTCCAGCCCAGACTCTCAGATTGGATTTCCCGACGATATTTCCCAATGGAAACCCTCGGGAACAATAATTTTCCGGCAATCCGGGAGCTGAGTGCCAAAGCCGGGGGTTAATTGCAATTAAGTCTCCGCACTAGCAGCTCCCTCCGCCACTTCCAGGTCTTTGGAATTTGCTGCTGGCCCCACTGGGATAGAAATTATCCTTTGTTTCCAATCCTCTGGAATTCCTCTGGTGGAATCAGCGTGGCTGGAGTTATCCGGGGAGGATCCTTAAGGAATATCCCTGGGGAGGCTGGAGGGTCGCTTTGTCCTCCTCCGGGGATTCCCAGGGAATTTTAGGGATCCAGGTTTTCCCGTCAGAGAGGTCAAAACCAGGCGTTTAATCCCAGCTCCAGCTGCAATTGGAATTGTCAAATCCATAATCGAAAGGAATCAAGGAGATCTCCAATTTCCGGCTCAGGAACATCTGGAGTTTTTCCACAGGGACAATCCCAGTGACAAATTTCGATCCTGGTGACAATTCCATGACTCCCGGGGGATCCATCTGCAATCCCAGCCACATCCCAGGATTCGCAGCCTGATGACCCCTGGGTTTTCTGCGAAGCACAGAGAAATTGGGAATACCAGACTTTCCTTTTCTGGATAAGCATCACTTTTGTCGGGATTTTTTCTGTATTTTTTGGGATCGTTGGGGGATTTTGCCGGCAATGATCCATTCCCTTGGAGCCACATCACGGCCTAAGGAAACGGATGAATTCCGCATGGATTTGTGGACATTTGGCACTGGATTCCAAAGCACGAACCTGGCTCTGCCACCTCAGCTCTGAGCTGGGTATCCAGGTTTTTTATGGGATGAGCCGAGTGTCCTTTGGAATAAATTCATAGGGAAAGGGGCCACAGCTGTAAATCCATCCCTGTCTTCCCGATCCAAACCCAAATCCTGCTCAGGGATCAAGGCATCATTCCCACCAAAAAAAAAAAAGATCACCAATGAGAAATCCTCTGGGAATGAGCCATTTAATTCCATCAAGGAAACACGTGAGGGAACTTTCCTGTCCCTTTTTTCCCAGAGTTCTCGGCCGTCGGAGAGGCCTGATTCAAGGAACTGGAGAAATCCCTAAAAAGTCCTTAATCCGAAAAGCCACGGGTGAGGGAATTCTGCTGAACCCCCATTTCTGATCCCAGAGGAATGTGATGCTCAGGTTTCCTCCGGCTTTTTGCTGGAAGTAGGACGGATAATTTGGATTATTTAACATTAAATCTGTCGGACAATTAATTATAGCAGATCATAATCTGATTATTAATTTTAATCCCAAATTTCATCCCTTTTCATCCTGGAACGGAGCATCCGAACAGGATTTCTTCCAAGGCAAATTGAATTCCTGGAAGTCAGGCTGGAATGTAAGGATCTGGAACATCCCTCTCCCGCCGGCAGCACCAAAGAATTTCAGGAGAATGGGAGGGACCAAGAGTCAGATCCCAAAAACAGGAGCTGTTTTTTCGGGATTGTCTCTCCTTCGCTCTGAGATTCTTTTTTGGGATTAAAAATCCCGATGGATCAGACCAAAAAAATTCCTGTATTTAATTTTTTGGGGGTGTTTTCCAAGTTTTTTTTAGTTCCTGTAAGACTTTAGCGCAGGGAATTTCTGTGGAATGGGCGCCGTGATCAATGACGGGGAGAAAGAGCTTCTTCCCACTTTTCCTGAGGAAAACCGGGATTAATTTGAGATAAATTGGATTAATTCCCTCATTTTCTCAGCTGGGATTGGGCCCCACCTCAGGTGTTTGAAGCACAAGGAAAAAGGGTTAATTAAAGAAAAAGAAGACAGTTAATTAAAGGTAAAACCTCCAATTAATTAAAGACAAAAATGCCAATTAATTAAAGGTAAAAAACCCGATTAATTAAAGATCAAATCAATCGATCGAATAAAAATCAATTAATTAAATAAAAAAAATTACAATTCAATAAAGACAAAACCTCCAATTAATTAAAAACAAAAATGCCAATTAATTAAAGGTAAAAAACCCGATTAATTAAAGACCAAATCATCAATCAATCAAATAAAAATCAATCAATTATATTAAAAAAATTACAATTCAATGAAGACAAAACCCCCAATTAATTAAAGACAAAAAAAGCCAATTGGAGGCAAAAAAACCTCTCCTTCAAAACCTCTGGAATAAAACCCTCCCAGAGCTGATCCTTCCGGTGCCGTTGGATTCTCATGGGTGATCCTTCAGGAATCCCGTGGGGGAGCAAGAAGGTGTTGGAAAACCCAGGATGGATCATCTGGTTGGGATCTGGCCGAGGAATCTGATCCCAAACTCAGCCCCTGGAGCTCTGCAGCCTCCGGATTTGGGAGCTGGGAGAGGGATGTGCGGATTTTCTCCGCGCTTTTCCATAAATAATACCTGCCTGGCTGCTGTCCCTGCCGGATCCCAGCTTGGAGACAGGGAATGATCCATCCATGTGGGCTCTAAACCCCAGGATTTCCTGGAGTGAGGAGAAAAATCCGGGAGATGGGAATGGAGAAAGGATGGGCTGTATCCATTCCACCCCAGCAGGGTCCAAATTCCCACTGCGGAATATTCCCGGCTGTTTGGAAAACTTCCTTCCGACCTCTCCTGGATTCTGGTTGTCCTGCTGATTCATTAACCTTGGAATTCTGGAGAGGATTTTCCTGGAAAAGGACTTTTCCGAAGCCCTCTGGGATTAAGCCTCGTGAGGAGAACTTCCAAAGGCATCCCAATATTTCTGGTTTAAAACCAGAGTGGAAAAATTCCACTTTTTTGGATTCTGAATTCCCGCCCAGCACAGGCCAGGGAACATCATCCCATAATTCCTGTGGCTGAAGCTTGTCCTTGGAAAACTGTCCTTGTCCAGAGCGTGGGATTCACTGAACGCTTTTCCTTCTGCTCGGGTGTTTTCCGAGTTTTTGGTTTGGATGAAGTTTGGACAAAGTTTGGACACTTTGGAGGAAACTAAATCCCGGTGATTCCTGTGGTTGGTTTATTTAGGAAAAATCTGCTCCCTGGGTTTTGGAGCCATGGCTTGGACAAACGTTTGACCTCTGGAATCCTTTATGATCCGGATTTGACCTGGAGTGCCCGATTTTAACTGGAAGTTTGGAAAAAATCAGGAGTTCATTCTGGAATTCCTGAGCCAAAGCATTTTTTTTAATTGGAGAACCAAAATGGAAAAAAATGTTTTATTCCGGGTCAGAACTGTGGAATTCAGATGGATTTAAACATTTTAAATTCAAGTGGGAAGAAAATTCCAAATCAAGTGGAATTTTGAAGGAAGACAGAACGTCTGAATCAGGAATTTTGAAATCTGGACTTTTTCCAATTATTTTTAAAATTGGGGTTTTTTGGGGGGGATGAGTTCTTTGGTGACACCGAGACCATTCCCTGGATATTTCCCTGTTGCCAGGAACTGTGGGAAAAATTCAAAACTGTGGGAAAATTTCAGGATTCTTCTGGCACTGCTTTTTTGAGCCAAGAATTCCTGTTACTGGCAGCTTCCGCAGGGAAATGAGGTTCCAGCCTGGATTCCTCCTGGAGGAAACTCAGGAGCATCCCTGGCTTTTGCGGATTCCTTTTTGTGCCAGCCACGGATTTTCCTGGTTTTCCATGTGCAATCCCAAATCCAAGTCTAAAGGCTCTGTGCTTCCGGGCCTGTTTGGAAAGAGGGATGGAAACATTCCCAGAGTTTCTGGATGCTCCAGGAAAGGAAAGTTCCACTTTCTCTTCCCATGGTTTGGGAATTAAAAGTCCAAAAAAGTCTTGGAGCAATTTCCCAGGCATTGGCAATCTCCCAGAGTTCATTCCCAGCACTTTTAGGATCCAAGGGGATTTTGTCTGGTCGGACAAGTAAAAGCAGGAACTCAACCTGGAAAACTCCGCTCCAAAGGCTGAGAATTCCCAAAAAATTGTTATGAAACACCAACAGTTTCTTTTTCCAGTTGGGACAACTCAAGATTTCCACTTTTTCTTTTTTCTGGAATAAAAGACAAAAGGCACTTTTTGATGGAGCACCAGGGTGACCTTTCCCGGAAAATCGACCCTGGGCAGCTCCGGTGACATTTCCAAAGCACAAAGCTCCAAGAAGTCCGTGGGGAGAGGAGCTGGAATGACACTGATTCCTTTGGAAGGGCCCTGGATCTCCGGAGGCTCTTCCCAGCGACGGAGCTCTTTGTCACCTGCTGCTTTCCCAATTTTTTTGGCAGATTTTTTTCCTCCAGATCCACAGGAAAGGGAAAAACTTCATAAAACAAAGGTTTGGGGAGGGAGGTGGAATTTTTTCTCCTTCTCCTTAAGGAATCCTTAAATCTTTGACTCCTTCTTTTAATCTCCACCTGAAATCCTGGGATTTTGTGGGGTTCTCTGGCAAAAAGCGGCATCCACTAAAAATAAAAAAAAAATTCCAGAAGCATCTCTTTAAGTTTATGGAAAACACAGGAAATCTTCCTCTCCCTAAAATCCAAATAATTAACGACCAAAAAAACCAAATTCTACAATGACACCCCCACAAAATAGGGGAATTTTGTCCTGAATGGAAAACTCCTAAAAGTGCTTCAATCTGGAGCTGATCCCAGTCAGGAAAACACTTGGGAAAAGCACAGATTTTTAGGGAATGCTGATTTCTGCTCATTGCCAGGTGGAATTTGGTGTCACCACAGATCCCAAAATTGTCCTGACAGCTGCGTTTCCCTGTTTTTCCTCAGATTCCAATGAGGAAAAGAGGGTTGGCTCCTTCCCATGGATTTTCTTAGGGAATGTGTCACCTTCCCCAGGTCCTCCCTGTCTCCTGGCATTATCCAACCTGACTGGGAATGGCTCAGCATAGGATTGTAGTTGGCCTTGCTTCCAGTAGGGATATAAATATTCCAAGAACTCCCAGGGAACAAGAGATGGGATGAGGGGAAACGGCCTCAAGTTGCACCAGGGGAAGTTCCGGTTGGATTTTCAGGAATATTTCTTCACCAAAAGGGTTGGAAAGCCATGGAAAAGGATTCCCAGAAATCTTGGATCCCGGGAAATCTTGGATCCACTCGGGGACAGGGTTTAGTGGGCTGACCTTTGGACTTGATGATCCCAGGGGTCTTTTCCAAAATAATTAATTCCATGATTCCAAAACAAAAAGTCAATTTTTTCCCAATATTCCGAGGTGGAGGAAATTTGAGTTTCCTTCCATGTTGGGTCCAATCCACTTAAAAGTCCAAAAATAGTCCAAAACAATCCGGGAATTCCACAGGAGTCATTCCAGGATAATGGCAGCTCTGGTGGGTCCCAGATGGGAGAGGTGGAAACATTTTGGGGAATCAGATGGGATTTTTTTTGAGGAAAACAGGATTCCCTAAGGTTGAGAAGCCCTTCCATGGAAAGAGATTTTTTCCAGCTTCTGGGGACAGGTCCGGAGTGGTTTCCAGTGGGAATTTTCTCCATGGGGAGTTCCTGGAGCCAGTTTTCCATCAATATCCATCCATATCCGAGGAAGACTTGGAACCGAAAGCTCCGGCCTCGCTGGGTGTCAGGAAATCCTGACTGTCAAATAAATCCCGGGAATAATTATTTCCCTTAAAATTCATTTATATCTTAAATTCACAAAAAAGTGGGATGAACAGATTCCGACGGCTCTTGGAATTCGTTGAAGGCAACTCCGCCGCCACCCTGGGAACAGAGGCTCCATTGTCATTCCCCACGATTCCCGGCCCAGGAGCCAAGAGCAACAAACAGGATGTCAGGGAATGGATGTGGAAAGGAAGCCATGGAAATCGGCAGGAGAAATAGCTGGAGGATGATGGAGAGGGAGCCTTTGGAGTGAACTTTTTGTCGGGAAACGGGAAAAGTGAGGAACAACTCCATCATTTTTGGCTGGATTTTGAGCGGTTCTTGTGTAGGGAAGACCAAAAATGTGGATTTTTTGTTTTTGGGATAAAAATGCCCCGCTGGATTTCTGGGAATGTCACATTCCAGTGATGGAGAGATTCCTGCCGGAGACACACAAATCTCCGTGTCCCGTGCTGGTCCCCATCCCACTTTTCCTATGAAATTCCATGCAAAAAGAAGGAGATGAAGCAGCTCCATTTTTTTTTTTTTCTTTTCCTGGATGGCCATTCCTGAAAAAGGCGAGAAAATTGGGAATGGAGGGAGGAAATCCCAGCCTCATTCCTTGTTTAATTCCAGCTGGGAGCTGAGCTTCAGCTTTGGCTGTGATCTCGTTTTATTCCAGCAAGACAGTCCCAAAAAGCAGTAAAATTCCAGCCAGGGGAGTTTTAGGTTGGAAATTAGGGAATATTTCTTCATGGAAAAGGTTGTCAAGCATTAGAAAAGGATCCCAGGGCCGGAGTGGATTCCTCATTCCTGAAGGGATTTAAATCCACGCAAAAGTGGCAGGTGGGGACATGGATCAGTGGTGGTCTTGGACTCAGTCCTGGAGGGATCCTTAACAATTCTGTAATTCCGGGATTATGGAGCCAAATCTTCCCTTTGCACCAGCACAGAGGGTTTGGTGTCTCTTTAATTCCCAGTTTTCCCGCTCTCCTCTGTCCCTAAAAAGCTGAGCAGTCCTTCCACAGGGACATTCCATGGGATTACGCGGATGGATCCCAAAGAGCCGCGTGTTCCAGATCCATCCTGGGGACAAAACAGATCATGGAGTGAAGGAAAAGCTGGAAAAGCTGGGAAAGCTGGAAAAGCTGGGAAAGCTGGAAAAGCTGGGAAAGCTGGGAAAGCTGGGCAGGTGACACCTTTTGCTTGGACACAGCTGAACTCAGTCCCGGGGGAATATTTGCAGGGAAACAAAGGGGATTTCTTTCATCTCAGGTGGAAAAATTTGGAATTTTTTTCCTGTGCAGGCCAGGAGTTCATCCAAAAGGATGTTTAGGTCACTTTTCCAAGGTTTTTCAGCTCTTTGGGGGCTGAGGGGAGTGAAAAAAATCGGGAATGAAGGAAAACCTCATTTGAGGGAATGGGAGAAATTCATTTTGGGCCTCGGGTGAGGGACAGCTTTTCCTTGGAATTCTGTTCTGGAAATTCCTCCTTCCTTCCAAAGGATATTCCTGACTGAAAACCTGACCCTCATTTATTAAAACAGGGAGAAGGAAAACCTTCTCCCAAAAAATGAAATGGAATTTTTTAAAGGAACAAAATCCCAGAAATTGGGATACTTTTGTTTAAAGACTCCTTTCATCCCAATGTTTATTCCTTATTTATTGAAATCTTTGGGAAAAGGGAAAAGATTCAATGGAAGAATTCCAGGCGTGCTCCAAGATTTTGCTGGGTCTATCCCATAAGGATCCAGCAGAAGCTCGAGGGGGTCATTCCTCCCCTGCAAAGGGGTTCAGCTCCATGGAAAAGATCCCATCTCCATTTCAATGGAATTCCAAACCTTTGGAATATCCAAAGGGCATGATTTGGACCTCGGGGATTGATTTTCCCTGGGATGAGGGATCTGCTCCCACCCACCTGAGCACTTCCGACTTCCAAGGAGCTCCAAAATCCTTCCAAAAACATGGCCCTGATCCCAACCTGGTGGAAATCATGGAAAACCCTCGGGGACTGGGGGTTTTAGCCCAAAATTTCCTTTCCCTGGAATTCCAACGGATGAACAGTCTCACCGCTCCTTTGATTTCTGGATAAAAGGGATAAATCAGGAATGGCATCCAACATTCCTTCTCTTGCTTCACATCTTTCCATGGAATGGTTCCAGACAGGACAACGGCAGCTAAATCCTCCTCTTGTCATTGGAATCATGGCCTGAAATCCCACCTGGAATTCACAGATAACAACACGGAGTTGCCTCAAGTGGGGGTTAATCCATCCCATTCCCGGCTCCTTCATTCCATTGGCTCATCCCGCTCTTCATCCGAGCTCTGGGCTTTATTTTTAACTCCTGTGGAAAGCTCTGCTTTCCTTTTCCTCACAGCTCGGAGATGAAAGTTGGAATTCCGGCCTTATCCGTGTCCAGCCCGGGATGCAGTTGGATTTTTGGGGGGGCATTTTTCCCTTTCCTTTGTCTCCCGCTTGAGTAATTCCTTCCCAATCTTCCCAAAGCAGAAGCATTCCCGACTTGCTCTTTTCTTGGCAAAGCAAAAGGAAAATCCCAACAATTTCAGCATGGATTTCGGCCGGATTCCATCCCTGAGCGCTCCGAGGAAACAAACCCACCCTGCATGAGGAAAACACGGAAAACTTCCCTGTTCGGGGTGAGAATCTCTCCAAACTCCACTTTTCCCTGAAAAACATGGAGTTTGCTGGAAGGCACGGTGCATTCCCGCCACGCAGGGCTGGGATCCGGCACAAAAGGGAGCCGTTTCCTGGATTTTTCCCTGGATTTCGGCTCAGGGACAGGGTTCAGGCAGGGGCCAGGCCATGGATTTGTCAAAATGAGGAATGGCCTTGGGGGGTCACCTCTCCTTTGGACTCCAACGCGGCTTTTCCGTAGGCTGGGAAAATTAAGAGGTGGGAAGGAGATTTATTCGTCCCCCCGGCCCGGTAGTTCCTTGTTAGGTTAAATTCCCTGATTTCCGGCTACAAAAGTGCTTGTTAAAATAATCTCCCTGGAAAAATTCCTCCGGGAGCACTCGATCTTCCCGAATCCTACATTCCTGGGGAGTGGAAGGGGAGAGGTGGGACGGATTTGTGCAAAAACAAACGAAACACACCCCCCCTCCCCTTCTCCCCCAGGAAAGAGGAGCTCATTCCCGGGAATTATTGGGAATTCAGCTTGTTCGGGGTGTTTTGTGTGGAATTCCAGGATCCCTGCTCTGTGCAGGACTCACCAGGGTTTCTCTTTTATCCCCATGGATATTCTGCCTTTCCCACCCTCCCAGGCTTTTCCACAGGTAATTCCCATTGGTTTTCCCCGGTTTGGCTCCGTCCTCTGTCCGCAACTCCCACCGGAATTGTCCTGAAGAGGCAGCAGGAAAATCCACGTGCTCAGCATCTCCCTTTTTCCAGGCTCTCAGAGGGGCTGATCCCAAAACTTCTTTTCTCCGCATCCCTCAAACTCCAGTGGGAATTCTGAGCCCAATCAGCCACAAATCCCAACCCAGAAAAGAGGATTCCTCCCCACGTCTCCTTATCCCAGTATCCTGCCAGCCCCCTTCCCAAAATCCTCCATCTTCTTCCCATTTTTCCCCCCTCCATGGTCCCGTTTTCCTCCCACACCCCACAAATCCCCCCAGACTCCAAATACCTTCCACATTCCCTGTCCTGATCTCCCTCCATCCCGAAGTTTTGGCCCTGTTCCCATCACCCAATCCTGACTTGGCCCTGGGAAGCTCCATGGGGGAGATGGGACCCAAGGAGCACAGCCGGGATCAGCTCAACCTCTCCGTATCCTGGAGATTGGGAATTCCCTCCACTGATGCTTTGGAACGGGAGCTGCACGGCAGGGCCTGGATTGGGATCTCTGGCTTTAAGCAGCCCAGACTTTTCCACGCTTTTCAAGGAATCATGGAATGGTTTGGTTTGGGAGGGAATTAAAGATGATCCCGTTCCAACCCCATCCATGGGCAGGGACAGCTCCCACTGTCCCAGCTGGATCCCACCCCCAATGTCCAGCCAGGCCTTGGACATTCCCAGGGATCCAGGGGCAGCCCCAGCTGCTCCTCTGGGAATTCCAGCCCAGCCCCTCCCCACCCTCCCAGCCAGCCATTCCTTGCCAAGATCCCAGCCCAAGCTCCCCTTTCCCAGTGGGAAGCCATTCCCTGGCTCCTGGCCCTCCAGCCCGGGTCCCCAGTCCCTCTGCAGCTCTCCTGGAGCCCCTTCAGGCCCTGCAAGGGACTCTGAGCTCTCCCTGGAGCCTTCCCTTCTCCAGGGGAACATTCCGAGCTCTCCAAGCCTGCCTCCAGAGCAGAGGGGCTCCAGAATCCTGGAATGCTTTGTGTTGGGAGTAAGCCTAAATCCCATCCCAGTCCATCCCCATCCACATTCAGGGACACCTCCCACTATCCCAGGTTTTTCCAAATCCCATCCAGCCTGGCCTTGGCCACTCCCAGGGATCCAGGGGATGAGGAGGAATCTCCAGGCTGCACAAACTCATCACAGCCCACGGCCGTGCCAGTGCCTGTCCACCTTGAATCCCTCCCCTTCCCTTTCCCTGCAGCCCCTTCCCAAAAATCCCGGTACCCCCTCGGGATGCCTGGAATCAACCCCTCCCTCCCTCCAGCCAAAAAACCGGCGGCGCGGTTTTGTCCCGGGCTCCGAGCTGCGGGAGCCTCCAGCACAAAGCTCCCATTGTGTGCCTGGATTATCCCGGCTGCCGGAGCAGGGGAAAAGCCGGGAATGCCGGAGGATGCTCGTTGAGCCGGGAGAGCAAAGGGCACATCCCGACCGTGCCCGGCGGGAGAGAGGCAGCGGAGCCCGGCGGGATCTCCAGGGAGCTCCTGTCTTTCCCCGAGAACGGAGATTGAGGAGCTGCCCGGAGCTCTCCAGACGTTACATCAGCTCCCACCTCCTTCCCATTGGACCCGGAGCCGCCGCTCCCGGGATTCGGAGGGGATCCTCCCCGCCACCGCCGTGTCCCGAGCCATGAATCACGGCCGGGTCATTCCCGGCACTGGGAAAGGGGGAAGCGCTGGGAGGGAGAGCTCCGTGTGCTCCGGGGTGGTGCGGGCACCAAAAAACGCCGCTTTTCCCCCTTTTTTCCCCTTCCCTTCCCCCCTCCCTTTCTCCCCTTTATCTCCTTTTTTTTCACCATTTTTTTCTTTTCCCCTTTTTTCTCCTTTTTTCTCATTTTTTCCCCTCTTTCCCCCTCTTTTTCTCTCCTTTATCTCCCCCTTTTTCTCCCTTCCCCCCCATTTGTCCCACCTCCCTGATTTTAGACCCAGCTGCACCAAACAGGATCCAACCCTATGCCAGGAAGGATAAAATTTATCCCAATTCCATCCCAATTTTGTCTAATTGTCTCCCAGCCATGTCCCAAACCGCTCCCTGTCTGCCCCCATGGAAAACCAGCACATCCAGACCCTGCGGGGCAGGAATCTTCCACGGGAAGATTTTACACACATTTTGGGGGATTTACAGCTCATTCAAAACTGAGAAAAATGGGAATCGCCCCAGGATCCTGCCGGGAGGAGAGGGACGCTGGGAATCACATCCCGGTGCTCCTGCCTGGTTTCCAAAGGGATTCCAAATTCAAGGAGCTGCTGGTGGAGCTCTAAACGGGATGGTTGTGATTGCCGGGACTTCTCCAGGGTCACCCCCGCCAGGAATCCTCTTCAATCCCATCTCCACGGGGACAATTCCCAGGATTTCTGGGCGCTGCCAGCCTCTCCAGTCCTCCAGGAGAAGCAGCTTCCCTGCCTCCCGTGGCTTCTCCCATCCCCACCGCTGGAAACCCCTGGAAAAGGGTCGGGAATTTCCCCCCGAATGTGTTTTTTGAGTTGAAAGGGCGAAGGCTGAGGAAAAGAGTCCGTTAAGGAAGTTTAAGCTTTCCCTGAGGTCCAGTGGTTTGGNTTTTTTCTCCTTTTTCCATTTTCCTCCTTTATTCCTTTTTTCTTCTTCTCCCTTTCCCCACTCTTCTTCCCCTCTTTCTCCCTTCCCCCTTTTTTTTCATTTTTCCCCATTTCTCCTTTTTTCCTTTCCCCCCATTTCCCCCCCTTCTTCCCCTTTTTCTCCTTTCCCCCTTTTCCTCCTTCCCTC
>VXAC01002984.1:120980-132195 GCA_013399225.1 Rhipidura dahli | reverse complement strand
CCACCCCTGGATGTTTTCCCACAAATCAATCAGATTTTGGTGCTAAAACACGGCAGATTTGGGGTTGTTATCTCCCATGGGAAGCCTGATTAATTCCTCTGCTCCACTGATTTTGGGATGAATCCTTCTTTTCCTTCATCCCTGGCTGCTTCCAGGAAGGACGAGCTGCCCGGGATCCTTTAAACCAACATCTGTTTACAGCCACAGCTCCAAACAATTCCTGATGGCTTCCACATTCCCGATGGAAATGGGGCAGCTCCCAGGCTTTGCTCCAGAGCTTCCCAGAACCTCTTCCTCCAAGGTCAAAGTTTGGAGGGAATTGTGGGGTTGGCATTGTAAATGGCCTCTCCAACGATCCCCCAAAAAAGGGAATTCCTTATGGAAAACACTCTGGAGCCTGTCAGGGATGACCTGCAGGGATGCTGCATCCCTGGCCTTTCCCTAATCCGCAGTGGTCACAAACCACGTGGCTTGGAAGGATCTGTCAGAATCGCGGGGACTTCCAAGAGGAACCGGCGCCAGGAGCGCAGCCTGTTCCGTTTATCCCACTTTCCCTTGCTAATGAGGGTGATCCGCGCAGGACAGGAGGCCCCAGAAGGGGCTGACACCGCCTCAAATCCCAGATTTTCAAAGGACTTCACGGGGCTGAACTCCCGTGGCCGGGTGAGTCCTGGGGGAAAAAAGGGGCCATTCCAGGCTTGGCATTTCCCGTTGGAAAGGGAATGGATGAGGAACTTTGGAGCTGATTTGTTCCACGTGGAGTTGGGTGGGAAAATCCTACAAAAAGCCCCAAAAAAGCAGCCAGGAGAAATGAAAACATGGATACTTCTGTGGGTGCTTAGGGAGACCCCAAATCCCAGGATTGTCCCAATCCCAGCCAGCAATTGGATCCCATCAATCCCCTCATCCTATGGATCAGCACTAAAGGAGGGGAGGAACCCCCCCAGCGCTGCCAACTTCGATGAGTTTATTGGAAATTTACAATTTTTCCATGTTCTTTCCATAAAGTCCCAGCTATTGGAGTCAGGGGAAGGGGGGGAAAAAACCTCAGGTTTTGGAAAATAAGGAAAAGGAGGAAAAGAAGGAAAAAACATCAAAAGAAGGGGGGAAATTGTGATCGGAATGGGAGGAAATATGAAAATAATTTTTTCAAGTTCCAAATCTGGAAGAGAACTAGGAGCCAAATCTGGGAATTCTGGAAGCGATCTCAGGACTGGGAGAGGGTCCATTGGGAATGACCTTGAGGATCATCCCGTTCCAAGGGCAGGGACACCTTCCGTAGACCAGGATGCTCAGGAAGTGCGGTGGAATTTCGGGATGCAGCTCATCCCGGGTGCCAAGGCCAACGACATTCCCAGGGGATGGCGACACGGAGAACGCCAGGATCATCCGCTTCCCGCCGAAGCCCTTTGGGATTTGCTGGAAACCTGGAGCGAGGGGAGGGGCCGGCGGCTTCAGCAGGTGGCGCTCCTGGCCTGCCTAACGCTGGCAATTAGCAAATTAACGTAATTAGGCGGTGATTGGGGCCCGGCTGGTGCCTCCGTGGGTGGGCCCCATTGAGCAGGAGCTGCCCTTTCACCCCAAGCGTGGTCGGAGAAGCGGCCACGAGAATTCCGGAGGGAACGGAGGGACGTTCCAAAGGCAACCCAGAGCAAACGCCGAGGAATTTTCCTCCCTCACCGTCGGGAATTCACTCTGGAATGACTCGTCCCACCCCAAATTGTCCATGGTGGGGCCGAAGCCCCTTCTCCTCCAGTGATCCCATGGTTGTCCCATTTGGATCCCTGCTCAATCCCGGATTTCCCGCAGCAGAATCCCAAAATTTGGCTCCTTTTAAGTCACTGAACTGTGGTGCAGCGACGCCGTCACAGCCCGAGCTGGTGCCTCCGGGAAGGGACCCTATCCAAGGAATCCCTCCCAGTCCATGCACCCATTCCAAAGGTGGATTTGGGGTTGGGATCTTTCCGGTGGATCCTGCAGAGTCCCTGGCACCGCAATCCCTGCGCTCCTTGTGAGGCCAAGGATTGGTGCCCGTTCCCGGCTCATCCCCCTCGTCCCTCACCCATTCCCACCTGGAAAATGGGATCACCTGCTCAGGAACACACACGAGAGCTGGGTGTGGAATGGGAAGAGATGGTTGGAGCCACCAGGAAAGGGCTGGGAATGGGTGCATGGGCTAGGAGGGCATAAAATCCCAGGCACTGGTGTTCATTCCTGGCTCATTCCCGGTGCTTCCAACCCTTTCCTTCCATTCCTCACCAAGCTCCCGAGTGAATTCCTCAGCAGCTGATCCCATTTCCCAGGATTTCCAGGGGGGAACGGGAGAGGGATAAAGGGTCCCAGAGAGCTGAGCTGCTGCTCCAACACTCTCATCCCAAAGGAACTGCCCCCATTCCCTATCCAGGAGCTGGGAATCATCCCACCCTGGGGACCTGGCACTCGGGAATGTCACCGTGTCCCGCCGTGCTCCTCCTCCACGCGCATTTGGAAGCGAGCTCTTAATGGCTCGCTGTTAATTAGCGTGACCTCTGATTGCCCTGCGAGCACGCCCTTGCCTTTGTCAGCTAATTGGCCGGGCTTTCTCATCTATTATGTAAATAGCCCCGGTCTCTGCGGGCGCGGTGTCGTAATGCCCCGCATTCCTGGGATCCTGCGCTCCTGGTTCATGGAATTGCGCTCCCGGCCCCGGGCGAAAACAGCAGCAGCAACAACAACAAAAAGCGGGCGAGCCTTTGGCTCGGCTTTGGGAGGCTCCAGAGAGGAGTTCCAGAAGAAAGTGTTCCGGGCGGGAGTTCAGGGCATGGACAGCGCGAGGAGGGGGCGGGAGCCAGCGGGAAAAGCTGGATAATCCTGGCCTTGCGTCACCTCCCGCGGCCCCACGTGCGCAGGTAGGGCTGGGAATGAGTCCAGAGGTTTTTCCCGTGTCACATCCCCAGGGAGGGAGGCAGGGAGGAACAGCTCTGCCCTTCCCTCTGTGCCGAGCGTTGCTGAGGTCACACCTGGAATTCCGTTTCCAATTCCGTGTCCACTTCTGGGTCTCTCGTGGCGTGGATGGGGCTGGAGCATGTCCAGGAAGGGAGCTGGGAATAGGCTGGAGAATTCCCGAGGGAGCTGGGGAAGGGGCTCAGCCTGGGGAAAAGGAGGCTCCGGGCTTGTGGCTCTGTACAACTCCCTGGAATGTTGGAGCCAGATGGGATTTGGGATCAGCTCCCAGGGAATAACAGGAGAAGAGGAAACGGCCTCAGGCTGTGCCAGGGGAGGGTCAGGTTGGACATCACAGGAATTTCCTCATGGAAAGGGCAGTTAGGCCTTGGAAGTGCCCAGGGAGGTTTGGAATCCCCATCCCTGGAGGTGTCCAAGGAATTTCTGGATGTGGCACTCGGTGCCGAGGTGGGGACCGGTCCCAGGTTGGACTGGGTGATCCTGGAGGGATTTTCCAACCTTTATGATCCCACTGCAAGGACTGTGCCTGGTTTTCCCTCCTGTCCTGGGACCAGCAAAGCTCCTCACCCAGTTTCAAGGTCCACCAATTCCAAGGACTCTCACAGTCTTATCCATGGGAGCTGTAGGCTTTCAAGGAAAACTCGGATATTTCAGGAGCTGAGGAGTTTGTGGGGCCAGGAATTGTTTGTGGGACGGATCTGCCCACGCAGCCAAGCCAAGGATTCTCTTCCCATCTACCCCGGGAGATGCCACAGCAGTCGGAGGCACCTCCAGCGCCAAGAGCAGGAAGGAACCAAAGAATTCCAAAAGAGATTGACAGGCCGAGATTTTTCCAAAGCCAACAAGTTTTGGGGTTGGGGATGGCACAAATGAGTCTTTTCCAGTGTTCCGTGTCCTGCAAACAGGACAATTTGGGACAGGCACCCCAAATCTCCTGGCTCAGGTGACTCCCTGGAATATCAAGCTGGTATTTTCCAGGAGGGAGCAAAGGAGACGGAGGAAAACTTCCAGGGGGATATTTATTCCGCAGACAAGCAGAGCTGTAAAACAAATGAGCAAATTCCCTGCTCCGATAAATCCACTTAGAAATCCAAACCCAGTAGCAACAGGATAATTTATGTCCCACGGAGAGAGGTCCAGAGGAAAATTGATGAAGTCTCTTATTTGGGCCATAAATCAGATTCCATTAATGGAACCCATCCACAAATTTATAAACACAGCCCGGAGCCCAGGCTGCTCCTTGAGCTCCCGGGAAGGAGGGGCTGGAGCAAGGAGGGGGGGGGCTCTGATCCATAAACTCCTTCCTGATAAATCCAGGAAGACAATCCGTGAAAAGATAGCGGCGCTCGATTTATGGTACCTGAAAGGGAGCCAGGCGGGAGTAAATCTTGTGTGCCGGCAGAAATAAATCTGGGAATGTTCTCCTCTTCTTCCCTGTCCGGAGAGCCACTCACAAATCCAAGAGTCATTTCCAACTCCTCTTTGCTTTGGCCTCTCTGCCTCTGGTCCTGGGAATGCCAAGACTTACTCATGGAATGGGTTAGTTGGGAAGGGATCTTAAGGATCAGCCAATCCCACCCTCTGCCACGGGCAGGGACATTTCCCACTATCCCAGCTGGATCCATCCCCAATGTCCAGCCTGGCCTTGGACATTCCCAGGGATCCAGGGGCAGCCCCAGCTGCTCCTCTGGGAATTCCAGCCCAGCCCCTTCCCACCCTCCCATCCAGCAATTCCTTCCCAAGATCCCATCCATCCCTGACCTCTTTCAGTTTAAAATGCATTTCTGGGACAGGACAGTAGGAAACGGGGCCAAACCTTTTTCTTGGAGCAATCCCTGCATTCCTGAAGTCCATTTAATGTCAGTACAAACCCCCAAAACTCCAAGGAATTTTATCCAGGACCAGGATACTTGTCAGCAGTGCCTCATTACATTGGGAAGGAATTGCTGGCTGGGAGGGTGGGGAGGGGCTGGGCTGGAATTCCCAGAGGAGCAGCTGGGGCTGCCCCTGGATCCCTGGGAATGTCCAAGGCCAGGCTGGACACTGGGGCTTGGAGCAGCCTGGGACAGTGGGAGGTGTCCCTGGGTAGAACTGGATAATCTTTAAGGTCCTTCCAAACCATTCCATGATTCCATGAAGTGCAGATATTGGATTTAGGGATCTGGTGAACAGAGATGGATCTTCCCTCAAAGTCTGAGGGTTTGGAGGCCGGCTGCTCCTGAGCTCCCAGGAATGTCTCAGACCCTGGAGAAATCCCATTCTCTCCATATCCCATGGCTGAGAAGTTATCCATGGATTCATCTCAATCCCCAAATAAAATAATCCAATTTTTCCAAAAATCCCAAGGTGGTTCTGGTTGGAAAGGAGCAACCCTGGAAAGATCCTTAAATCCAACCATGCCCACCATGGATAAAATCAGTCAAAATCCAGCAGGATCTTCCCTAAAACCCGAGGACCAGTGAAATGCCAGGTGGGCGTCAGGGAAAGATGGGAATAACAACAATTATTCCACACTTTTTGAAGTCTCTCCAGCCCAAACACCGAGGGCTCGAAACAGCTGCGATTCCTTCTGCTTTGCAAACAACAACCTGGAGTTTCCAAAGGGGGGGGAAAAATCCCTCCCCATCCCGTCAGCACTTGGGAAAGTTGAGGAGAAGCCCAGAATTCCCCGGCTTTGCTTCGTTGAAAGGATCCTTGGAGCTGCTTGTGGTTCATTTTGTGCTTGTACAGCGAAATTCCGCAGGGTCCTGAGCCGGGAAGAGTCTTTACCTCAAAAATATTCCATAGGGAATTTCCCTGGGGGAGTTTAGGAATGCAGGGGGTCTTTGCTGTGCTTTCCTTGGAATAAAACCTCCCGCCCATCCCTGTGAACCTCCCAGCTCCGGGCAGATTCCCTAAACCAGAGCTCCGAGGGAACTTGTGGGTATTCCATGGAATTACACGAAGCGATCCATGCGGATCCAGCTGATCCATGTGGATTCCTGGCTTAGCAGGAATTCCTGTTCCTCTGGGAAACACAGGAGGGAAAAGGCTCCAGCTGCTGCTCCCTGCTGCACTTGGAGCTCTATGGAGACCTCAAATTAGGGAAAAAGGGGGAAAATGGGAAATTGCAGCTTTTTCCCAGCCCCATCCCATCGCTACCTCTAGGTGGAATCACCAGAATGGAGAATCCTTGGATGGAGATCTCTAGGGAGCTGATGCTAAATGTGCTTTGTTCCAGTTTTATTCCAGTTTTATTCCAGTTAATTGCTGCAGTGAGTTTTTGGGACAGGGTTCCTGAAGGAATTGCTTCCTTTTAATCCCGAAAATTTTATTCCCACATGCCTAAAACCACTTAAAAAATCACGGAGGCTCAGGGACTGTGCGTGACAGAGGTCAGTGGTGGCCAGCCCGACTTATCATGGAATCATGGAATGGTTTGGATTGGAAAGATGATCAAAATTCCTACCCCAACACCTCCCACTGTCCCAGGCTGCTCCAAGCCCCAATGTCCAGCCTGGCCTTTGACATTCCCAGGGATCCAGGGGCAGCCCCAGCTGCTCTGGGAATTCCAGCCCAGCCCCTCCCCACCCTCCCAGCCAGCAATTCCTTGCCAAGATCCCAGCCCAAGCTCCCCTTTCCCAGTAGGAAGCCATTCCCTGGCTCCTGGCCCTCCAGCCCTTGTCCCCAGTCCCTCTGCAGCTCTTCTGGAGCCCCTTCAGGCCCTGCAAGGGGCTCCCAGCTCTCCCTGGAGCCTTCCCTTCTCCAGGGGAACATTCCCAGCTCTCCCAGCCTGCCTCCAGAATCTTGGAATTATGGAATGGTTTGGGTTGGGAGAGACCCTAAAGACTGTTCAGTTCCACCCAGGGACTCCTCCCACTATTCCAGGGTGCTCCAAGCCCCATCCAACCTGCCCTTGGACAATTCCATGGATTTAGCGGCCACAGCTTCTCTGGCCAACCACGTTCAGCGGATCCAGAGCCCTTCCACCCTTCCCAGGGCAAGGGAAGAGACTTAAATCCATTAAATCCATCAGCATTCCTTGCCCATTCCCCACAGCTCCCATTCCCCGTGTGGAGCAGGAGGCCACAGCTCCGCTGGATCAAAGGGGAGAATTCCAGTGTGTTCCACAAAGCAGGGAATATTCCCTGTGGAGCCACTGCAGGCTTTGCCGTCCTTTTTCTGAACCCACCTTGCAACCACTCCATGGATTCCTCTGGAATGGGGCACGTTGGGAAATATTTTGGCCTCGGATGGAAATTCAGTTGCGACTTGACTGGAATTTAATCCTGACAGGGCACACGGGATCAGCTCCTGCTTTTCCTGAGGGATAAAAATTCCTGTTTTCCTTTGTGGATGCCGCTCTCTGGGACACCAAAGGCAAATTCCGGTAGCGGAATAATCCGAAAGCGGCGGAGCTCGGGAGCGATGGGTAAGGATTAAAAACTCCTTTGTACGGGAATTTCATCACCAAATCCCTGCCTTTCCCAGCTTCAAATCCATCGGGGATTGTCTGAAACGCTTTGATGAGGTGCCCTTAGTTGGGATTGGAATTCCAGAAGCATTACCTGGGATATAGGTGAGGGAATTGCACAAAGAGGTCGGAAAAATTAATTCGGATTAAAAATTGACTCCTTTGTTTTCCCACTTTCCCAGAGCTTGGTGGAGCGGAGATTTCCCTCATTCAAAGGGAAATTTTCCATAATCTTCCCAAAAAAAAAAAAAAAAAAAAAGGGGGAGATGTTGGGGGGNNNAAAAAAAAAAAAAAAGGTGGATATGTTGTGGGAGAGATGCCTTGAAATATTAATGTCTTTTAAATGTTTTAGATTTTGTAAATTTGAAATTTTAATTTTAATTCTAAATATTTTAAGCACATCAGCCAAAAAAGAGAAGTTGACGAGGGAAAGAAATAATGGGATAATGCCGGAAAAATCGATCACTTTTATCATGGAATGGTTTGGGAAAGGACCTTTTTATTTTAGAAATATTGAAATAATGAAAATATTTTAATCCTGGTAAAATGATTGAATTATATTTAAAGTTAAGATATTCTTATTAATAATAACATTGAATAATGATAAAAGAATCAAAATATAAGAATTAAAATCTGCCTTTTTCCAAGAGATCCGTGAATTTTGTGCTCGTCGTTCCTCATGGATTTAAAAGAGGTGGATTAAAGCCAAATGTGGCTCCTGAGAGGAATTTTAAATCTCTGGGATGAAGCAACCCCGGCTCCTTCCAGGAGATCTCAGACCCCATTATGGAAGATTATCCAAAGCCAGGCTTAATCCCTGCCTGGTTTTGGCGGGATATCAATGACTCCATCCCAGAAAAAAAACCTTTACAAAATCTCAGCCTTTCCCAACTTTCCTCAGCTCATCTAGGCGCTGCTGCTTCCTTTTCTCCCTCTGGCATCTCCCACCTCTCCCATTCCCTGTTCCCAGGCTCATCCAGCGTTTTATTGCCAGATTTTGGGTGGTTTCCAGTCAATCCCTCACGGCCATCCCATGGCCAGGAGGATTCCAAGGAATTGGTGGGGTCAGGCGTGGGGGGAGGGCAGGGTTGACCTTTCCAGCAGTTTGGGATTGGGGAAGATCCCAAGTGGTGGAATTCCAACTTGTGAATCTCTGGGGTGCAGTCAGGCCTGGAGGAGCCAAAGCCACTCTCAGGGTGTGAAGAGGAGGTTGGGAAGTACCAAAATCGTGGAAGAATGGAATTCTTTTAGTTGGAAAAGCCCTCAGAGATCATGGAGTCCAAGCAGCACAGCCAAGGCCACCACTGCCCCGTGTCCCCAAGTGCCACATCCACATGGATTTTAAATCCCTCCAGGAATGGGGACTCCAAACCTCCCTGGGCATTTCCAAGGCCTGGCCACCCTTTCCAGGAAGGAATTTTCCCAATATCCATCCTGAGCTTCCCCCTGGCCCAGCCTGAGGCCGTTCCCTCTCTTCCTGTCCCCGTTCCCTGGGAGCAGATCCCAAATACCACCTGACTCCAAACTTTCAGGGAGTTGTGCAGAGCCACAAGGTCCCCCCTGAGCCTCCTTTGCTCCGGGCTGAGCCCCTTTCCCACCTCCCTCAGGAATTCTCCAGCCCCTTCCCAGCTCTGTTCCCTTCCCTGGACTCGCTGCAGCCCCTCAGAGTCTCTCTTGTCACCCAAAATTGTCCCCAGGACTGGAGCAGCTGTGGCCCTGCAGCCACCCCAAGGTCGGTGTAGGTGAATCCCACTCAAGGGAGAGCACAAAAAATGGGATTTCTCTTCCAGTCCAGGATGCTGGGATGTGTTTTCCAAGATTTGTGGGAAGCATCTGCTCTCCCTGATGTTGCTGCTTTGCTGATGCAGGGACCAAATTCCCTGTTTTCCAAGGTGACCAATATCCCAAAAATGTCCCTTTGACTTTCAGCCATGGAGCCAATTCCTTCCAAAAGGACGAAGAAACTTTGGGATATCTCTCGGGAAATCCACAAAATCCAAGAGTGAGGAATAATTGGAGCTACTTTTAGTTTTTATGTGTCCTAGAATTCCAACTGGGAATATCTGGATGAATTGGGGGTTGGGATTAAATCTTTAAGGTCTTTTCCCAAATCATTCCATGGTAAAAATGATGGATTTTTCCATTATCTCTTTCCCTTATCAACTCCCATTTTTTTTTTTAGCTGATTTGTTTAAAATATTTAGAAAGCCAAAATCATGGAATAATGGAATAGTTTTAGTTGGAAAAGCCCCGGCCACCACCTTGTCCCTGCTTTGGGAACAGCTCCTGTTCTCAGCTCTGGGCAGAGGTTTGGGCACAGCTGAGGCTCAGGAACCTCTCCAATATTCCTTGGAAAGGTTTGTATTGGAAAAGTTTGGAAATGGAAGAGGTGATCACAAACGTGAACAATGGAAGGAGGGGTTGGAAGTCAGTTCAGAGCTGTAAATTAAAATAAAAATAAACTCTCAAATATAATTTTCTCTTTAGAATGTGACTGTGACCACTTCTGGGTGAACCCAACTGAAAAAAATCCTCTTAATGAATTAAAATATTATTTTAAAATTTCCTTTAATTGGAAAATTAAACCAAGAAAATCCCAGAACTTTGACCTTCAAGAGTCCTTTCAATAAACCTGGATCAGCTGATTTGGGCCAAAAGTTGAGCTGAAATTTGGGAACCCCCCCCCCTGGCAAGGAACGCCATGAAAATTCGGCCCTAATTAAAAAAAAAAAACCAAAAAAAAAAAAAACGGAGCTGAGGAATTCACAGAAATAATAAATGAATGAAGTAAATAAATGATTACTAAATAAATATATAAATTAATTTAAATAATAATAAGAGGCTGTGTGGCAATTTCCTCCTCGGGTGTTGCTCACGTGGCTCCCCGTGACTCAGCCAAACATTTTTCCACCCGATGGGGTCTGTCCGTGATCCAACCCCGTTTCCTAATGATTATCCCGAGGAAAACATAAATTTCCGGGGGAGAATTTTGCAATCCTGGCAGAGAGGTCAAGCACGGACAGGGCAGTTTAGGAGGTGGTGACTGGGCAGAAAATCCTCTCTGGATTGTGCTAAAGCAGCCAAGGACAAGTTTGGACTTCTTAGGAAAGGCGGCGGAGTCTGGGAAGCTCTGGGAAAGCTTGGGATTAAGAGCAGATAACGTGGATCCGAATCCTTGTAAACAGCAGGAATTTCCTCAGCTGGGGTGGATGAAGTGAGGACAAAGCACCCGGAGGTGAAACGGGGATGAGGTTTAAATCCCAGGACAGATGGGAGGCGGGGAATTTCCATTCTGGAGTCTGGGATATCTCCAAGGACAAACTGTCCTGCAAAAATTCCGCTGAGCTGTTTGGGATCCTCTGGTCTCGGAGCTGGATTTGCCTCTGGAGGGGGAGGAGGAAGTTTTTGGTTTGGAAGATTTTTCTTGTGCCTGAAGGAACAGGAGGTGTGAGCCCAAAATCCGGTTTAATCAACGGAAGTGTTCTGGGAGAACTTCTCAGGGATGGTGGGAATGTCGTGGGAATAACATTCTCTTGGAATCGTGGAACATCCTGAGTTGGGAAGGGACCCACGAGGATCATGGATCCAACTCCTTCCATGCACAGGACAATCCCAACATTCCGACCCTGCCCCTGGGAGCGTCGTTCAACCGCTCCTGGAGCTCTGGCAGCTTTGGGAATGTGCCCATTCTCTGGGAAGATGCTCCAGTGTCCCACCACCCTCTGGATGAGGAACCTTTCCCTGATATCCAACCTAACCCTCCCTGGAACAGCTCCAGCTGCTTCTCTCTGGAAAATTTAGTGTTTCCTACACTTTTTT
>VXAC01002984.1:99744-111190 GCA_013399225.1 Rhipidura dahli | reverse complement strand
TTTTTTTTTTTTTTTTTTTTTGGGAAACGCCGAGGTGAGATAATCCCTCCTTCTCCCGTTTCATGTCGCCCTCCTCCTCCTCCATAAATCCCGGAGCACTTCACAAAAGCGGGCGCAGAGCTCTCCCCCTCTCGTTTGGGAAACGCAGAGCAAGAGGGAGGGGTGCTGGGATTTGCCCAGGGTCACGTAAATGAGGCTTTGGCTCCGTGAGAAACATGTGGCAATTTAGGAAAACAGGTGGAAAACACGCTGTGCACACTTACCTCATTCCCGGGCTTGTTTTCCCTTCAGCCAATTCCTATGGATTTAAGCTGGATTCGGCGCGGTGGGTTTAAAGTGGAGCTTTGCTGTGGTTTGTTGGACTGGGATCTGTCTGGCTCCGGCACAGGAAAAGATGTGGAGCTGCTGGAGGGATTCAGAGGAGGCACCAGGGAGATCAGAGGGATGGAGCAGCTCGGCTGGGAGAGCTGGGAATGTTCCCCTGGAGAAGAGGAGGCTCCAGGGAGCTCAGAGCCCCTTGCAGGGCCTGAAGGGGCTCCAGGAGAGCTGCAGAGGGACTGGGGACAAGGGCTGGAGGGCCAGGAGCCAGGGAATGGCTTCCCACTGGGAAAGGGGAGCTTGGGCTGGGATCTTGGCAAGGAATTGGACTTTGGGGGTGACCTAATTGTGGCCTTCCAGTGCCTGAAGGAGCTCCAGGAAACAATGGAGAGAGACTTTTGACAAGGGATGGAGGAACAGGGCACCGGGAATGGCTTCTCACTGACAAAGGGCAGGGATGGATGGGACATGGGGAAGGAATTCTTCCCTGTGAGGGTGGGGAATAAAACTGGGAAACCCCAGGTGAAATCTTTGGGAAACAACAGGATTGGGAGAGCTGTGGTTTGGTTTGAGGAGGTTTTGCGGGATGAACTGGGGGGCTGGAAAAGTGGTGGATGTGGTGCTGGGAGCATTGGAGAGCCACGACCCTCCTCCCTCAGACTCCAGAAAGATCTGGAAACACCTTTGGAATCGGATTGTTGGACTGGGAGCTGCTGGGAGATGATGGTTTGGCTGCGGCAAAGGTGAAGAAGAGAAGGTTTTGGGATAATTTGTAGCAATTTGGGGACCAGAAGGTCTGGAATTTCTATCTGCCTCTCCAGAGACTTCCTGAGTGACCAGAGTGTGTTTGTCACACACAGAGTGGGAGCATTGAAGGTCTGGGTTGGGAAGGGACCTTAAAGCTCATCCAGCCCCACCCCCTGCCATGGGACAACTTCCACTATCCCAGCTGGATCCAGGCCCCAGTGTCCAGCTTGGACACTTCCAGGGATTCAGGGACACCATGTCCTAAAGAGGATTTGCACAGAAATGAGGGAAAATGAAGGATTTGGATCATGTTGTTCTGCCCTTGTCTCTTCTTGTCCTCTGGGAATCTCTCTTTGTAGTGGAAGATTCCCAGCCTGGCTCTTCTGGGATAATCCCGATTCCCAATGGAGGGACATTTGTCCTTGGGGACGACTCCCCTGAGCTCTCCCTCGCTGGGCCCAGAGACCTCAGCAATTTTTTGGCACCGTCTTCACTCCCAGTTCCAGCAGTTCACAATTTCCAACTAAAAAGTTCCACAGAGGCTCAGGGACATTCCCAAAGCAGCTCCGGCTTTCCATGTGTGGGAAGTGCGATCATTTAATGGGAAAGGTTATTTTGTCAGGCTTTTCCAGGAAAGCTGCCTTGCCTTTGGTGCTGAAACAAAGCTCCTCGTGATGCTTTTTGTGCTTTGGGTGGTTTCAGAAATTTATTTAATTTTTAAGGCCCCCAGAGCATTTCTGATGGGAATTAAACAAGCTGTTCCACCTGGAGAAGGGAAGGCTCCAGGGAGAGCTGGGAGCCCCTTGCAGGGCCTGAAGGGGCTCCAGGAGAGCTGCAGAGGGACTGGGGACAAGGGCTGGAGGGCCAGGAGCCAGGGAATGGCTTCCCACTGGGAAAGGGGAGCTTGGGCTGGGATCTTGGCAAGGAATTGCTGGCTGGGAAGGTGGGGAGGGGCTGGGCTGGAATTCCCAGAGGAGCAGCTGGGGCTGCCCCTGGATCCCTGGGAATGTCCAAGGCCAGGCTGGACATTGGGGTTTGGAGCAGCCTGGGACAGTGGGAGCTGTCCCTGCCCGTGGATGGGGGTGGCACTGGATGATTCTTAAATTCCTTTCCCACCCAACCCATTCCAGGACTCACAGATTCAGGAATTACGGTCACCTGAGAGCCAAGCACTTCGCTTTGGGAAATCCCAGCAGCCTGGGTGCTTCCAAACAGTGCCATCCACCTTCTCCTTTTCTTTGGGAAGCGCAGGGAGGGAGCGCAGCCCCGCAGCAGCCCCGGGGCTCGGCGGGGCAGCCCCCGCGGCGCTCGGTACCATGGACAGCGCTGGGACGGCCCCGCCACTCGCGGGGACCCGACGGGTCCCAGCCCCGTCCCGGAGCTCCCGGTGGGACATTGGCTCCCCTCTGCTTCGTGCCCGCAGCCCTTCAGAGGTTTTCTCGCAGCTTTTATTTGTCCTGGATTAACCGTGGAAAATCCATAAAATCCACCTGGATTTAAGAGGGTGGGGGGGGGTGCTTGCACACCTGGCACTGGTACGTGAGGGGTTCTCCATCTCGCACAGGAAGAAAGGAGCTTTTCCTCCACGAGCAGAGATTTGGACTTCTTGAAATCCCGTAGGGATCAGCGTCCCTGTATCCCTGCAGGGATGTGGAACGTGAGGAGGAAAAACCCATAAAAAGACGCATTTTTGGGAAAGTAGATTCAGCACAGCGAGGGAAGTTGTGGCTTCCCCATCCCTGGAAATGTCCAAGGCCAGGTTGGACAGGGCTTGGAGAACCCTGTGATAGTGGAAGGTGTCCCTGCCCGTGGCAGGGGGGGGAAGGACATCCTCAAGGTTCTTCCACCACAAACTATTTTCTATTTCTACGGCTACTTTCTGGAGGTGGGAATCTTCCTGGAATTCTCCCTCTAAGAATTCAAGGATGGGACACGGTGCTCATTCTGGGAGCAGGGGGAGGTTTCCTTCCATGGAATCCCCTCGGCTCACTGGGACAAAGCAGTGCTGGGAGCAGATCCATGACGCCTTTCAGGTTCAACCCCTATAATTTATTCCACAGAATTTAAGCTCCACCTTTGAGCCCAAGGAACACAAAGTGGCTGGAGGTTTAAACCTGGTTTAGCTGGGAACATGAAAGAGCTTAAACTGGGAAAAGGGAGCTTCTTGCAAAACATCCTGTGAGGATCCCACCTCCGAGCGTTGTTTGGCTCCAGCTGGGATTGGGCCGCAGGTGCTGAGCGCAGGGAATTGAGGATATCAAAGCAGCAGCTCTGCAAAACCCAGGAGCGCTGCAATTCCCGAGGAACTCATTCGGCTTCTCGGGAACACGGGAGGGACAAAAAAGGTGCCAGGTCCTCAGCAAGGCTCTGGAGATCACCCAGATCTCATCTGTTCCTGATGGATTTTAAGCTGGAGGTCTGGGATGAGTTGGAACATCAGCACCAGGTGGACACTTGGCCACCAGCTCAATGCTCCTGTGGGAGTGCTTCCCGGTGGAGTCAGATTAAAAGGGAAATTTGTGGATTTGAAGGGAAAATTCAGCACCTGGAAATCCGTGGTTGTGGGATCTGATGGTTTGCCGTGACCAAACTTCCACTCTTGTCCACACCATCCTTGTCTGCAACTTTAGTCAGGGTGGGCAGTGGTTTCTAAGGCCAAGGATGTCCATGGTGGGTGGACAAGGGGATTTTGGGATGGCTTTCCTGGGATGTGCCAAGGCAGTGGATCAGGCACTGGAAGGATGTGGAGTCATGGAATGGTTTGTGATGGAAGGGACCTTAAATCCCATCCCAATCCCACCCCTGCCATGGGCAGGGACACCTCCCACCATCCCAGGCTGCTCCAAGCCCCAATGTCCAGCCTGGCCTTGGACATTCCCAGGAATCCAGGGGCAGCCCCAGCTGCTCTGGAAATTCCAGCCCAGCCCCTCCCCACCCTCCCAGCCAGCAATTCCTTCCCAATATCCCCCCTAAACCATTCCATCTCTGTCAGTTTGAAGCCATTCCCCCTTGTCCCACCACTACAATTCCTGACAAAGGAGTCCCTTTCCAGCTTCCCTGGAGGCCCCTTCAGATCCTGGAAGGGCATCATTAAATATTTCATCTTCATTTTGGAAGTGTCCGGAGATTCCATCAAAGATCACGTCCTAATTCCAGTTCTAGTGGATGGCAGGGGTTGGAACGAGAGGATTTTCAAGGTCCTTTCCATCCCACGATTCCCTGGTCACGGCTGTGTTTTGTTTGGAGCTGGATAAACGCAAATTCCTTGTTTTGGGAGGTTCATCATCCACAGGCAGACAGAATAAGGGCTGGATTTTGGATTATTCCCCTTTCCATTGGGAAGTGATTTAGGGTTTGCAATATCCAGTCATTCCAAACTGAGGGATGGATGGCAGAGGGATGTGTTTGAGGAGAATGAGTTGGATCTCACAATCCGTTGGAATCCAGGACTCTCTGGATTAGGACACCCAGAGCTGTCCTGAGCCATGCATCGGCCCTGGATATTGGGATGAGATGGTCCTGGGAGAGACTTTCTTTCCGTGTTTTGACACCCGGATGGTAGAGGAGGAATGACAGAGGAGGTCATGGTTCTGGGAATGACGAGTCTTTGGATTCTTCAGTCCTCTGGAGCTGAGGGAACTGGCAGGGATTTGCCCTGGAAGACAACAGGGAAAAGAGATGTGGAANTTTTCCTGGCCAAAAATCCACCCTCCTTGTTTTTCACTTGAAACAAGTTTTTCCAGGTCTGGAAGTGTCCCAAGTGAGAGGATAAAAAAAATTATAAAAATCTCTCAGCTGCTTTGAGGTTCTTGGGAACACCTTGGAGAGGTTTTGGTGTCATTTATGCTGAGCCTGAAAACAAAACCTGGGCCAGTTTTGGTTTTAAATCAAGCCTGAAATTTAGGGCGATGGCAATGAAGAGGAATGGGAATTTTAGGTTCAAAATCTTCCTCTCGAAAAGTGTTTTTGCCCCAGAGGATCAAAAATATTCCTCATTATGGGTTGGAAAAATAGAATTAAGTAAATGATACTTCCCTTGTCGCCTTTTCCAAGTCGGCTTTTTCCTGCTTAATTTTTCAATTTTAGATGAATTTTTTGGATTAAATTCCAATCTCTTTTGAAAAGGTTATATTTTAAAAATTGCAATTAAGTGTTAAATTCAACTTCTCTCTGTGGTCTCCCCAGAATTATTTTCCCTCATTGATTTTTCCACTTGAAAAAAATGGAAGAGGTTCGGTTATTTGGGGATATTTTTAATTCTTTTGGGGGTAGAGCAGAAAAATCAGGTCCTGGTGCCATGCAGGGTCCAGACTTGGACTGGTCTGGATTTGGACTGGTCTGGACGGTTGAGTGGCACGAGATGAGATTAAATTTATTCTTTGAAGGGGTTAAAATGTGCAAACCCACATTTCTCATTTTCTGAACTGCCTGTTTTTTATAATTATTTTTATTATTTTTTTATTATTATCTACTGAAATCAAAGACAGAAATTTTGTGGGTTTCTCTCTTCCACATCTCTCAGGATTTTCCCCTCCCTCTTAACCTGTTTCAGCCCCTCCTTGTCCATCCCGATGTCAGCATTGCTGGCTGCTCCTCCTTTATTTATCTGGAAATTCCCATTCCAGCCCAAACTTGCCGGCTATTTTTGTCTCCCAGCTGACACCCAACAGGTGTCAAATCCCAGGAGTCAGCAGAGGCAGGACAGTGGAAGGGAGAGGTCCAAGGAGGGACGGGAAAAGGGGGAATGGTTTCAGCTTGGGAAAGAAGAGATTTGGGTGGGATTTGGGAAGGAATTGCTGGCTGGGAGGGTGGGGAGAGGCTGGGCTGGAATTCCCAGAGGAGCAGCTGGGGCTGCCCCTGGATCCCTGGGAATGTTCAAGGCCAGGCTGGACATTGGGGTTTGGATCCAGCTGGGACAGTGGGAGCTGTCCCTGCCCATGGAATGGGATTTGGATGGGCTTTAAGGTCCCTCCCAACCCAAACCATTCCATGATAATTCTGTGATCCCAGACTGGTCCCTCTGCAGTCTCCATCAGGAATCCTTAGGCTGCTGATGGCCAAAAACCGGGAGAAGGCACCCAGGGAATGTCGGTTCTGTGCTTGTCCTGCACCATCTCCTCTTAGTTTGGAAGAAGCTCAAATTCCAGCACTAAGCAAAAAAAGTTGGAGTTTTTTGGAAAAAGATGGAGTTTTTTGGAAAAGACAGTAAAGGAGTTTTCCTGATGGCTAAGGAATGAGTGGACATGGGAGGGAATGGGACAATTCCTCGTCCTGCATCCCAACAAAACCTTCAGTCACTCGAGCTGGGGGCAAATCCCAGTGCTCCCATTCCTTGGCTCCCTTCATCTTTTCTGGGAGCTTCCCTCCATGGTTTTGGGGCAGCAGTGGGATTTTCCACCTCCTTTTCCCTTCAGGAGATGCAGGAGGACTTTGGGGTGTCCCATCTGGGAACAGGCCCTGTGCCTGGGTTGGATTCTCTCCCACCTCCTCCCACCTGTGCAGGTGAAACTCTCCCTGATTTTGGCCCGGGGCCACCTGAAACCTTGGAGTGGCGGAACAGCAGAAAACTCCCGCGTGGAATCCCACGGGAACGAAAGGGAGCAGCCAGCGTGGGGTCTGGAGCTGTGTGAGGCATGGCATGGAGGTCTGGAACGAGGATTTGGGGTGTAGGTTTTGGCATAAGCTCCTGGAATTCTGCGGGATGCTGAATTTTAGGGAGATGGGAGAGGCTCCCGAGCCTCCGAGCTCAGATCCAGCTGCTGGGCTGAGTCACATTCCCAGGTGAGTTCCCTGAGCCCAGGTGGGAATCTTCCCTTTCCCTGTTTGCGGCCGGATTGGGAATGTGTCACTGCTGAACTCCCCTGCAGGTGAACACTCAGCCCCGGGCTTCACCTGTCCCCAGTAAATGAGTAATCCCAAGATTTGAGAAACTTGGAATTGCTTAGGGGCATTTTGTGTCCTAAGGAAAACCTCTGGAAGTCCGGAGTTGGTGACAGGAGGGCTCGAGGCTGGAGCAGCCAGCCCATATTCCCACTCCACGTGGAGTAAATCCCATCTCCCACCACGCCGGATCTGGGAATTTGAGTCGGGTTCAGCGTGGTCGTGTCCACAATCCACCCATCAGGAATATCACTCCATGGAAACACCATAGAGGGATTCCCAGGGGTTCACTTTGATCGCCAAACGCACAGCAATGGAGACTCTGTGGGATGAGTAGAACAGGACTTGTGGAACTTAAGCCAGGTCTTGCTCCTGAACCATCCCAGTGGATTTGGGAATGGCCCTTGTACCACCCAGAAGCTCCGAGTTGGTTAAAACCCCCTGGGGGAATGAGATTGAATCAGTTTTGGATTCATCTCCTTCGCTTTTCCGTGACCCTTTGGAATTCAAACTTGCCCTTGCTCTGACTCATCCACGTCTGAGCTGTGCCTGAAACTGGGTCAGGCTGGGAGAGAGCTCCTCACGTTGCCTTCTCTCCTTCAGGATTTCAGAGGGGAAAAATCTGGATCAGGGTTCAAACAACAGGAATTTTTTACTGGAATTGGGGACCCGGGAAATAATCTGAGGCTTAAGAGCAATCAGAAATCCTGCTGGTACTGGGGAAAGGGAGGAGGGAATGGAGCAGAGAAATGGAATCATGGAATCATGGAATGGTTTGGGTGGGAAGGGACCTTAAAGCCCATCCTGCTCCAGCCTCATCCAAGGGCAGGGACACCTCCCACTGTCCCAGGCTGCTCCCAGCCCCAATGTCCAGCCTGGCCTTGGACATTCCCAGGGATCCAGGGGCAGCCCCAGCTGCTCTGGGAATTCCAGCCCAGCCCCTCCCCACCTTCCCAGCCAGCAATTCCTTGCCAAGATCCCAGCCCAAGCTCCCCTTTCCCAGTGGGAAGCCATTCCCTGGCTCCTGGCCCTCCAGCCCTCATCCAGAGTATCCCTCTGTCTTTCCCGTTGTTTCCCTTCAGGTCCTGGAAGGTCACGATCAGCTCACCACTCACAGCTCTCTGAGCGGGGTCTCTGAAGCTAAACTGGGGCTCCCAGGATTTTGGGAATGGCTTGGGAAGGAGGAAGAAAAGGCCCCTCTGGAAATGAGAACTCTGGAAAGTTCCAGAGTCCCCCAGGAACTTTATCTGCTGGCCCCTGGTGCCAGCAGCAGGGAAAAGACAACGGGGATTGTTTTAAATTTAAAAAAGATTGATTTGGAATAAATCAGGAATAATTTCTTTCCAGTGAGGGTGGAAAAGCCCTGGGAGAGACGTTCCTTAGAGAGGTGGTGGCTGTCCCATCCTGGAAACTTCCAAGGCCAGGTTGGATGTGGCTCTCAGCAACCCGATCTGGTGGAAGATGTCCCTGCAGAGGGGCTGCACTGGAGAATCTTTAAAAACCCTTGACATTCCAAACTATTCCGGGATTCCCAGCACCGGACAGCTGGAGGTCCAGGAATTTTGTCCTGCATGGAGATGACCTTGCCCCCCCAAAGCCCTGCTGCTGGAGAACGTGGCTTCAGGGACAATGGGATTCCTGGGTCACCTGCTCTGGCATCAGGAGGAGACCGGCCAGGCGGGAATGTGATTTGGGAGAGTCTTTGGGAATCTGGGATGCCGGACACCGCAGAGGTGACAGCGAGCCCTGATCCGGATCGAGCCGAGCCTGCGGAAGCCAGGCCTTGCTCCGTGTGGGATCTCGGTCTTGTGTTGGAACCTGCCTTGACCCCGGGCCTGTGGGTGCATCCAGGGAATGCTGAGCCCGGGAATTCCTTGGATTTCAGGTCCTAGGGAAGCCAGGACCCACCCTGAGATGGGTCAGATCGAGAGAGAGAGCGAGACAAAGGTCTGACCTGAGAGCTGAGCTCCGACAGGAGCTGGCTTCCCAAAGGATTTGGTTTTTTCCTCATTTTTTTCCTCTCTTGGATGGTTTCTTGCAAAACTTTCCCACAGCTCAGGGTGGGATTGGTCTCTCTCTAAATGCTGGTGGGGCTGGAACTTGGAATTTGTATCCTTGGGATGTGCAGAACCATCAGAGAGAGTCCGAGAAGTTTGGAAAATTCTCAGGAAAGGGTGTCGGGGGGAGATTTTTGGGGTGTTCTGGGCTGAATGATCCTTGGGGATTCATCCCACTCAGGATATTCTGGGATTCTGGGAAAGAAATGTCCCGTGCTGGAGTTCTGCGCCAAAAAATGTGTCCTTGGAATGTGCCACGCAAAATCTGCACCTTCAGCTCACATTTGGAGGCCAAAAAGAGGCACCTGGAGAAGTTTTATCCCAGTGCAGCTCCTCTTTTGCTGTGGATCACCCTTTTTTAGGATATTTTTCTGTGGATCACCCATTTTTAGGATATTTTTCCGTGGATCATCCTATTTCAAGATATTTTTCTGTGGATCATCCTTTTCTAGGATATTTTCTGTGGATTATTCTCTGTCCCCATCCCTGGAGGTGTCCAAGGGATTCCTGGAAGTGGCAGTCGGTGCTCTGGGCAGGGGACACAGTGGGGATCAGGCACAGCTTGGGCTCGATGACCTTGGAGGGCTTTTCCAACCTCAGAGATCCTGGGATTCTCGGAGTGTCTTACGTGGGATATTAAGGGGAAATTGTTCCTTGTGAGGGTGGTGAGGCCTTGGAAAGGAATTCCCAGAGCAGCTGGGGCTGCCCCTGGATCCCTGGCAGTGTCCAAGGCCAGGCTGGACATTGGGGCTTCGATCCACCTGGGACAGTGGGAGATGTCCCTGCCCATGGATGGGGCATGGATGGGTTGGGAATGGGATGGGATTTAAGGTCCCTTCCAAACCCAATGCATTCCAGGATTCTGGAGCCCCTCAGCTCTGGAGGCAGGCTGGGAGAGCTGGGAATGTTCCCCTGGAGAAGGGAAGGCTCCAGGGAGAGCTGGGAGCCCCTTGCAGGGCCTGAAGGGGCTCCAGGAGAGCTGCAGAGGGACTGGGGACAAGGGCTGGAGGGCCAGGAGCCAGGGAATGGCTTCCCACTGGGAAAGGGGAGCTTGGGCTGGGATCTTGGCAAGGAATTGCTGGCTGGGAGGGTGGGGAGGGGCTGGGCTGGAATTGCCAGAGGAGCAGCTGGGGCTGCCCCTGGATCCCTGGGAATGTCCAAGGCCAGGCTGGACACTGGGGCTGGGAGCAGCCTGGGACAGTGGGAGGTGTCCCTGCCCATGGATGGGGTGGAATGGGATGAGCTTCCACCCCATTCCCTTCCATCCTAAACCATCTCGGGATTCTGGGATTCTCTAATTCCTCAGCTGCTCCTCTCTTCAGTTCAGGGCAGCAAATAATAAAAAAAATTAATAAAAATAACCCGGACCTGATGCCATCGGTGGCACTTGGCGAGCCAGGCAGCGTCTCCTCGCGGCTCCGATTTTATTCCCTGTGCTCGGATTTTATTCCCTGTGCTTTGTGCTGCAAAAAAGCAGGAGCCAGGTCGGGTTTTATGGATGTCTCCCAGCCAAGGAAAGGAATGAAGCCATCGGGGTGGCTCCACCCTGCCATAAATCTTTGATGCACCGGGGAGAGAAAAGACCAAACAACATCAGATTTGCAAGTCCTGGGATGTGCCAGAGGTGGGACCGGGCTCCTGTTTTCCAGGGCAAGCAAATTTTGGGGTTTGCTAAAGGTCAGAGAGGAGACGCTGATCCCAAATCCCTTTGTTGTGGAAAACGTCACTTCCAGGGCATTCCGTGGGTTTTTATCCCGGTCGTAAAATTCTTTCTTTCCCTCAGAAGCGTCTTTAAATCCCTGGTTTTTCTTGCTGGTGGTGATTTCTGTGGTACCTGTGCAGGGAGTAAATGATAAAACAGGGATGGGGTTGGGATTCAGGGAATTGTGGAATGGTTTTGGTGGGAAGGGTCCTTAAGGATCATCCCATCCCACCCCATCCATGGGCAGGGACACCTCCCACCATCCCAGGCTGCTCCCAGCCCCAATGTCCAGCCTGGCCTTGGACATTCCCAGGGATCCAGGGGCAGCCCCAGCTGCTCTGGGAATTCCAGCCCAGCCCCTCCCCACCCTCCCAGCCAGCAATTCCTTGCCAAGATCCCAGCCCAAGCTCCCCTTTCCCAGTGGGAAGCCATTCCCTGGCTCCTGGCCCTCCAGCCCTTGTCCCCAGTCCCTCTGCAGCTCTCCTGGAGCCCCTTCAGGCCCTGCAAGGGTCTCCCAGCTCTCCCTGGAGCCTTCCCTTCTCCAGGGGAACATTCCCAGCTCTCCCAGCCTGCCTCCAGAGATGAGGGGCTCCAGAATCCTGGAATGGTTTAGGTGGGAAAGGACCTTAAAGCTCCTCTCTTTCCATTGGCAGGGACATCTCCCACTGTCCCAGGGTGCTCCAAGCCCCCGTGTCCAGCTTGGCCTTGGACATTCCCAGGGATCCAGGGGCAGCCCCAGCTG
>VXAC01002984.1:74088-92223 GCA_013399225.1 Rhipidura dahli | reverse complement strand
GGGGGAATCCCTGGAAAACCACGGGATACAGAAAAACCCCACAACAATCCAGGTTTCCGCAGTGTCTTTACAGAACAGGGAATATTTTCCCTCCAAATTCGTTGTTATCCCCCTAAAAAACGGGACTGAGGGAGTGGAGGGGATGTGGGGGGGGGTTGAAGGTCTCGTGGTGCTGGGACCCACTGGATGAGGGAATCCTTCATTCCTTTGGGAATGCCCTGACCCCGTGAACACCGAGCCAGACACAAACCCCCTCTGGGATCATGGATCCACATCCCAGTGTCCTTCCTTGGATCCGCAGCCCAGCACGGAGCAGGGTTTCTTTGGGATGAAGGGCTCAGACAGATCCAAGAATTCCCCAAACCGCAGGAACCGGGAGCGGGAGGGGAATCCAGAGGTCACTCAGTCCAGCTCCTTGCCCCGGGGCGGGATGAGCCTTTCCCTGCGTCATTCCTGATATTGTCTAAACCATTCCCGAAATCCTCCGGCAGCGATGGCTCCTTCACCCCTTCCCGGCAATCCATTCTTTTCCCTTATCTCGGATTCCCCTCCCATCCATCCATCTCCCGTTGAAATTCAAATCCCGGACTCTTCATCCCGATGAGGGAGCAGTGATGGGATCATCCTTTTCCTCACCTGGCAGATCCCCGCCTTTTCCTGTAAACCATCCCCGTTTCCTTCGTCCTTTCCATGCTCTCCCCCTCACCCTGGATTTTCTCCAGCCGCTCCTGGCCCTCTCCAGGGTGGAATTCCGGGGTCAGGCTGCCTCATCTGACTGTTGCCACCCCATTCCCAGGGGCGAGGGCACAAATCCCTGTCTCCTGCATTCCCACTTTTCACCTCCTCCTGCCCTGTCCATCCCTCCCGACCTCCAAGGATCCTCACCCGTTTCCTTCGGACCCGCTGTTCCGGTTGGTTTGGGGAGGGATAGCAGGGAGATTTGTTGGGGATGAGGGTGATTTTCCAAGGATCAAGGAGCCGCGGGAGCCGGAGATAAGGATCAGAGTAACTCGGGCAGGGTGTGGGAGGCGGGAGAGCCGCGGCTCCAGCCTTAATCTCGGCCTCTGTGAGTCAGAGCCAGCCTCTGCTGAGGTCAGGTTAGGCTTGAATTTAAACCCAGCCTGGGCTTGGGGGCACCCGAGGGTGTTCAAGCCACGTTCAGGCCCTGGAATTCCATGGAGGATCGGTATTTCCAAATATTTCTGCAGTTCAACCTGGCCTAAAGGAGAAGAAATCCCATGAACTTAACTCCAAACGCCATTCCAGGAACATCCCATCCCTGTCCTGCTGCTGCTCGTGGGCAGGACTGGAGGAGGCGGAAATTGGGAATGCAGGAGACAGGGATTTGTGCCCTCGCCCCTGGGAATGGGGTGGCAACAGTCAGATGAGGCAGCCTGACCCCGGAATTCCACCCTGGAGAGGGCCAGGAGCGGCTGGAGAAAATCCAGGGTGAGGGGGAGAGCATGGAAAGGATGAAGGAAACAGGGATGGTTTATGGGGAAAATAAACGGGAGGAGGCAGTTTTGTGTCCTGAACCAAAGTGCCTCTTATCCCATGGGATGCTGGAGCCACTGATCCCAGGGCTGGAGCCCCTTTCCTAGGGAGCCAGGCTGGGAGAGCTGGGAATGTTCCCCTGGAGAAGGGAAGGGGCTCCAGGAGAGCTGCAGAGGGACTGGGGACAAGGGCTGGAGGGCCAGGAGCCAGGGAATGGCTTCCCACTGGGAAAGGGGAGCTTGGGCGGGGATCTTGGCAAGGAATTGCTGGCTGGGAGGGTGGGGAGGGGCTGGGCTGGAATTCCCAGAGCAGCTGGGGCTGCCCCTGGATCCCTGGGAATGTCCAAGGCCAGGCTGGACACTGGAGCTCAGATCTGCCAGGTACAGTGGGAGGTGTCCTTGCCCATGGAATGGAATGGAATTTCAGGTACCTTCCCTTAAATCCGTGGTTTTACATCAAGACCTGTGTGACCAAACAAGAGGCGTTACTTGACCTAAACCAGGAATTTCATTGTGTGGATTTCTGGGAACCTCCCACCCCTCCCCTTCCCACTTTTGCCCCTGGATTGCTCCTCCTGGAGCAGCACTGGGATCCTTTTTGGGTGACACTGGAGCAGAATCTCCGGATGAGGCAGAAAACCCCAAGTTTGGCCACTTCTGCAATCATTCCAAGTGAGGATTTTGCAAGAGTGGGTGTGGGATCCCTGGCTCGGCTCCAGCTCTGCCGATCCCATGGAATCCTGGAAAAGAGAAACCCCAAATCCAAACAGCAAACCCCAAACCCCCTCTCCTGCAATTTGGGTCATGTCCAGTCATTTTCCAGAGCTGCTGCTGCTGCGCTGGTGATTTTTTAGGAGTGGATGAGGTGATTATCTGAGTGTTAACGAGGTAAAAATTAGGGGTGGATATCCCAGCATTTTTCTGGGATTTGTGCCGCTGTGGGTGGCAGGAGGATGGATAAGCTGAGCTTTGCTGAGCTCCCGATTCTGCAAATCCCCAGAAGTGTTTGTACCGAGCTCTGGGATCAAAGCTGCTCCATAAATGGGAGTTATTAATAATCCTAATGCTTGGATGTTGGTAAATTGGTGCTGAGTGTTTTCCCATTTAAAAATAAAAGGAGAGGGATGGAGCCCTCTCAGCTTTTGCCCAGGAACATTAAGTTAATTTATAAAACAATATTAAGGAGTTGCCTCCAGGAGCCTGGAGATTGGGGTTGTTCCCGGGGTTTTTATCTTGCCGTGAAAACAATTCCCAAACTCAGAGGGGACAATTTTCAGGAGCTGGAGTTTGATCACAGTTTATAATTCCTGACATTCACGTTGCCCCTTTTTCATCCTGATGGACTGTAAATCATTTTCGGGAGCAGGAATAGAGGGAAGGGGCTGCTCCCCTCCCGTTCGGATGGGGTGGAACTCGGGAATTGTCCCATGCCAGCGGAATGAAGCAACAGCTCGTTTGGGAGGTGAAGTCATGGGATCACAGGAATTAGGGCTGGGAAAAAGCTCATTAAGGAATTTGCTCCATCCCTCTCCCCCTGCACGTTCGTGGCTCTGTCCCGAGCTTTGTCCGGACTAGTTGGGAACATCCCAGGGGAGTGGAGGAGCTTCTCCAAATGAAACTTCACCGGAGAAGCTGAAGCCCAGACAGGAATGGGAATTTTCCTCCTGGAAAAAAAAAAAAAGGCCGTGGAATCTCCAGGCTGCCAGGTTTGGGATGAGCTTCCAGCAGCACAAGGGTTAAATCCCAGGATCTTTTCGGTTGGAAAACCCCTCCGGGGTCGAGTCCAACACAGCCAGATCCGCCGCTCGCTTTTCCTGCAGATTTCCTCTTCAGATCCCGACCAATCCCATCATTTTCCCGAGTGGAAGCAGCGCTGGCAGAGCAGCCGCAAAATTCCAGGGAGAGCAGGAATGCCGGAGGATGCACGTGCACCTCAGGAATGGTGTCCACGAGCCTGGAATGAGCGTTGCTCCCACAAAGGTCATTCCAGGTCAGGGAACTGGAATGGGATTGGAGATCTGCGGTGGGAAGGAAAAGTCTCCCCACACGGGGAGCTGTGGAAGTGCTGTTGTTGGAATCCTCCAAAGCAGGGCTGGAAAAGTGGATTCCAGCATGGAAAAGTGTCCTGTGCTGTGTGTGCAGGGGGTGGGGGAGCCCCCAAAATCCGGGATGTGCTGGGCTGGGAAGCGCTGGCTGAAGGAAAAAGGGAATTTTTGTCAAATTTCTGTGTCCATGGAGAATTCCTCACCCTCTGGAATGTCACAGAGGCAGCAAATCCAAGGTGCTGCTGTTCCCTTCATCCCTGAATTCCCAGCAAGACCCCATCCAGGCCTTTTCCTGGACAAATCCTTGTGTTCTCCTCAAACATTCTATTGTCTAAACCCTCCTGGCCTCAGTGGCTGTTTCCTCCTTGTTCACTCAATTCCAATGGATTTGGAATTCCCTCTGCCCCCCAAATTCCCAAGCAAACCCCAGCCAGCCCTTTTCCTGGATAAATTCTCCCATTCTCCCCTAAACCTCTTGTTGGGTAAACTCTCCCTGGCTTCAGTGGCTGCTTCCTCCTTTTTTTTTACTTAATTCCAAAGGATTTTTTGCCCCTGGGATGAATCAAGTCCTCGGGCTCCAGTTGGGATCCCTGCCGCAATCCGGGAACGAAACGCGGTGTCCAGGCAGGATGGGAGGGAATCAGCTGCCCAACGCCAGTTGTTTGGGAATGCTGCCTTGCCTGGCTCCTGGACACTCCCACTTTTCCAGGATCGACCTTCCCGCCTCGGGATATTTAACACACAATGGCTGGCACGGCGGAGCCTTCATTTTCCAGACAATTACGGGGAAGCGGCATCCGCCACATTCCTGCCCCGCTCCTTTGATGTCGGGTGATTTCACGGCACTTAATGATAGGACACGGACCAGGGCAAGATCCTCACCCTCTGGAATCAGCCCCCATTCCCACAGCCTCATTCCTTTCTCCACGGATTTATAGATAGGGTTTGATTCCCTCCCCACAGCAGCTGGAGTTGTTTTGCGCCTCGTTACTCCAGGTCCTTAATTAAAGCACCCTCGTTAATTATCCCAGGGGACACTCCTTTGGCAATTACAAGTTGGAGAGCGAGGATGGCTGCTCCCATTATCCAGAGGCTTGGGAGACGTTCAGCAGGATTGGTTGGGTAGTTGGGATTTGCTTTTTCCATAGCTAAACCCACCTTTTTTTCCCCATAATTTGGGTTTTTTAGGGATGGATCAAAGCTAATCCCAGGCCTTCCTTTCTTCCCTGTGAGCAGCCAGGTGGAAAAAATCCATTTATTTCAGTGCATCCCTTGATTTTCAGTGGATCCACCATCCCTTGTCCATGGATTTTTAGTCTGTCCGTGGATTTTAGTCTGTCCATCGCTACAAGCCCATGTGGAAAAACTTTGGAAGCTGAGGTGATGCTTTGGGCATTCCTTGGACTCTCTGGAAGCAAAGGAGCTGGGGGTGAGGACCAACAAACTGCTCCAGGTCCGGGCAACATCCTTGGGAAGCCGTGTCCTGAATTCTCCGGGAATTAAACCCCTCCTGGACTGGATTTCTGAGGAGCTGAGGAATTTTCCCATCTTCCCACCCCATTTTCCTTGCTCCTCTGAGGTTGGGAAGTGCCAGTCCTGCTTCCCCTGAGCCAGAGTCACCCAGGAGTGCGTTATCACGGAAGCCGAGTGCCTTATCCCGGCTCCTGGGCTCGGGATGGCTCCCAGGAAGTCCATGGGTGGGGTGGAGAACCCCGATTCTCTGTGCTGCATCCTTCCCGTATTCCCAACCCTCCTCGTTCCAGAGGAGGCTTTCCAGAGGAAATCCCAGCTTTGGTGGACAGGGGGGTTTGTGACACCCTGACATTCCCTCTTCTCCCCACCCCCACCACCCCAGGCTCCTGCCTTCCATCAGAGGCATCTTCCCAGAGGAACTGCAGGCTTGGGAAGAAAGGATTTTTGGGAATTGCAGGTTTCTGGAGCGGGGGCAGCCACAGAAAACTGAGGAGCTCCAAGAAATCCAGGGAAGGTCCAGGCACCACTTGTGCTCCGGGATCCCACAGCATCGTTTGGATTCTCCTTGTCTTGGAGGTTAAAGGGATGGCCTGGAGGAATTCCAGGCGGGAGTGACTCATTTGGAATCCCCTCCTGTAATTTCTCCTGAGGGAATTACCCTGGAATTCTGCTGCAGGAATCACTTCAGAGAAGGGGAGGCTGGGGACAGGAATTGTCACCTTGAGAGGTTTTTCACAGCCCAGGTACGGAGCTCCTTTACCATCAGGGGTTTCAGGGATCGGCTCCCAGGAATTTGGGGAAGCAAACATTCCCTCTTAATGGCCCCAGCTGGCCAAAAAGCCTGGAATTCCACCGGAGTTGTTTGATAACCAATTCCCATATTCAAAAAAACCAAAAAATCTATTTAATGAATTTATATTAATCCAGGATGGTTTTCCATTAATCCAGGGACCTCTGGGAGTGAGGGATCTCTGTGACCCCTTGGATTTCTTCTCCCTTATTTAGCCCATCTCTATTTTTGTCCTTCTTCCCGGAGAATTCCTGCGTGTCCCCACATTTCCTCCTAAATTGGGGTCAGAAATTCCTTATCACAGATCGATAACGCATTCATGATAAAGAGTCAGCCCTCCAACTTCCTCTGGGAGCTTTCCCTTTTCCCTCTCACCATCTGGGAATTCCTGGAGAAGCTCTGGGCTCCAGCACTTGGCATTCAGGGCTCACCCAGGAGCTTCTGGAAGTTGATGGGGTTGAGGATAACCCCGGTGGCCAAACCTGACTGCAGATATCAACCGTCAGAGCATGGAATCACGGAACATTCCAAGTTGGAAAAGATCCATAAGAGTCATCTAAGTCAGCTCCTCTCAACACTCCGTCCTTGGAAATTCCATCAGCTTTAAGATTCGGACTCGTTTTTCCTGGTGGGAGACACCTGAGGGGGCTCGGGAGAACCCTCAGTGTTTTATTTCCATGTTTATTTGTGGACATGAATTCCCAGTTGGTGAATTCCCAGTTGAGAATCAGTTGTCCCAGCTGTTGGTCCTTTGTTTTCCAACCCTTTCTAGGTGTTCCAGAGGATTTGAAAGTCCCTGGGCACACAGGGACAATTGGGATGAGCATGGAATGACCGCAGGGGCCATCACTGTCATTTGGGGTTTGGATTTAGGCTGAGAAACCTCCAAGAGCAGGAGCCAGGATTAATTTTCCCTGGGTCTGGGATGGATCCACTCTCCGGAACTTTGTTCTCCCTGTGAACCCTCCCATTCTTTTGGGACAATGAGCTCCTAAACTCCTGACACCAGGGAAAAATCCCAACAGCTTTGGTTTGAGCTGCTGACAGCGGGATGTGAGATGAGCTGATGGTGGTGATGATGATGATGATGATGATAAATGATGATCCATTCTTCATCCACCTTCTCCAGGGCAGCTTTTTCTGGACCTCTTTTCCCTTTCTTCCCAGCCAGGATTTGCTTCCCGAGTGCTTCACCCCAAAGCTCTTGAGGCTTGGAATCACCTCAGGTTTGGGGGGTGACTCTTCCCTTTCTCCCCTGGATCTTCTGAACCAGGAGACCAGAAGTGCACTCTGGAACCAAACCCGAAATTCCCTGTGGAATTCCACATTTTAATTTTTCTTTTTACCCCATTTTGTTTTGTTTTATCCAATTCTCTGGAAAACCAGCTCCAGGCTATTCCCTCACAGGGATTTATGGTGACCTCGCTCCCAGAGGAGGTTTCAGGTCCATCCCAGAGTCCCACATTCCAAGGGCTGAAGGAGGACAGGGAACCTTGTGTTTGTATCCATGTGTTTGTGGAGGATGGAGCAGCCCGGACTTCCAAGACATCATCCTGGAGAGATCCACCCCTGGATGTGCTGGAATGGGAGAATCGGTGTTGCTCTTACGACCAAGGCTGTCCAGGTGTGGGATGGAGAGCCTGGAATGGTTAATTTTTTCCAGCAGGGCTTTCCCAGGAGGCCTCCAAATGAATCCCTGTCCTGCAGACAGGATTAAACCTCCAGAAAATCCCAACAGGTCCCAGCTGGCTCCATCCTGTGGAGCCTGGCCCCAAAATCCAGGCTGGGATCCTCCTCCGTGGACGTTATCAGAGCTGAGCTGGAAGAAATCACAGAAAGTCTTGGTTGGAAGGACCTTAAGGATTGTCCAGTTTGGGGCAATCCTTCCTTCCCAGGAGAATCTGTTTTTCCCTGGCTCTCCTCACGTGTTTTGTGGTGTTATCCCAGGAGAATTTTTCTGTTGGGTTTGGAGATGATCCAAAACAAACCAGAGCCTTTCTCAGTTTGGGATTTAGGACCAAAGGCCAGGAGAAGACCCTGGGTCAGTCTTTGACTCTCTGAGCTCCTCTGGCTGTTTGAAAAAAATTCTGGATCCACCAGCTGGGTACTGTGGACATGGCATGTGAAGATCTCTCCATCTTTTTTTTCCCCATGGGAAAATCCATGAACTGGAAATGTTGTAAATGAGGGAAATTTGGGGTGGAAGACACTGACTGCCTGTGTCGGGGGTGTCAGACCCATTCCCAGAAAATTATTAAATATTTCTCATTTATTTATTGAGCCTCCAAGGCATCCTGAAATTGTCCTTCAGGTTCCTGCTTTCCTTGGGAGCTGAGACATGTCGAATATCCGGGTTGTTTAGCTGTGTATTCCCAGATTTTGAGTCTCGTTTGGAATCTCTTGGGCAGATAAACGGGGTTTTCTCGGCATTCCTTGGGGTTTAGGGCTCCATTTATCCCAGAAACCACTGGACTGAGACTTTCCGGGCCCTGGAGTCCTCCCTGGCTCAGGGAATGTCATTCCAGGGGGGTTAAAAGGGTGCCTTGCTGGGACAACACAACAATTTAGACTTCCTTAACTTTCCAGACAGGTTTCAGGAATTCCGGCCAGAATTTCCAGGCACATAAATCCCCAATACCTCTTCCCATTGTCCAGCCTCATTCCTTCTCAGAATGTGAGCCGCTGGCACTGCTTGAACCAAGCCTCTTCCCTTTGTTCCAGGAGGAGGAACAGCCTGGAAGGAACCTGCTCCAACATCCCCCATCTCGGAGAGGCTGCAGTTGGGATCAACCCAGCCTGACATTGTTTGGGAAGCTCATTGATTCCAGGTGTGGAGCCACTGAGGGAGACAGCCCCTCCCAGGAATATTTCCAGCATAATCCAAAGCAGGACGGTCGGTTTGGATGGGCCATAATTGCCCATAATTTGGGCAAGATGGGACTTGCTCAGCTCTTAAATCAAAAAATGAGGCTTCACATTTCATCCAGACACGACTCTGGTCATCCCAGTGCTCTTAAATCCATGAGTTGTTGATTTGGGAAATAAACAAGGGATGGGTTTGAACCAAACACAAGGAAAAAATAGAATTTCTCAACCACCCAAACTCCTAAAATTCCCTTTCAGGACAAATGGATTTCATCTTTTGACCGAGAGGAATTACAGTAGTTTTTCTTCTCTAAACATATTCCCATAATTAAATTTCAGGAGGGGAATAAAATGTCAGGCAGGAAAATTCCACCATTTCATTTGGTTTCTGTTTCATTCCTCTGACTTAAAAAAAAAAAAAAAAAAAAAGTAATTAATTATCGCAAACATCTGAAATAATGGGCCTGAATTTAATATATTTATATATTTTATCTGTGTATTTACTTTATTTTGTGGCAAGTCAAATATTCCTTAAGGGAATGAGTAGCCCAGAGTTGGAAAAAGGATCCCTTGGGATTCCTGTGGCCTCTTTGCCTTGACAGCCGTTGTTCTCTGGTTTGGATTTTCAGCCTCGTGTCCTGTTTCGCATTCCCTGGATGATTCCTTGCAGGGAGAGGTGGGAAACGGGGAAGATATTCCGGTTTTTCCCTTTTCTCCTGTTGTCCTTGACCTGGCACCGCATCCTGCCCTTTCTCCCCCATGGATTGCCCAACTCTCTGAGGCCTCTGGCATCGCTTTGCCTCCCACACCCTGCACCTCCACACCCCTTTCATCACAATTCCACACCTCCTCCACTTCCCGCGGCTCCTTCCCCAGCCGGAGCTGTGAACTCTCCCTGTTTTCCAGCCCTTTCCCCACGTTCTTTGCTCGCTGCGTGTTTGGGACAACTCTTACTTCACCTGCCCTGCCTTGACTTGTGGGTTCCTCTCGGCACTGAAATCCCTTCCCACTCATGCCAACACCTCTGGAAAAGCCATTTATCATGGAATTGTGGAATGGTTTGGGTTGGAATGACCTTAAAAATCATCCAGTCCAACATCCCATGGGCGGGGACCGCTCCCACTGTCCCAGCTGGATATTAGCCTCAATGTCCAGCCTGGCCTTGGACACTGCCAGGGAGCCAGGGGCAGCTCCAGCTGCTCTGGGAATTCCAGCCCAGCCCCTCCTCACCCTCCCAGCCAGCAATTCCTTCCCAACATTCCATCTAAATCTCCTTAATATTCTCCTTTCTTGGCAAGGAACACGAAGCCAACTGGGCACTCCTGGGTTGGTGTCCCGGAAGAAGACATGAGGACACAGTTGCTGTCCCAAAGGTTTTCCAGTCAAAGTGAAAATTTGGGTTGCACAGCAAATCAAAATATCCCAGATCCCGCCGTGGTCCAGGGAGTTCATCATCCCAACGCTTCCCACAGCACCATAAGAGAGGATTCCAACACAGTGGTGGCATCTCAGCTCCATCCTGGAGCAGTTTGGGAATCTCGTTTCATTCCTCAGCTTCCACACGGATACCCCAAACTGACCAGTTAGGTGGCCAGCGTGCATTAATTAATTAATTAAGATCTATTAAGTGTTTTTGAGTCACCTGCAGCCATCCCAATCCCAAAGCACCTTTCCATTAGGAATTCCCTGGCTGCGGGGAGCTGGAATTGTCCTGTTGCTCCATTAAACAGGAAAATTGAGCTGGCAGGAATTTCTCTCCTGAAAGGTGAGCAAACCCCAGGTTGAAATTCAGGGATTTTCCACTTAGTCATCCCAAATCCAGCCTAAAGGTCCTTACTCAGCTTCTACCACCCGCAGATAAATATTATTAATGTCAACAGGGGGATCCCTGGGAAAAAGAGGAGAAATCCAGAGGAAAGGGCAAATGTGGAAGGCCTGATTCCTTCCCAAAAAAAACCTGGATTGCGGTTAAGTTTCATCCTCCATGGCACAGACCAGGAAGGTTTCCAGGTGTGTCCAGAGCTTGGGGTTTCATGTTTGTGTGGCCTCTTCCTCTCTTTCCTCTCATCCCAGAGGAATGAGGGAAAGGGGATGAGGATGGATCCATGTTCACAGCTGATGAGTGAGACTGGAAAAGTCCTGAGCTTTCCCTTGGAGGATGCATGGGTTTATGTCTGGCTTCTTCCCACCCATCCATTGTTTTTTACAGGATTTGTGGACAGCTGATATCCTCAAGATTCCCTTTTCCCACTACAAGGGAAACGTGTGGATCTGGAAGAAGTTACTGGGTGTTGGCAGGAATGGGAACGGATTTCTGGTCCAGCAGGAATCCAAACACATGCCAAGGAAGAAAAGGTGAAATAAGAGTTGTCCCAAAGCGGTGATGGGACATACAGAGAGCAAAAAACATGGGAAAAAAGGGCTGGAAAACAAGGTAAGTTCAAGAAATTTCTCCATGGAAAGGGTGGTCAGGCATTGGAGATGTCCAGGGAGGTTTGGAATCCCCATCCCTGGAGGTGTCCAAGGAATTCCTGGATGTGGCACTCAGTGCCAAGGTGGGGATTGGTCCCAGGTTGGACTGGGTGATCCTGGATGGCTTTTCCAACCTCAGTGATCCCAGGTTTCTGGGAAGTTTGGTGTCTTGGCAGGAGGTGACATCTGAGCTTCACCTGGAAAGGAGCACAGCTGGATTAAAAAAAAATCCCAAAATCCCCGGTGCATTTATTCCCTCCGTGGGTGATACAAATGCATTTTCTGTTTTCTGGGAATCTTCGGAGTTAAAAATCCCTATTTTATTGCTACCCTGTCCAAGAAAGGCATTTTAAACTGACAGAGGGCAGGGATGGATGGGATCTTGGCAAGGAATTGCTGGCTGGGAGGGTGGGGAGGGGCTGGGCTGGAATTCCCAGAGCAGCTGGGGCTGTCCCTGGATCCCTGGAAGTGCCCAAGGCCAGGCTGGACACTGAGGCTGGGAGCAGCCTGGGACAGTGGGAGGTGTCCCTGCCCATGGAACTGGACGGGATTTAAGGTCATTCCAACCCAAACCACTCTGGGATTCTGGGAAGGACACTCAGGTTGATCATCCCAAAATCAAACCCGAGGTGATCCTGGATCCAAAGAAACGGAACGAGTGCAGCACCAGGGATCGGAATGGGAAATGGAGCAGGATCACTGCAGCCAGGCTGCTCATGGAAGGGGGAAATTTAGGCACCATCCCTGCTCTATCCTGGTTGGAATGTGGGTCCAGGAAAGCTCCCGTTAGCCTTGGTAGCCCCATCCCATCTCTCCCCACTCGAGCAGAGCCTTTGAGTGAACCCCACAGGTCCCACCTTCCCAAGATCCATTACAACCCCGGCTGGATCCAGAGGCAGAGCTCCAGTGGGGCTGGGCTTAGGAAAAACAACAACAGAACAACCGAAAATCCTTTAGGAGCATGGGAGAAAGCACTGAAAATCCTTTAGGAGCATGGGAGAAAGCACAAATGGCCTGGAAGAGGGCATGGAAGAGAGGGTGGGGTCACCCTCCGCCTTCCTCAGGGCCTGGAGCATCCCTCAAATTCTTCCAGAGCCAGGGACTCCACATGGAGCCCAGGCCTTGGCAGAGGAGGGAGATTTCATGGAGTCCCACACCTGAGGGCAGAGGGAATTTGTTTATTTGGAAACAAAAGTTGTTTTTCCCATTTTTTTTCGGGGTTGTTTTGTTTCAGCCTCCAGGCCCTTCCAGTCGGGGCCAAGTCAGGGAGCAGGAGGCCTGTTGGGATTTAACCCTGCTCCTGCTGCTTCCTGAAAAGTACAGGAGAAATAAAGGTCTTTTTCTATGGATCAAATCTGAGAAAAGACTCTTTAGAGTGTTGCCAAATCCTGTCAACAGGGGATTCCCTGGGAAAAAAAGGAGAAATCCAGAGGAAAGGGCAAATGTGCAAGGCCTGGTTCCTTCCCAAAAATAAAAGCTGGATTGAGGTAACTGTTCATCCTCCATGGCACAGACCAGGAAGGTTTCCAGGTGTCTGCAGAGCTTGGGGTTGTGTGTGGTTCATCCCATAGAAATGAGGGAAAAAGGATGAGGATGGATCCGTGTTCACAGCTGGTAAGCGAGGCTGGAAAAGTCCTGAGCTTTCCCTTGGAGGATGCACAGATTTATTTATTTTATGAGTGTTGTCAAATCCTTCCTTCCTTCCTTCCTTCCTTCCTTCCTTCCTTCCTTCCTTCCTTCCTTCCCCCATTCCCCCATTCCCCCATTCCCGACTCTTTGCCTCTTCCCTGAGGAGCATTTCTGGGGTTGTGTTTTCTCCTCCGGTGCCTGAGATAAGAAGGGGACATTTTGATCACAGGGACTTCCATAAAAAATAAAAGAAATTTGGAATATTCCCAAAACATCATTTGGTTCTGGGAAGTGCATTCTGTAAGGATAGCAAAAAATTCCACGAGCATCCCAAGGACAATTCTATAACCTGATCTTCTGCACTTGCAGGTTCATGAGCCTACAAAGCAAGGTCTGGGCTTCAGCCTAAAATTTCTGGGAGCCAAAGACTGAAGGAAGAGGAGATCCAGGTGAATATCCAGGATTTGTAGCTCCCTATGTCTAAGGGGTTGAAAAACCATGGAAAGCTTTGCCACGCTGTTCAGTTTTCCGGGGATGTCTCATTTTGCTGCTCCAAGTCGGGAATCAGAGGAACATCATCCGTTCAGGGGCTCTTTTTAGGACTTACTCCAAAAAAATACCAAATCCGTCACGGAAAATCAAAACTCAGCTCATTGAACAACTAATTTCAGAGGTAAGGGCCACGAAAAAGCCCTGGAAAACATCCGGGGCTGGAATACTGAGCTTTTGCCTTATCCTGTTGCTTTTTCATGGATCTGCCTCATGACTTGGATTCCACTTGTCCCATCAGCAGATGGGAGAAGAAGGTGAGGAGAGGCTGAGTTCCAAGGCAAAATCAAAGGAATTCTTTCCAAGGAAGGGCTCTCTGTGGCGTTGCTTCCAGGTCAGAGTCTCACTCCACGCTAAGGTTTCAGGAAAGGGAGAGGGAGCGCTGGGAAATGTTCTCATTCCAGGGCAGAGGAATGCAATTTTTTCCTTATTTTCTCCTGTAGTTTCCAGTTTGGCACCCAGTGAACACAGAGGAGACCAGGAAAGGTGTGATGGAAGTGGGAAAAGTGACATTCCAGCCGTGGAAAAGCTGGATGCAGCACAACTCCCATGTCCAGGTGAGGCAAAGCCTTGCTCAATCCTTAGGGAATATCAGTTTTCCTCTTCTCCCAGGTCTCACCCCATCTCTGGATCTGGGATATCATCACGAGACCAAAGGGCTGCGGTTGCTCTGGCAATTTCCAGTGCAGATGGAACACGGGACACAGGGAATGCCAAGGATGAAGGGATTTGTTAACAGTGCCTTTGAGCTATTTTTCCTATCAAAACACGGAGACAAAAAGTTACAAATGATCGGGAATTTGGCCAAGGGGTTGCACAACCAGCGCTGAGGCAACGATGCTGAAAGTGCGACTCGACTGGGTGGGAATTGCTCCCGACCGGAAAGACTCCGGGCCCTCCCAGAAAATGTGGTGAACTCTGAGTAGGTGACAGTTCACCAGGAAGAGGAGCCACCGGGATATTTTTGGAAGAGAACCTGGGACACAGGTCCCGGCCAGGTGGAAACTCCAGGAGCCAGCTGGTTGCTCCACTGAGCCGGAATTGCATCTGGAGCGGAATGGGAGGGAAGGAAGTTTTTTAATCCGGGAGATGTTTCAGTCTGGGAGATGGATGAGGCTCCTGGGATGCTCCAGAACCTTCTGGAAATGCTTGAGGGATTAAATCCAGTCCGGCCTTTAGGCCACTGTGGAGGACTAAAGGTATCTGATAAACCTGGATTAAGGTTCATCTGGAATGTTCTCCCACATTCCCAGAGAAGGTCAGAGTCACTTCCTCCAGAGAATCCAGGTCACAGAAGACACTGAAGGTCATCCTGGCTCCGGCTGCTTCTCCAGGAAAAATCAGTCTCCAATAAAAAGTGTTTTATCCTCTGGTCTCTTGGAAATTTCTTGGATAATTTATGGTCAGCAGATCATGGAATTATGGAATGGTTTGGGTTGGAAGGGACCTTAAATGGATCCAACCCCAACCTTCCACCATCCCAGGTTGCTCCAAGCCCTGCCCAGCCTGACCCTGGACACTTCCAGCCACAGCTTCTCTGGGAATACCCACGCCAGGGCGTCACCCTCATCCTTATCCTGATTTCTGGACTCTGGGATCCCACACATTCCAGAGGGTGTGGCAGGGGGTGGAACTGGGTCATCTTTGAGGTCCCTCCCCACCTGCACCATTCCATAATTTTAAAGGGAAGCAGCCACTGACCATCCTGTGACCTTGGATGCTCCTGGATGGATTGACTCCTGTATTCCACAGGGGTGGGAACACTGGGAATCTGTCACTGAAGGATTTAGGAGAGACCTAAAAAGCCCAGCCCAGCAAACCGAGCCATGGTCAGACTCGGCGTTAAGGGCAGGACTTGTCCTGGAGTGTCCCGCGTGGGCCAGGGACAGCCCTGGCTTGGCTTTGGATACTCCAGGAGCTGCTCAGCCCAGTGAATCCCATTTATCCCAACATTCTGCATCCAGTTCTTTCCCTAGGCCAGACTTTGGGCTCAGCTGCAATGTCTTTTTGAATTATTTTAAATATTCGGACTCATTTAACCATTTTCCCTGTTTTTATTGAAAAAGAAAGAGCCTTTAACACTTCCCTTTTCCCTGATTTTTTCCATGAAAGTGTCCAATGGAGGGGTCCATGATTTATGGGACAGGATTTGCTGTTCAAGGGACAAAGGGGAAGATGGAAATAGTTGGAATTTTTCCTGGGAACAGCTGACTTGGGGCACCAGCCCTTAAGTCTGACTCTCGGCACAATATTTTGGGCAGGTAACCCCAAAAAAGATGCTTGGAAAACCTCTGCCAAAAGAATTCCTAACTGAGAACAGACCACAATTCCAGAGTTTCCTCATGGAAAGTGTGGAGATTCCAGGGAAAGAATCAGAGGGAGAAGAACTTCTGAAAATAAGGAAAAAACACCGGGATCGAATTTTAGATTCCTGGGGCGTTGTTTTATTTGTGTTCTTGTAATTCTGGAGAAATAATTTCAATAATTTTCCATGGATTCATCAGGCAGTGTGACTCAGGCTGTCATGATTGAGTCATGGAAGTATTCCCTGATTTCCTTTTGTTTGCCTTTTCCAACCATTGCAGGCAAATCTCCCATCTCCCTTTGGAGATCAAAGCCTGCCCTGTTTGTGTTGTAATTAATCAGTAATGAAGCAACTTAATTACAACACAAACAGGAGCTCCTTTGATCCAGGAGGGAAGAGAAGGAATTCTCTGTAGGAGCTGCTAGGGAGAATTTGGGGAAAAGAAAATAAAAATAGGATTTTGGAACGATTTCAGGGCATTATGGGATGCCAGGAGCACCTTCCACAACCCAGGGAGGAATAACATAAATATAATAAAATATTATTAAAATCCCATCAAAAAAACCCAGGAATTCCTTGAACTCTGTTTTTGGAGACAAAAGATTCCCAGTGGTTTCCAAAGGCGTTGGGTTTGTTCTGCTTCCAAGTGAAAATGAGGGAATTTCCTGGTAAAATGGGAATGTGGAGCATCATCCTCTCACTGCTGCTTCAGGTCCTTCCCTTTGGATAAATCTGATGGATAATGAGCTGCAGCTTCTTCCATCCCCTTCCATCCCCCAGCTCCTGTTTGGATCCCGCTGTGGGAACACCCAGGAGGATCCTTTGGCTGGCGGGAAAAGCTGAATCCCGCAAGGCCCTTTTTCCCTGGAATGTCTTTGGGAGAAGTTGAAGTCCTGGCCGGCGGAAAAGTGGCATCTCTGCTCCGCTTCCTTCTCCTCACAGCCCTGGTTGGACCCGAAGATCATGAGGCCTTTTCCCGTCTCAGTGATTCCATGAATCCATGGTTTGGGAATGATCAGTGATACACAATTACCTGGAGGAAATGCTTCATCCATCCCTCACAGGTTTCTTTCAGAGTTCCAGGCAGGAATTTTTCCAGGAATAAACATTTTCCAAGGCAAAATGAAGCCAAGCCAAGACCTGTTAAGCCAATCCTTCTTTTTTTCCCCAAAAAACTTTAATAATTAAATTAAAAATAAACTATATATTGAAATAATAATATAACATTATTTTACTATGTAACNTATAAAATATATGTAAAAAATTCTATGGAATTCTATAAAAATGGAAATTTTATTTAAAGTAAATTATTGAAATTTTATTTAAATTAAATTATTTAATGCATTTCTATTTTTAAAAATAGGCAAAATTAGGACGGAAAAGAAAAACCTCAAGCTTTTTAATTAAAAATTAATCCAAATACTCAATTTTTATTAAAATTAAATTAATTAATGACAAGATAATTCCATCAACAGCTTCTTATCTTGGATTTTCTTATCTAACTTGATTTCCTTTGGAGCTCCTTTGGAGGAGCAGATCCTTAATTTTATCGTTTCCCTTTATTTTTCTTTAACACTGGAATTCTTCCAATTCCCGCCTTCAACGGAACTTTTGGAGAGGGACCCGTGGAATTGGCACCTCGGGACATGGACTGGTGGTTGGACTTGGTGACTTTGGAGGTCTTTTCCAACCTCAAGGATTCCATGATTTTCCATTCCCATCCCTGTAGGGAATGGAATCAGCTCCTTTAGGAAGTTCTCCTGCAGGCCCAGAGTTATCCAAGGTCGTGGAAAGGGCTCTCCTTGGGGGTTTCTGCCTTTGGAATGCAAGGGAACACAACCACAGGGAAATGGAGGGAAATCCTTGGGAATCCCGGCAGAAATCCCCAAGGAGAGCCCTTTCCACAACCCNCGTTTGGATCCCGCTGTGGGAACACCCAGGAGGATCCTTTGGCTGGCGGGAAAAGCTGAATCCCGCAAGGCCCTTTTTCCCTGGAATGTCTTTGGGAGAAGTTGAAGTCCTGGCCGGCGGAAAAGTGGGATCTCTGCTCCGCTTCCTTCTCCTCACAGCCCTGGTTGGACCCGAAGATCATGAGGCCTTTTCCCGTCTCAGTGATTCCATGAATCCATGGTTTGGGAATGATCAGTGATACACAATTACCTGGAGGAAATGCTTCATCCATCCCTCACAGGTTTCTTTCAGAGTTCCAGGCAGGAATTTTTCCAGGAATAAACATTTTCCAAGGCAAAATGAAGCCAAGCCAAGACCTGTTAAGCCAATCCTTCTTTTTTTCCCCAAAAAACTTTAATAATTAAATTAAAAATAAACTATATATTGAAATAATAATATAACATTATTTTACTATGTAACATTAATTTAATTATTATTATACTACTCTATTAATTTTTAGCTTTCCAAAATATTAAGTATCTCTATAAATGCATATTTATATTCATATAATAAAATTATATGAATATATATATAATAAAAATTAATGTATAAAATATATGTAAA
>VXAC01002984.1:54180-72526 GCA_013399225.1 Rhipidura dahli | reverse complement strand
GGAAGCCCAAACCCAGCCCCTCTTTTCCAGCTTCCCCCAGCTCCTTCGGCTAATCTGGATTTTAAGGCTTTTTCCTTGGATTTTTTTAGTGGAATGTTCCATGCCCAAGGAACCTTGGAATCACAGGATCCTTAAGGTCCCTTCCAACCCAAATCATTCCATGATTTTATGATTTTATAGTTATATCATTAAAGTACTTAATCAATGAATTGTTGAATCATTTAAGTAGTTAATTGATGAAAAAGAAATAATGTGGGGTCAATAAAGAATAAAGAATAAAAAAATAAAAAATATAAATATAAATATAAATACTCGAAGAATACAAATAATAAATAATATCAACAATGGATGATTAAAAGAAAAATAAAATATACATTATAAATAAGAATAAATAAATAATAAATAGTAAATTATAAATAAATAGCTGAGGGGTGGGGACAGTCCTGGCAGTGCTCAGGTGGGAAAGGGCTGAGCATCCCTAAAGACCTGTCCAGACTCCAGCTGTTCCAGGTGGGTCTTCCCAAATCCCAGGGGAGCAATTCCTGGAGAAGTGGGGAGGAAAACGCTGGGAGTTGCAGGCCAGGAAGTTGCAGGCCAGGAATTCCAGACCCCCTCACTCCCTTGGAAAGATCCAAAGGAATTTTCACGATCCCCCAGGACACGGGGCAAGCAGAGGGTTCCACACAAGGTGAGGAGCTCTCCCAGATCATTCCTGCCCTTGGGAATGTGCAGAGGGATGTGGGGAGGTGGGAATGGCAGAAATGGGAAGTGGAGCCATTGAATTGCTTTTCCCTTCATGAAATGTTGCAAGGGAATGATGGGAGCCACAGCCAGGTTCCTGAGACGGGGAAGGGTTGGGAATTTTCTGCCAAAAATCTGGGATGAGCGATGCCTCCTCCAGGGAAGGGGATGGCAGAGCAGGATTCTGCTTCCCAGACCAAGGCAGGACACCTGCCACTTCCAGAACGAGAATTCCCTCCTCTCCACACCTCTGGATTGGGCAGGATATCACAAACCACCTGAAACCCTTCAAATTCCACATCCGTAATGCTCCCGGCCCGTTTTCCATGGCTCTTTCCATGTGGCCTCATCCGTTCCCCTTTCCCGTGTTCTTCGGCCATGAACTGAGGGCAGGCACCTTCCAAAATCCTCATTTTCCCTTCCTCCCTCCCATTCCCACAGAGGACATCCAGCAGGAAGCTCCCTGTGGCGCATCTCCGGCCTTCCCAATCCCAACCCTCATTTATCAGAAGCTCAATCCCTTTTTTCTTTCCCTTCCTCTCCTTCCAAAGTCCATTTACAGGAACCCGCAGCCTCCACAGGGACATTGTTCCTCCTTTTTTTTTTGGAGCTTCCTTTATTTCCCTGGAGATTGTTCCAGGAGACAAGAGGAATAAAATAAAACAAATGGATTCTGGATTCTTTGCTTTTTTTTTTTTTTTTTTTGCCATTTTTTTCTCCGCAATTTGTGTGTTTTAATTAAGGAAAGAAAACCAAACAATGGAATCATCCCATCAGCTCCTAAATGTGCTGGATGGGATGTTCCTTGTGGGAAGATGCCTCCGTGAAGGAACAAACAAGAGACTCCCTGAGGAAGCCACTTCCATTAAACCCAGCCTGGGACATCTCCGTTTGTCCCGGCACAGCTCAGGTCTGGCTCCATCCTGATCCCATAGTTCCGAGGCTGCTGAGGAGCTTCGGAGAGTTTATTCCGGGATGAGACACCTGGACACCCTCCAGCATCCAGCTAGCCCCAATCCAGGCCGCTCCAATGTCTCTGAACCACAATTCCTGGCTTTTCCAGACCTGGCTTAGCAGGGACAGGACTAGCACGGCCCCTGATTTGCTGCTGATCCACGCTCTGGAAAACCTGGAAGCTGTGAGGGACCTGCCCAAGCAGCAAAGCCGGAGGGCGCTCCGGGCTCTTGGAGATGTGTCCTGGCTCCAGGGAAATCCCAGTTTGGAGTCAGGACACATCCATGGATGGGTTGTGACCGCAGGGCTGGGGCTTTGCTTCCTCAGGTGGCTGGAGGATCCCAGGACAACCCTGGGATTGTTCCCACAGTTCTCCAAGGGACAGGAATTCCTCCCGTGCCCCTGGAGGGGATTTCCATGGGATACACCCACTTCCAGGTGTGGATAAAAGCTTGGGCACTGCTGGCTTGGCTCTTGTGGTGCAGGACAGGGAGCCAGGAGATCTTTCCAGAGCTCCTGCACAACCCTGGCTGGTCCCTCGGAACATGGAGGGGCTGGAGCATGTCCAGGGAAGGGAACGGAGCTGGAAAGGGGCTGGAGAACTCCTGAGGGAGCTGGGAAAGGGCCCCAGAAAAGGAGGAGAAAAGGAGGATCCAGGGGGACCTTCACAACTCCCTGAAAGTTTGGAGCCAGATGGGATTTGGGATCTGCTCTCAGGGAATAACAGGAAAAGAGGGAACGGCCTCAGGCTGTGCCAGGGGAGGTTCAGGTTGGACATCAGAAGGAATTTCGTCATGGAGAGGGTGGTCAGACCTTGGAAGTGCCCAGGGAGGTTTGGAATCCCCATCCCTGGAGGTGTCCAAGGAATTTCTGAATGTGACACTCAGTGCCAAGGTGGGGACTGGTCCCAGGTTGGATTTGACAATCCTCGAGGATTTTCTGAGCTCAACAATTCCACGATTAGGACAATCCTCCCCCGGACCCCACTAGTCCCAGGCAGGCTGCAAATCCACACTTCCCAAATACTTCCAGGTGAGCTCAGTCTCGCATAACGGACAAGACCAAAGCCGCATCCGTAGGCTCTGGAGCAGTACCCAGCTTTGTGATGAGCAAGGAGAATCCCGATTTCCTTCATCCCTGCTGTTCCAGAGCAGCAGGAGGCTGCTCTCGGATTTCACCCACAGCCTGTCACACTCCAGCAGCCCAAGAGGGAAGAGTGACCTTTGAAGCTCCACAGGAGCCGAGGCTGAGGAGCCCCTCCCGATCCTGCTTCCCACCCAACATTTTGGCTCAGGCACATTCCTGTTGGGAACACCAGAGATCGGAGCTGGCGTGAGAAGGGCAGGCAGGGCTTGCAGGAAGTCTCTCCGAATCAGCTTGAAGTTTAAGACTCGCCTTGAGCAGGGAGTGATCCCAAACAGGAGAGGTGGAAGAGGGGGGGGTGTGATTCCAGGCTGGAATTGACTCCCTGACACTGGAAAGGGTCGGTGCTAATCCCGATTTTAAAAAAATTACTACAAATGCCTGGATTTTAGGGGGAGAGATGGAATTATGGAAATGAGCCTCGTTCCCTAAACTCTCCTGGAGGTGGCTTTGAAATGGGGATGAGGTGAAGTCCCGAAATGTTCCAGAGGTTGGATTTGTCCCTTGGATCCCCCATTTCCCAACTACAGCAAACCAGGAGAGGCTTTTGTTACTTTAAACATGGAAAAAAGGGATTTTCTCCTTCGGCCTGTATCTTTAGGATGTGTTTAAAGCTCAGTTCTCCCTTCGTAGGGGTTAAAAGAAGCCAAATTATTAATTTGCATCTTAATCAGAGATCCAAGCCCAGCTGTGCTCCCAGATCAAGGAATATCCTGGAATAACCAGGGCTCTCTGGGATCTCACAGCATGAAAACATACAGAAGCAAAGTAGAAAAATGGGGGAAGTTTTTCCTGGAAATTTCCTTTGTCATTAGGACAAAGCATGAAATGGGTTGTAGGACAGAAGCTGGATCTTGGATAGATCCACCTGGTAGCCAAGCCCATCCTGATTCCCAGGACTCGGCTCCAAGCTCATGTCCAGGCTGCCTGCGACTGTAAATTGGATGGTTTGGTTAAGAGCATCAAACTTGGCTTCTTCCAGCCCTTGGAATCCTCTTTGCACCACAAAAATCCATGGATTATTCCATCAGACTTCAACTAACCTGGCACAGGCTGCCCATCCCTGGAAGTGTCCCAGGCCAGGCTGGATGTGGCTTGGAGCAACCTGGGATGGTAGAAGATTCCCTGCCCATGGAAAGGGCTGGAATGAGATGATCTCCAACCCAATCCCATTCTGGAATCCTTGCTTTTAAAAGTCCTGTGCCCGTATTTTTTTTCCCCTTGGTTAGGAAATAGTACTTGGAGGAAAAGGAGCTTTTCTCAAGGATAAATGGAGTCGCTTGGAGCCTTTTGAAGTAGTTTTCCAGCTGCAAAAATGAATTCCCAAGAGAATTTAAAGAGGGATCACCAACACGTGCTGCTCCTTGGAATCTAAATAAACCAGGAATGAACTTCCCAGCCCAAACACCGACCAGCACAGGTGACTGATGGATCCAGGAAAAAAATCCAGCCTTTTCCCAACCATCTCATGATGGAGGAACCATTGTCAGACCTTGCCACTACCTGTCCTCCAGCCCTGCCTAATTAATCCATTGGAATTATTCCAGGCACCAGTCCGGAAGGTTCGGCTCATGATTCATCCTGGGGGAGCGGGAAGAGGAGAGAAAAGAAGGATAAATTCCAAATTAAACCCATCAAGAATAAACCTCAAAAGGACTCCCCAGTCAAACATTCCCAATGTCCTGTTCCCACTGGGAATTCATTCCCGTTACTCCTGATTTACAAGGGACATATGGAGGGTTGTTTACATTCTGCTCCTGGTTTATGTTCTTCCAGAAAGCAGGAATTCCTCCAGTAGGATTTGATTGCTTTCCCTCTCTCCCCCCACCCTCCAGGATCTGGTTTCGCTTAATGTGCCCAGAAGTTTCCGGAACAAAACAGCTCCTTGGATTTTTTTTTCCCCCCCCTTTTTAATGGCTAAACAAAAAGTCGGCTTCTTTTTTTCAGGAAGGTTCAGGCCGATTCCCGTTATGTGGATCCATGATTCCAGAGTCTTCCCTGCTTCAGGAAAGCAGCCATGGCTCCATGTGCACATGGATGAAGAGCCCCGGCTACGAGCACCAGCCCGAAACATCCCGATGGAAACCATTCCCACCCGTTCCTTTGGGAATTTTGGGCTCACCGAGCTGGGCAGGACTCCTGGTCTTACACTCCTGCTCTACAGATTCCAAAACTTCCACAGACCCTGGAAGAAATCCAAAGGAATATTGTTCACGCTACAAGGAAAAACATCAGTGGTTTTTCGACTTTCCCAAAAATCTGCACCAGAGCTAAAGGTGCTCCAAGATTCCCTGTTCCATGGATAATCGATGATCAAAATGCCCACCCGGTTTATTCCTTAAATTCCTGGAGACAGAGGACTCACTGGCATGAATTCCCACTCTGTTCCCATAGGATTTGCATCCTGGGCTGGATCCCAGGCTGGTACAAGCCCCGTCCAGCCTGGCCTTGGACACCTCCAGGGATGGGCAGTTCACAGTGCAGATGATCCATTAAAAAATCCAGTGGGATTCCGAGGAGCCATGAAATTGGAAGATGTTGTGGATAATGGAAAAGGTTTTTGCTTTATGAAATTTTGGGATCCCTGTTCCAGAATGTACAGGGCCTGCGGGGCTTTCATTCCATGGCCTTTTCCATGAGTTTGGCTCCTCCCAACACAGGAAAACACCTGGAAACCTCGGCTTTGCTGAGCCAGACCCATTTTTAGATGGATTCTTCCCAAACAGGACCAGGGTGTTAAACCTGATCCAAGGACCACCCCTTAATTCCTGGGTGCAAAATTTCCCACTTGGAGCACTTGTGTCCATAAAGTTACAAATTTTTTAAGGGAAAAAAAGGTTTTTTGGGTGGTTCAATCCTTGGATACACCTTGGCAAGGGAGAGGGATAAGCATCCTGTCCATCCCTGGGTAACATCCTGCTCTCCAGGTAGGAATTCCCCCACAGGGAATTATTTTGTTACCAGAGCTCTTACCTGGTGAGTTTGAGGCTTTGGGAACACGACAGGTCCGTGATAAATCTGTGGGATCACCCATTCCAGCAGAAACGCTTGTTCCAGTAAAATGCTGGAATTCAGGCCAGGTAACTTTCGAGTCCCACCTATGTAAAAATGACCAAAAAAAAGGGATAAAATCCCACTGAAATTTAGGGTAAATTGGCTCCTTTTAGAAAGGGATGGCCTGAGAATTCAGAATCCATTTAAATAAGGAACAACGAGGATGGAATTGCATCCCCTTGGCTTGTCTGGTTTTTATTTACCCTTCCTCCCTTCCTTGGAAAAGCATCCTGGAGCAAAAGAAAGAAGGGAAACGAGCCCGATAAATGGACCATCAAGAGGAATAATTAGTCCAGATAGGAAAATTAAATAGGGGCAGCCACTAATCAGCTGCTCCCGCTGCAAGGAGGAGGCTGGGAAAGGAATTTAATTCTTGGAGGAGCCTCTGAGGCAGAATGGAAAGTAAAAATCCAGCTGGGCAGAAATTGGAGTGAGTCTGGGAGCAGGGAACAGGTGGAATTGGTTAGGGAAGAGCCCCCTCCCACCCGTCTTTTCCCTCCTCCCATTCTCCTCCTTAAATTCCCTCCTGGCTGGCAGCTTTGGGAGCTGGGAAGAAAAAAGTCTCCTGCTCTGAGCTGGTGAAGCTGATCCAGCTGGGAGAGGTGCTGGGAGCAGCCCTGCAGAGCGTCCAGCTCCAGAGGGATCCCAATCCTGATGCCAATCCCGCCCCTTCAGTATTTGCCTCATAAGGAGGGGGTAATTCAGTAGCCCCAGAGCCCTGATCCCAACCTTGATCCCAATCCTTCAGTGCTGAGGGAAACTCAGCACCCCCAGAGCCCTGATCCCAAGCTCGATCCCGGTCCTTCAGTGCTAAAGGGAACTCAGCACCCCCAGAGCCCTGATCCCAATCCCAATCGCACTCCTTCTGTGCTGAGGGAAACTCAGCATCCCCCAGAGCCCCAGTCCCAATCCCAATCCAAATCCTGCAATGCTGGCCTCACCAGGAGAGGGGAACTCAGCATGCCCAGATCCCAATCCTGAGGGAAGCTTTTCCTAGGAAAACCAATGCTGAATAATCCCATCAGTCCATCCCAGTTCCGCACTCTCCCAGGAGATGAAGCTTTGGAGGATCCCACAAAGAGAGGAGGGAGCAGCTCTGGTTTCCCCACATGAAATTTCTTTTGGCTCCAGGATCTCCCTGTTCCTCTCATTCCCACAAGGAATTCCAAGCTCTCCAGTTGGGATCAGCATCCTTGGGGAATCTGATCACCTGGAAAGGCCACCATGGACAACAAACTGGCATCCCAAACTATGGAAATCCCGAAGGAAAATTGGGACAGACCAGGCTGTGGAACACAAATGGAATTCCTCACCCCAAAAGGAAGCTCAGGATGCTCATCTCCCATTCCACTTGGGAAATTTTAGCTGCCCAAAGCCCAGGGCTAAGCAAAATCCTGTCTCCCAGAGAGGAATCCATTCCGGAGCTAGAATGCCTCTAATTATCCCGACGCTAATAACGTTAGCTCCCAAAATAGCTTGGGAAGGGATAAGTTACAAACATGGGATTCGGGCTGGGGCTTTCCAGGGAATGGTGCCAGGAGAGGCTGAGGGAGGGAGGAGACTCCTCTCGTTCCACTTCAGTGAAGGAAAATCAGCCTCCATCCCATCCATAAAGAGCAGATGCTTGACCTGCAATTCGGGCACCAAAAGCAGTGGAATTTTCTGGGATTCAGGAGAAAAGAGCTGGAAATTTTTTTTCTTTTTTAGTTTTCTCCTCACGATTTACCTTAAGTAGGAATTCCCAGGTTTCGTTCCAGTCTTATATGTAAAATCATGGATCTATGACTGGAAAAACTGAAAAAAACTAATTTTTTCCATTTTTTAGGTATTTTTCTCTTCACAATTTACTTCCAGTAGGAATTCCCAGGTTTCCTTCCCTTTCTATACGTGACATCATGGATCTAGGACTGGGAAAACTTAAAAAACCCCTCATTTTCCCTTTTCTATTTTTAATTTTTAAACACCGGAATCCAAACTTTTTTTCTACCTCACCCAGCATTTGGGAAGTCCATCCCAGTGTTCAAAAATCGGGAATTCCTACAATCCCTCTCCTTCTCCCTAAGGAAAGATAACCTTGCTCCAAAGCCTCACTCCAAGGAGAAAAAGGAGCCCGAGGAAAACCAGGGCCATGTTTTTGAGAGGTGTGGGGTTTTTTTCTCTTTTTTTTTTTTTTTCCTAAATCCAAGGTTTTTCCATAGAAAAATCCAATTCCCACCCAAAATAAAGTTGAATCCCTCTGATTTATGGATTGGGATGAGGGGTGGGATTTTTTTGGTGCTCCAAATATTGGAGGGAACAGCAGAAGGGATTTTCCAAGGAAAAGTCACAGATTTTTTTTTTTCTCTCCATTTTGGGAGATTTTAAGATTTATTTTTTTTTTAACTTTTTTCTTGGAAATATTAAAATTTTGGGAATGTTTTTCTTCATTGGGGTATTCATATTCTGGAATAATCTGAAGGGATTGAAGGGGTTAAGGATTGTATTTAGACTCAGAATAAAGGGCAAGGGGAAAGTGACCAATTGTAAAATTAAAATAAATCTCAAGCCAGAGGATTTTAAACCCAAATATTCCCAATTTGTCAATTTTTTTCTGGAGAAAATAAATCCAATTATTCCTGTTGTGGGACTGGGGATTCTTCTTGAGCCTGTCACGGAATGAGATAAAGAAACACACACAGGGTGGAATTTGTTCCCAATGCAAACCATTCCATGATTCCATGACTCCACATTTGGGGAACAGTTTTCCGAAGGAATTTCCAGTTCCAAGCGCAGAGGGGCTGTGAACCATCCCAAGACTTTCTGCTGCAATCTCCAGACCTCCCACCTGTTCCCAAAGCATCCATGAGATGTTTTCCAAGGTAAACACACAAATGTCACCAGGTGGGAATTCAAATTCCCAAAAGCTGAAGACACTTCATTGACAAAAACCCCAAAATCCCCCCAAAAAAGAGATTAAAAGATCCAACACCCTCCATGGCAAAGAACATGCCTTGAGTTTAAACCAGTTCCTAAATGGAAAAGCCCAGAATTCCTTGGATGCGTGACTTCATCCCAAAAAAATCAAACATGGCCCAGACAGATGTAACAAACCTGGGAGTCATCCCGAGGCCAAACAGGGAATCAATCCGAGTCGAGAAGATCAGGAAAAAGAACTCAGGGTTCAGGATCTGCCTCGAAAGCTCCAGTCTTTCCTACATCAACATTCCTGAGCAGTTAGGAAGAGATCCAGGATCATTCCAGGGTTTCCAGAGGCAGCTCAGGCAAAAGGAGAGGAAATTCAGGCTGCCACAGAAGAAAACCACAAGAGAAGCTCTTGGATATTTCAGTTATTCCGTGAGCAAATACCGGGAGCCAGAATATTCAGGGATTGGGTTCAAACGTGGCCAAGGTGGGTGAATATTCCAGGCATTTCCAGCTTTCCTGGGATAAATGGTGTCTGCACAGGAGGAGGAGCTGGACAGGCACCCCTGGCTTGGGTCAGCACCCAAGGAGCTGGATCCTGACACAGCACAGGAGATTTTGGGATGAAGAATTCATTCACTGAGGGGAAAAAAAACTAAAAAATTCCAGGTTCTGGGGCCACCAAAAATATTTGCAAACTCAGGGAATATTTTCCACCCAAAGCCTGAAAATACTTTAAGGAATCAGGGTTTGTTTAGATTTTTTTTCCCCAGTTTTTCACTCCCAACGCCTCTGCTTGAAACAGGATTTTGGGGCTAAACCTGAGTTTAAGCAGCCTGAGCTTAAAGAGGATCCCATTTCCCAGTGAACCTTGTGGGCCAACCCCAGGAAATCTGGGATTCACAGAGCTCCAGGAGGAACTGCTGGCACGATCCCACTGGCTCAGTATTCCCAGGGAAAGGCTGGATCCAGGGCCAGAACACCCAGTTCTGGAAAATCCTCTCCGTGACCTGGAGCAAGGAAGAGGGAGAACTTCTGGGCTATGGAGATGTGGATTTGGGCTACCCAGGAGCCTGGGAACAAGAAAAACCTAGGAAGAAGTGGGAAGGAGCAGGAAGGACCCTGGCTTGGCACTCTAAAAGCAGAGCTCTGGGAAGGAGATATCCCTGGAAATAAAAATCCACTGGGAGCAGAGAGCAGCTGAGCTGATCCTGGAGGAATCATCTCAGGACAATTCTCCAGGCTCCTCAAAGTCCATCAGAATTCCTTGCCAAGATCCCAGCCCAAGCTCCCCTTTCCCAGTGGGAAGCCATTCCCTGGCTCCTGGCCCTCCAGCCCTTGTCCCCAGTCCCTCTGTAGCTCTCCTGGAGCCCCTTCAGGCCCTGCAAGGGGCTCCCAGCTCTCCCTGGAATTTCCCCTTCTCCAGATCCATGCTGAGATTCCATCTCCAAACATTTCCAGTTACCTCCTGCTTGGGGATTCCCTAAGCCAGAGATGCCATCTGTAGTGGTTTTATGGTCAATTTATGCACTGTTCCCTGATTTCTTTTCTGTGAGATAAACCATTAGGAGACAGCAAAGTGGGCACACAACTTATATGCTATGATAAAGTTTATTAAAAGACCTAAAAGAAAAGAAAGGGGGAAAGAAAAGAAAACCAATCAGAACACACAGCCAGAACTTCTCCTCTTCTCCCTCCCCCTCCTTCTCCTCTCCCTCAATCCATGTGCAGTTCTCAAGAAAGGAAAAGAAAAGGGTTTCTTCCTGCTTTNCTTTTAAGCTGCCCGCGGGACGCCGCGGCACCGCCCTTTTTCCTCCCGTGGCCATCTCGGCTCCGTCTCACATGACGAGGTTTTCTCTTTCTCTCTCTGGCTTTGGAATCACCATGGTGGAAAATGTTACCGTCCCGCTTCGCCGCTGGATGCAGGGCTGTTTCTTCAGTTCTCCGTGCAGTGTGTGCTGGCTGCTGCGAACTGCAGGCTCCGTCGGTGCCCCGCTGTCCCGGGAGGGGAAAAACCCCGTCCCGGAGAGGCCGCGCCGGAGGAGCCTGAGGGCCGCCCCCCCCAGAGCCCCAGCAGAGTCCGGGCTGTGCCTCGGGAAGGGGCAAGGACAGGGACACCCGGCCCGGTGGGGCCCCGGTGGGGCCGTGGCTGCCACCACCACCCCTGGGCCGAAAAAAGTCCCCACTCCCGCCTCCCATGGGATTTTTTGTTGGTAACATTGAGAGAAATGCGATTCAACCAGGCACCTGTCTGACATGTCGGGGTTAACCCATGACACCATCCCTAAAATTGCCACTCCTTGATGGAGTTTTATGGCTTTTTCCTGCTTGGCTCCGTGCTGGAAGGACAAGGAAAGAAAACCCACCTGGATATAAATCAGGAATTGTGTCCCCTGTGCTTCTCTTTGTCCTGTTGGGAGTTTGCTGAAGGAAACTGGATCCCATTTTGGATGTGCAAACACCACCAGCTCGTAAAAATTCCTCAATTCCTTTCCAGTGGTGGAGGACAGGGACAGACCCCAACCCCACCAGTCAGGTCCTGGGGTGTTTGTCCTTGTTCCATGGAGAATTCTCAGAGAATCCTGCAGGAAATTCCAGGCTGAGTTCCAGGCAAGGAACCACAGCGAGAGAGTCTGGAGTTCCTGAGACAGGATTGATGCTCCTGGAATTCAGCACAAATATTGCCCTGGCAGCCAGAGATGGGAAACAGGGAAAGGTCTCCCTGTGGGAGAGCCTGTGGAGCCATCCTGAGGAACAGGCCTGGAGTTCACAGAGGATTTTGGGAGCAGGGGATGGATCTGCAGCTCCATTCCAGGCTGTCTCCAGCAGTTTTTGAAATCCCTTCCCTCTCTGGAATCTCCTCCAGAGGCACCACCAATTCCTGATATCAAAGGCTGCTGATTCCACCTTTTCCCCATGGTCTCTCCTGCGGAACAAACCACAGAGTGGGAGGGAAGTACCACAAAAAGCTGGAATTTGGCTTAGGGGATGGTTGCAGTGTCCCCAAACCCAGCTGGGACAGAGCCCTGGAGTTCCCAGAGGATTTAGGAGCAGGGGATGGATCTGTAGCTCCATCCCAGCCTGTCTCCAGCAGTTTTTGGAATCCCTTCCCTCTTTGGAATCTCCTCTGGAGACACCATCAATTCCTGATATCCAGTCCTGATTCCACCTTTTCCTGGGGTCTCAATGCTCCGGCTGGGCTGGGAATGTCACCGAGGGCTCTGGAGGGGTCTCTGGTCACACCCAGCCAGGCCAGAGATGAAACCTCTCCACACGGGCACGTTCCACCCAGGAAAACCCTTGGGAATGATAAATGTTGCCCATTCCCAGTGCTGCAGCAACACCAGGGACAACCAACCTGTGCCAGGTGTCACCTCCCCCATCTCAAGGCCACCAGAGGCGATCCCAACACAAAAATCTGGGATGGGAACTTAATTCATCCCAAATTCAGCGCTCACCTCAAACAGCCCTGACTGGGAAAAGCAGGAACTGGGAGGAAGTTGGAGCCTGCCCTGAGTGAGTTCCCATCACTGCTGGAGCAACTCCTGGAGGGCTCCCGGAGCAGAGAAGAGAAAATCTTGGAATGAAGGGTGACGTTTATTGGTGGGGGAGGATTGGAGTTGATGACAAAGGGATAGGTTGTCCCAGTGCCACAGAAACGCCCCGTGCCACCAATTCCCACTGAACTCCCAGGGGCAGAAGTCTCCAGAGCCTAAATCCAACCAGGAGAACGAGTCAGGCACCTGGCAGTGCATTCCAGGGATATTTGCCAAGGCTGGTTTATTCCCTGTTTTGTTCCCTTCCTCATCTCCTCCCCCTTTCCCCGCCTTTCATGAGTAACCGGAGCCAAATCCTTCCATCTGGCACAGCCCTGGATTTGGCAGGAAGTTCCTCAGGTGAGGCAATGCTTGAACTTTGACCTTTCCATGCCTTTCCTGAACTTTTCTCCCGGAATATTTCAGATTAACCCAGGAAACCTCCCAAGAGTATGATCCACCACCTCTCTCATCCACAGGGAATGGAGATACAAAGAAGGCAGGATCCCATTTTTTTCTCCCCAGCTTGTTTAGGGTGGATTCTGGCACGAGGAGTCTGGGATGAGATCCCAGCTCTGCCTTGACAAGTCCCAACAAAATTCCTCCCCATCCCAATTTTGCCACGCCGGATTCACACTCCCGCTTGGCTCCGTGCCGGGGGGACATTCCTGGTGTCCCCACATCCCTCCCAGCCGATCTCACCGGATAAATTCCCCATCCAAACCAGGGAGATGCCCTTTGTGAGGAGTGGTGAGCACAAAATCCATGGAATTGTAGGATATCCCAAGTCAGAAGCGACCCACAAGGATCCAAGCCGAACTCCAGGTCCTGCATCAGAACAGATCCAAGAATTCCCCCCTGTGCTTTGTCCTATGTCCAAATGCGTCCTGACCTCTGGCAGGTTTGGTAATGTAAAATTCCAATGGGCAGGGACACCTCCCACTGTCCCAGGCTTCTCCAAGCCCCAGTGTCCAGCCTGGCTTTGGACATTCCCAGGGATCCAGGGGCAGCCCCAGCTGCTCCTCTGGGAATTGCAGCCCAGCCCCTCCCCACCCTCCCAGCCAGCAATTCCTGGCCAAGATCCCAGCCCAAGCTCCCCTTTCCCAGTGGGAAGCCATTCCCTGGCTCCTGGCCCTCCATCCCTTCTTTTCCTAAACCCCCTTAAAGTACTGGAATAGTGGGATAAGTGTTCCTGGTCCAGTTTTCCATCCCTAAAAACAGATGGATGTGAGATGACCATCGTTGCACTGACTCCTCCTTCTCTTCCTGATGAAAAAGTGGGATCTGCCTCCCAATTTTTCCACCAGCAATCCATTAATTAGGAAGTCCAGTCAAAACTGGGCCAGCTGCATTTTCTGGGATCACCAAAATGGGATCACCTCATTTTTTGGGGATTTATGGAAAAAAAATCCTTTTTTTTTCCCCCCCAAAAAAACCACAGAAGAGTTCCTTGGTTATCCAGCCACAGCATGGAAGTGGAAGCAGACACTTTTCCCTAATTACCTGATCCCGAGGCTGCATTTCCTTTGCTCCAGGAATCCAAAAGAAGCCCTGAAAATTTTGTTTCAGATGGAACCAAAATCCTGGGAATCTTACCAGGCTTTGGGTTGATTTGAGTTTTCCCCTCCTCATTTCCAGCCTACTCAGCCTCAAGAATTCCGGGGTCATGTCCGCCAGCTGCTGTAGAGGAATCTCCCCCATTTTGTGTCCAGACACAGAATTTATAGGATTTTGAGGATATGACACTGGAATCCATGAATTCCAAGCAGAAACCTCTAAGTAATGGAAAAAAAGAGAAGATTAGGAGTGTGAGAATCAGGGAATATTTTAGATCCATTTTCAAAGTACCCAAATTCCAGATACTGATAAAATCCTTGGGTATTGTTGATGCCATTATTGCTGCAGAAAAGAACATCCCATGGCTCAAGAAAAGATCCCTGGAGCATCAGCAAACCTGGGATCTGAACAGTCAGGAGACAAAGGGAAAAGAGAGGAAGTGGGTGAAATTCTTGGAATGAAGGGCAACCCAGGGAAGGATTGGGAATCATTGCTGTGCAGCGTCCCAGGGTCACAACTCCCCATTCCCGCAGGATAATATTCCAGAAGTATTTTCAGAGGGAAAACCTATCCCTTTCAGGGCACTTCAAATCCGCCTCTCAAGTGGGTGACGTTACCTGGACACAATTCCAAGGAAAAATGCCAGGAATGTGAAGTGACGGGGGCAGTTTCACAGAAACCTCTCGAGGATCTCCAGTTTCCTCCTCATCCTCCATTAAAAAAAAGGAAAAAAAACACAGAAAGAAGAATTTTCCCAACCATAAAGTCACTGAAGCTCCTTGTTCAGTGTTTAAGGAATGTGGAATATTTACTGACAGGGCAGGAATCATCCGAAAATGGAAGGAGTCCATTAATTTCAGGAGTAAATACAATTAACCCAGAGTTTCCAGAAGCTCCTTTTAAAAAGTGTTCCTTTCTCCCTAAAAAGTGGCTCCGGAAGGGAATTTTGACACCTGGCTGGAAAACAGCCAAGGAGACGCTTCCAAAATCCATCTCCTCACTTGGGCTGGAGAAGAGAAACGCAGGGAAGAAACTGAGGTTGTCAGCACAATTCCTGGAGTTCTGAGCAGTGGGAGACACTGGGAGGGAGCGGGAGATGAAAGGGAAAAACGAAGGAAAAGGGGAAAGGCAGAGCTTTCCTCAAGGAGCAGCACAAAATTCCCAGAGCTAGTGGCTTCTGCTGGAATTTTTGTTCATGCTGACTTTGGGGTTGTCCATATTTATGCTGGGAAAGATTTCCCTCATTTAATCCTGGTCGGAAGCTTTTAATTAATTAATTAATTGATTTCATTAATTCAGGTCAAGACCAACTCGAGCCTGGCTGTTAATGAGGAATTGTGATTCCTTCACCTGGGAGCTTCATCCCAATGGTTCTGCACACGCAGCGCCAGGAAAGGACGGGAATGTGGGAGGTGGTGGCATCCCATGTTCCCAGAATCATTTGGGAAGTCTGGAAAAGGTAGGGAAAAGCTCGGGAAGGGATGGGAAGTGTCTTCTCAGGGGATTCATGGCACCTTCAGTCAAACTTCCAATGGTTTCCGAAGAAAATCGGAATTTCCACCGGAATTCCCACCTCTTTCCAGCAGAGTGAGGCTGAGCTGCTTGGAGTCACAGCCAGGACTGGGATAGGATAAAACAGATTAAAAGTGAGGACAAACACTGGTTATCCTGGGTAATTCCATGTTCCCTGGAGGACAGCAGCTGGACACGAGGGTGGAGGATCTGCCAGGGGCAGGCTGAGCCCATCCTGCACCTGTGGATTCCCCTTTCCATGGAAAAGCTCAGCTGCTGTTTGTTCCCTGCTGGAACAGAAAGGACAAGGCAGAAGCAGCAAATCCTCTTCCAGGACCCACCTGAGGACACTCTGGAAAAGCCCTGAGGAGCAATTCAGTGTTTTCCATCTTCATGCCAAAGTTTGGGAGACGATTCCTTCATGCAAAGCTCCTTGGCCTCTGCAGACTTCCAAGAATTTTCCTCCTTCCTAACCCAGGAACTACAGCCTTAAAATGCCTCACACCCCTAAATCCATGTGGGGCTGGGGGGATCAACCAGAGGATTTTAGCTGGATTTTCTGGGAAAATGCTGCAGGGATCCAGCAGGGATTGTTCAACACCAGGATAACAGATCCAGGCTCCTTGGCCTCTGCAGAATTCCAAGAATTTTATTCCTTCCTAGTCCAGGAACTACAGCTTAAAAAGGCCTCACACACCCCCTAAATCCAGGTGGGGCTGGGGGAGATCGCCCAGGAAGGGTAAAATTTCCTCTGAATTTTGAGGGAAAGCACCACAAGGATCCAGCAGGGATTGTCCAGCATGGAACCAGGATAACAGATCCCAGCTCTGCTCCACAATCCAAGCCCCCAGAGGGAAGGGGCAGCTCGGGTGTCCCTCCAGCAGCGGGACAGACACAGCCCTGGGCTGTGACTTTTGGAGGTGTGGGGCTGCACCTGGGCGAGGAGGAACCTCCGGCTCGCTCCAACCGTGACAAGAGGAAAAATATCCGGCTTTTCCAAGGTATGAAAGGCTCAAGGGATTAAGGCCCAGCCTCCTGCTGCCTTTCAGAGCCGCTGAACCGTGCAGGGATCGATGTCAGCTGTGTTGGTTTAGTCGGGAGGCACCACAAAGCAGCCCGGCGTTCCCGGTACCAGCACCTCCAGGGAGGGTTCCCAGATTCCCAAAAACCCTGCTCCCACCGGGGCCACCGAGGTGACAAACAAAAGAGAAAGAAACCCTTCAACTTTTGACCCTGCCGAGGGCTCGTGGCATCGGGAGTGAGTCAAGAGGCAGCTCCTGGAGCCCTTCCCCGCACCGCACGCGCCTCTGCACTTTGTCTCCTCCTGCCACTGTTTGTCCTGGCCCCACAGGAGCAGCCACGGGGTTCCCGGGAAGCTCAGCCCATGGATGTGCCCATCTGTGGGGGCAGGAAATAAATTAAAGCCCTCAGGTCCCGAGGCCAAGCTGTACCTGTGGTCTCAATCCACAAGATGAGAGCAGATTTGGTAAATCCAGAGAAGCTGTGGCTGCCCCTGGATCCCTGGAAGTGGCCAAGGGCAGGCTGGACAGGGCTTGGAGCAACCTAGGATAGTGGGAGGTGTCCCTGCCCATGGCAGGGGCTGGGATGAGATGATCCCTGAAGTCCCTTCTCACACAAATATTCCAGGATTCTGGAGCCCCTCTGCTCTGGGAGAGCTGGGAATGTTCCCCTGGAGAAGGGAAGGCTCCAGGGAGAGCTGGGAGCCCCTTGCAGGGCCTGAAGGGGCTCCAGGAGAGCTGCAGAGGGACTGGGGACAAGGGCTGGAGGGCCAGGAGCCAGGGAATGGCTTCCCACTGGGAAAGGGGAGCTTGGGCTGGGATCTTGGCAAGGAATTGCTGGCTGGGAGGGTGGGGAGGGGCTGGGCTGGAATTCCCAGAGGAGCAGCTGGGGCTGCCCCTGGATCCCTGGGAATGTCCAAGGCCAGACTGGATATTGGGGCTTGGATCCAGCTGGGATAGTGGAAGGTTTTTAGTGGAAGGGGTTGGAATGGGATGAGATTTAAGGTTCCTTCCAAACCATTCCATGATTTTATGTTTCCAGCTTTTCCAAGCCTCCCAGGAAATCTCCGAGGAGCTCAATTCTCTTCTTTATCACAACAACAGTTTTATGTGGTTGTGATCAGGCCATGATTATGTTGAATTTTGGGTCACCCAACATCCAAGTGGGGCAGAAAAAGCCCCTTTCCAACATTGACCAAGGCCAGGGGACGCAGGAAGGAGCCCAAACTTTTCCTAAATGGATTCCGAAGGCTGCAAAGCTGCGGCTTATCCTAAAATCTCCCCTGAAGTTGGTTTTGCTTCAGCTGCACATTTGGTGTTTGGTGGTGTCTGGTCCCAAGCTGCCTTTGAAGTGGGGCTTAGACAAGAAGCCCTGAGTCACCTCCCGAGGGACCTCCGGGGCGAGTGACATCTGCCAGGCTTAATCCTGACCTTGGGAACAATGGGTGACTCACAAAGCTGAACTTTACCTCACTCCCAGATTAGCCCCGGCCACCTCCTCGGAGATCCCAAACATCAGGGAGTTCCTGCCCCGGGATGATTCAGAGCGAAGATTAACGCCGGGAGAAAGCCCCAAGCCAAGCGGAATTATTGGCAAAGCTGAGTTCAGCAGGAAGTGTTTGCCTCGACCCTGTCTCCAGGATCCCATTATCCCGCCATTATCCAGCCCTTGGAAGCTTTTCATCAGCGTGGAAGGGCAGGAAGGACAAACGGGGCGGCGATTGGAGCTCACATGAGATAAGAGGCGCCCAGAGCCCTCTCCGTGAGTCACACGGGGAAGCTGAGCCCTGGTGACCTCTAAACCAAGCTCTGCTGATCTGACCCTAAAAACCAGCTCTGTCCTGGGCCAGGCCCCTCCTGATTCACCAGCAGGAGCTCCACAAAGAGCTCCTCGTTTTAATCAATATTTTCCAGAGAAACACCAAAAAA
>VXAC01002984.1:41594-54143 GCA_013399225.1 Rhipidura dahli | reverse complement strand
TTTTCCAAAAAAAAACAAAAAAAAAAAAAAAAAAAAAAGGAGTTCCAGGTCTATTTTGTTCTTCTTTGTCAAGGAATAAAAGGGAGCCCAGCCCAAAACTTCTGAAAATCCAAATTTCCAGGTGTTTTCCTTTGTGATTTTACCTTACAGCAGAAATTCCAGCTTTCCCAAAAACAAATTAAAAATAATTTACTCAACTTTTTTAATTCTTCACATGAAAAAAAAAAAAAAAACCAAACCAAAACCCTCACACAGCACAAAAAATCTCCATCCTCACCTTCATCAGCTGCTGCCATCACCCCATCCCTGACTCAGCTCTCCTGGATTAAAAAAAAACCCCACACATCTGCAAATAAATTTATTCTTTCTTAATAAATCCTTTTAAAAACAAGGCTGCTCATCCCCCCCCCCGCCATTAATTAACTGCACCTGAGGTCTGCCTTAATTAGCTGCTGCTAATGAGAGCGTCTCACCTGTGCTGGGTTGGAGCTTTACCTGCAAGGAAGGGACACCTGGAAGCCAAAAGCTCAGCAGAATCCAGCTGGGACCTGCTCGTCCTGTTCCACATCTCCTGATCTGGAGGGGTTTGCTTTGTGCAATTCAGTTTGTGAGGAGGAGGAGGAGGAGGAGTTATTCCCTTGGTAATTCCTTGGGATAACAGGGCTGGACAATTGTCACCCAGCAGTGGCAGCAGATGTGGCCTGGTGGCAGCGGCCAGGGGGAAGAAACATCCTCTTNAAAAAAAAAAAAAAAAGGAGTTCCAGGTCTATTTTGTTCTTCTTTGTCAAGGAATAAAAGGGAGCCCAGCCCAAAACTTCTGAAAATCCAAATTTCCAGGTGTTTTCCTTTGTGATTTTACCTTACAGCAGAAATTCCAGCTTTCCCAAAAACAAATTAAAAATAATTTACTCAACTTTTTTAATTCTTCACATGAAAAAAAAAAAAAAAAACCAAACCAAAACCCTCACACAGCACAAAAAATCTCCATCCTCACCTTCATCAGCTGCTGCCATCACCCCATCCCTGACTCAGCTCTCCTGGATTAAAAAAAAACCCCACACATCTGCAAATAAATTTATTCTTTCTTAATAAATCCTTTTAAAAACAAGGCTGCTCATCCCCCCCCCCGCCATTAATTAACTGCACCTGAGGTCTGCCTTAATTAGCTGCTGCTAATGAGAGCGTCTCACCTGTGCTGGGTTGGAGCTTTACCTGCAAGGAAGGGACACCTGGAAGCCAAAAGCTCAGCAGAATCCAGCTGGGACCTGCTCGTCCTGTTCCACATCTCCTGATCTGGAGGGGTTTGCTTTGTGCAATTCAGTTTGTGAGGAGGAGGAGGAGGAGGAGTTATTCCCTTGGTAATTCCTTGGGATAACAGGGCTGGACAATTGTCACCCAGCAGTGGCAGCAGATGTGGCCTGGTGGCAGCGGCCAGGGGGAAGAAACATCCTCTTCTTTTTAAGGAATCACCCCTTGGCCACTCCCTTCTTTCCCTGCATCCAGTCTCCTTAAAATTCCAGCTTTCCCAGTAAAACAGCTGAGCTGGCTACACTCAATCTAATCCAAGGATCTGGAAGTGCCTCGAGCTCTGAGTTGCTCCAGCCAGGTGGATTTTATGGTCCCAGTGAGGTCATTCCCAAATGCCTGCACTGCAAAGGTGATTCCTGCTGCCTCCTCCTTTTCTTATCAATCAAAAAACAATCAAGGAAATCAGCAGGAATCATCAATATAATCAATAATGCAACTGGAACCTTCTCCACAAAAAATTCCCGGAGGTCCCTGGGTAGCAGGATCCCAAAGGCTTGGAAATTTAGGGAGATCAAGGAATTATTCAGGTTGGAAGAGCCCTCTGAGGTCACCGAGTCCAAGGTGTGACTGATCCCCACCTTGGCACCAGCCCAGAGCACCGAGTGCCACATCCAGGCATTCCTTGGACACGGATGGATCCATCCATCCCCTTTGGATGTTGACTCCAGTCTAGATCCTCCTTTTTGCTGTACTGATCCCTGCTCCTAACACTCCAGGTGTCATCCCATTTCCCTAAGGATCCAGCCTCTTCTCCCAAGAGCAAGTGACAGGATGAGGGGAAATGGTCCCGGGGGAGGTTTGGGTTGGATATTGGGATTTTTTTTTTTTTCCACAGAGAGTGTTTTCCAGCATTGGAACAATCCCAGGGAAGTGATGGACTCACCGTGTCTGGAAGTGTTCAAAAAGTGTGGGAATGTGGCACCTGGGGACACGGGTTGGTGGTGACCGTGGTGGTGGTTGATGGTTGGACTCGATGATCTCAGAGGACTTTTCCAACCTTAGTAATTCCATGATTCTGTATTTGGAGTAAAGAGACACAGACAAAGATCATCACTGGCCTGAAGCACATGGAATCACAGAATGGTTTAGGTTGGGAGGGATCTTAAAGCTCACCCCATTCTGCCCTCATCCATGGGCAGGAACAGCTCCCACTGTCCCAAGCCCCAATGTCCAGCCTGGCCTTGGACACTGCCAGGGATCCAGGGGCAGCCCCAGCTGCTCTGGGAATTCCAGCCCAGCCCCTCCCCACCCTCCCAGCCAGCAATTCCTTCCCAAGATCCCACCAACACCTCCTCTTTCAGTTGGGAGCCATTCCCCCTTTTCCCACCACACGGATCCCACTCCACCCAACCACTCCAGCCTGAGACTCCCATCCAGAGCCTTCAATCTGTGGCCCTGCTTCAGTGTCACCCAAATGACAAGGAACAGGGGTGGGAAAACCTTGGGAATCTCCGACCCTTGGTTCCAGGTGAGCTCATCCTCACTCGGGAGGCTCCAACAGCCCTACGGATCCATGGAATGCAGCATTTTCCTGCTCCGGGTTTCTGCAGCGAATCGGTGCCAAAATCCAGCTTTTTTCCCCTGCCTGTGACTCCGTAGCCTCACCTCCAGTTCAGCCCACACGGAACCACAGCAGAACAACCAGTGGCCAACCCCCCGTCCCCTCCTCCCTTCCCGGGAGCTCTGGATTCTATTCCCGGCTTCCCTGGGGAGCAAACAGTCGTGGCCATCGGATTTGTTTTAGGGTTTGCTGGAATTTCCTGGGGTTGGGCCGAGGTTAACCACAGCCAGCTCTTGTGGCCGTGTCCTCAGCATTCCCTATTGTTCCCTGCTAAGGTGGCTGGGCCTGGTTTTCTTGGAAGGCCGGGATGTTGTTTGGCGTTACTGGCTCAGAGCTCCATGGTGACGGAGAGGAGGAAGGGGAAGGAGAAGCTCTTCCTTTTTTAGGCCTGTGGCTTTGAGAGAGGGCCCAGTGTCACCGGGAGGTCACCCTGAGCTTGTTGAGATGGGGTTTGGGACAGCAGGAGGCTGGAACCAGCTCCCTGCTTCCACAGGATTCCCTGGAGAGGCTCAGCGAAAAATGTCCGGAATCTCCCACTTCTGCCTCCTTCCACTGGGGTGTTCCGAAAGGCTTTTCTCCCGAGAAAAGGAGGAGAGGGCCATTCCATAAAAAGCTTTTCCCTGCTGGGACAGGACCGGCCACATTCATGCTGTGTCCTGACCTTTTGCTACTGGAAAGCAGAATTTCCCTGGCTCTGCCAAGAGTCCATCCCTGTCCTGGCTCCCGGCGGTGCTCCCTGGTGGGAGGACACGCTCCGTCCCCAGCCACAGGGACACAAATCCTTCCCAGCTCGGCTCTGTCAGTGCCTAAGAGTGGAAACTGAGCTCATCCTTATGGATGCACCCTGGAGCCAAGGGCTGGACTCTGATTCATGCCTGGAGGGAAGGGAAGGCGCCGAGCACGACTCCGTTGGCTCCACCGGGTTATTCCGAGGAGTCAACAATGGGAACTGTGTGATCCAGTGCATAGGACACCGGACAAGGAGTGAGGGAATCTGGCTGCTAAATTAAATCATGGAATCATGGAATGGTTTGTTGGGAAGGGACCATAAATCCCATCCCGTTCCACCCCCTGGATACCTCCCCTGGATTCTATCCCAGGTTTCTTCAAGCCCTGTCCAACCTGGCTTTGGACACCTCTCATCTCACAGAGCTTTTATTCCTCCTTCCCCACCCTTTTCCCTGGAATGCCTGCCCAAAGTGGAAACCTTGGATGAAGTTTTGCATCCACAGCTTAAAGATTGGAGAGGAAAAGCCCCTGAAGAAATGAGATCCCCTCAGCCCGAGGCTGCTGCCTGACGTGGTTTGGAGGAGGTGACACACACACAACTTCCTTGTGCCCTTCCCAACTCTTTGATGGATCCCTTCCAACTGGACACATCCAATAATTCCATGAACTGATTACCAAATTAATTGGGAGAGCCCAAAATTGTCAATTTACGGATTCAACCAGACATTCCACAAGGGTTGTCAGCAGAGCCCATGAGTAGCAAGAGGTACCTGAGTGACTCATATTTGACTTCCCAGTGGTGGACTCTAACCTGATTTTAATTGTTTTGATTTCATTTTAATTGTAGCCACCTTCCTCCCTGCCCTTCCCCAAAATCCACCATCACAACATTCCATAAAGATCTCAGCACAGTCCTGGCTGATGGGAAAAGGGGCTGGAATTCCTCAGAGCCCTCAGCTCTGCGGCAGCAGGACCCAGGTACTTTCACCTGTTGGGAACAAATTTCTGCGGAATATTTGGATGCCAGGCCCAGGAATTTTTGTCAGCAGGATCCACAGGACTGTAAAAGAGGGAGTGTCACAATCCTGAGGGCCTGGCCAGGAAAAGAGGGGACATTTAAACAAACCACTGGAAAAGGGGACACTTCAAAAAGCCAAATTCCCCCCAGGAAATGCCCGGAAGCCCCGAAACCAGCCAGGAGTGAAGGTTGTCTCTCTGGGGGGACACCACCAACCAACCCTCACCTGAAAAAGCCTCTTCCTAACACCAGATCCAGTTTTATTTTAATGATTTTAATTGGATCCCTTCCCTAAAATCCATCATTGCAAGATTTCCGCGTTCCTGGCCGATGGGACAAGGAGCCCCTGCAGCAACAGGACACAGTTAAAACTCAGGTACCTTCGCCTGTTGGGAACAAGATTTTGCAGAATATTTGGATGCCAGGCCCAGGAATTTTTGGCCTGGGATGGCTCCGTTGCCAGCAGGATCCACGGGACTGTAAAAGAGGGAGTGTCACAATCCTAAGTGGAAAAAGGGACACTTAAAAAAGCCAAAATCCCTCTAACAAAGTTCCAGAAACCCCAAAACCAGCCAGGAGTGAAGGTTGTTCCTCTTGGAGGACACCACCAACCAAACCCCATCTAAAAACCTTTTCCCTTTCTCCTCCTGGGCCCGGCGCTGCCGCGTCCCACTCCTGGGAAGACGCAGGGAAGATTTCTGTGGCTTAGTCAGGCCACGATCCTGGATAAAAATGGCTCTGGAAGCAAAGGGGATGAGTCACCCGTCCCAAAGTCCGGGAGTCGTCAGGCCTGGCCCCGTAACGAGCTGTTGACACCACTGGGAAATGACTGCGAGCAAGAGCAGCCTCTTGTCTCTGCCTTGAGCACCCTTGACCTTGCTTTGGGATGTCACAAGTGGGACACATGAATCCAATTATTTTCCCTTAAAATCGCCCTTCAAGGGCCTCATGCTGCTGTCAGCCCTCACCCTCGGCCCAGCTTCCAAAAAAAAGAAACGGGTGAACCCCCTGAAACATCCCCCAGCAGCAGCAGCAGGGCAACTCGTTATCCCTGTGGCTAATTATTAACTCCTGGGAGAAGCCAGGGAAGATGGGACACAGACAGAGGGGACCCCAGGTGTGAGGGGATGTTGGGCTCAACATCATCTCTTGGGGGGTGGAGCTGCTCCAAGGATTTTTGGGGGTTGGAACACCCCATGGATTCCTCCTGAGGGAAGAAGAAGCGAATAAAGAGGGGGGAAGGAGGAATGGGAAAAGCACTGAATTTCAGAGCCGCAGAGAGGATGAGGAAGGAATCAGAGGAGGCACCTCCTGTTCGAACCCAGCCTCAGGAGCTGCCACAATTTCATGGAAAACCGGTAAAAAAGGACTTCCCTGTTTTGTTGGCTTCCCCTGCCTGCTCCCAGAACATTCCCAGCTGTCCCAGTCTGCTCCAGTTTTGCCCTCTGGAACAGCTTTGGGCACTCGAAGTGCTGCCTCCAGCCAGGGCTGGAAACCTTCCTTGGTCTTGGGCAGGGAAGCGGGGCTGGAGCACCCTGGGCCAGGCTGGGAAGGAACCTGGCTGAACATCAGGAATTTGAGCCAAGGAGGTCAAGGCAGGGCTCGACTTGAGCTCCAGACAAGTCGAATGTCCAAAACTTCCTGGGCAGGTCAGCTCCGGGACTGGGAATTTGTTGGGAAGGGAAGAGCAGCTCAGCCCCATGAAGGTGCAGCTCCACCAGGAAGGAGGAAAGTCCCGGAGAGGAGCTCCCAGCTCTCCCAGTCTTGGTGTGGTGAGGTCTGGATGTTCCATTCCCGCTTCTCCCTCTCTCCAAAGCTTTGCTTTCCATGGCAAATGTGCCAGGAGGATAAATTTAGCCCTGAGCTGTCCAGGAACATCCAGAGCTTTGCTGGGATTTGCCACTGGGATATTCACACATCACCTGAGCATTTTCCAGTTCCAGCAGCTCATTCCCAGTTCCAAACTCCTCATTTTCCGGTTCCAGCAGCTCATTCCCAGTTCCAAAGTCCCCATTTTCTGGTTCCAACAGCTCATTCCCAATTCCAAACTCCTCATTTTCCAGTTCCAAGTCTCATTCCCAGTTCCAAATTCATTTTCTGGTTCCAACATCTGAAACCCAGTTCCAAACTCCCCATTTTCCAGTTCCAACAGCTCCAACCCTTTCCAAACCCCCCATTTTCCAGTTCCAACAGCTCCAACCCTTTCCAAACCCCCCATTTTCCAGTTCCAGTGGCTCATACCCAGTTCCAAACTCCTCATTTCCTGGTTCGGGCATCTCAATCCCATTCCCAACTCCCCATTTTCCAGTTGCAACAGCTCAAATCCCTTTCAAACTCCCCATTTTCCAGTTCCAGCAGCTCATTCCCAATTCCAAACCCCTCATTTCCCAAGTCCAAACTCCTCTTTTCCCGCCCTGTGCCAGGGATGTGGCCAAGTTCTGCCATAGCCAAGCAAGGGACAATTCCTTGTCACCCAGGAGCCACATCAGGACAGGACATCACTGACCCCTGGATGCCACCACCCCCAGGGACCGTATTCAGGCACCACTTCCACCTAAAAAACGGGGAGAAAAGGAGAAAAAAAAAAAAAGGAAAAAGGGGGTGGGGACAGGAAAATAAAAAGTTCTGGAGTGTGAACTGACAGTGACCTATCAAAAGAATGTTGCATCCAAACTTTCCCATCAAGCCCTGGAAATTTGTTCCTTATTAAAGAAAGAGGGGGTGTATCCAGTTCAAAGGAGAAGCTGGAGCAGGGAAGAATTCCATGGCTGCTCCTGTGGTGGAATTTTTTTTTTCCCCATTTGCTTCCTCCCCTTCCCCGCTCCTTTCCTTTCCAACCCTGATTCTCCCTGAATCTCCCAATTCCTGTCCAGTGAAAAGAAAAAAAAAAAAAACCAACCCTAAAAAAAAAAAAAGGAGAAAAGTCACGGAGGAGGGAGGGAAATCTCCAATTTGTGGGAACTGCTGGTGTTGAAGTGGGAATGCAGGGAGGGGTTTGGATTTTCCCAGGCTTGGAGCTCGGAATTCTATTTTTACAGAGCACAGGAGAAAGCGGGGGAGAGAGGGATTAAAGCAGTGTAAAAGCAGGAAATAAATGGAAATGTCACATAATTCAGGAGCTGTTATTATTATTTATTATTTGAATCCTATTTATTCCTTGGGGGATCCACAGTAGCTGGAACACCGGGACAAAAAACTGGGAGGGGGGAAAAAAACCCTCAGAAGTAATTTTTGGACACTGATGGGGTTTTCTGGTGTATTTTGCCTCAGTCAGTTGGAAATTATAGTGGAGGGATAAAGAATGGATAAAATCATCCTGGAATTCTACGGGGAATATCCTGGACACTGCTCACCTGAGCTGGACCTTCATGGAATCATGGAATGAAATCGGCAAAGCTGGAAAAGGCCTCCAAGAAGAGCAAATCAAACCTTTGATCCCACCTTAATTAATTAAACCCACAACACCTTAATCAATTAAACCACAGCAATGAGTTCCATGTGCAGTCCTTAAAGGATTACTATTAAAGGAATTCTGGAGTCCTGGAAATTTCCTGGAGTCCTCAGAAAACCCCTGGATTTCCCATAAATGCCCAAAGGAATAGGGATGTTCACAGGAATGCTGCAAATTCTCTCAAAAAAACCCCACAACCTCTTTGTGGAGGATTTGGGCTTCAGAAGACACTTGAAGTGCACCACGTACTCATGGAGAGCCCAAAGATAAATCCGTGGCTCAAATCTTCCTCTGGGAAAGCAGGATGGGCAGGGACAGGGCCAGAATCCCTCCACAAATCCATGATCAGGGTTGATCCAATTTCCAACTAAATCCTCACCTTGTGCACAGGCCCAGCCAGAAGCAGATGCTGAAGGAGGACCTAAAACCTGGAAAATCATGGAGTTTACCCAGTCTCCAGCCTTCTGCTCACGTGACCACACAAAACCACCTCCCTGGACGTTATCCAGGTCCTCTTTATAATTCCTGACCCAAACTCCTCATGCTGGAAGGAATTTCCTGAATCCCACAGCTCCTCTTCCTCAGAAATCCACTCATGGTCCCTTTATCCCAAATCAAAGACTCCGGAGTGACTCTGGGCACTGCAAAAAGATCCTGGAAAGGCCAAATAAATGGCAAGGAAACACAGCAGGAAGAGGAGTTGTCTGGGATACACTTTTCCCTTTGCTTCTGGGGAAAAATGGGAAGAAAACTTCCAAATTTTGGTCTTCAGCTGCATGAGAAGGTCATTGTTGGATCCTTTCTTTATCCTCATCTCGATGACATGGGAATTGTCCTCCTCCATCCCAAAACAGGGCCAGGCTCAGATAAACACCTCATCCTGACATTCATGGAACCATGGAATGGATTGGGTGGGAAGGGACTGGAAAATCCCATCCCACCCCATTCCATATCCAGGGACACCTCCCACTATCCCAGGTGGATCCCAGCCCCAATGTCCAGCCTGGTCTTGGACACTGCCAGGGATCCAGGGGCAGCCCCAGCTGCTCTGGGAATTCCAGCCCAGCACCTCCCCACCCTCCCAGCCATCAATTCCTTCCCAAAATCCCATCTAAATCCACCATTTTTGAGCTTGGAGCCATTCCCACTTGTCCTATCACTCCGTGCCCACGGATGTGTCTATACCAGGAAGAAGCGAACTTTCCTTGGAAGAGCTGAAGAAAAATCCCACTTTTTCACTCCTTGCTCCTGCCAGATCATCCAGGAGTCCCACGGGAGCTGAAATCCATCTGCTCCACTCCAGTGGGTGGGAGAGGAACAACACAGGCTTGGATCCAGCCCACAGAACGGGGTCTCCATCTGGGAGAACTCCCAGGATTTTTGCTCTTGGCAGCACCAACTCCCACAGGGAGCCGATGTTATCCCACTTCCTTCTGCCTCCCAGCTGTATCCTCGGAAGAAAGGGGAATTCAGGATGTGCTGGGTTGGCTGGGCTGGAGTAAATATTCCTCCCAGGAGCTGGAATGGGGCTGTGTTTGGGATTTGGACTGGATTTGATGTTGGGAACACAGAGATGCTTCCATTACTTTTGGGAAGTGTTTGCCCAGATCCAAGGTCTTTCCTGCTCCTTATCCTAGTGAAGAAGTCAGGAACGCACCAGGAGTTGGGAAGGGCAACAGCCATGACCACAGGGTTATTCCAGAACTTGGGAACCACCTCCAGTGGATAAAAGTGGGCAAAAAAGAAGGAATGTGGGGACATTCCAAGTGGAATGAGAAATGGGGAATGAATTCTTTGTTTTCTTTTTTTTCGATGTGGATTTTCCTGTCCCTATTAGTCTTTATATCAACCCACAAGCTTTCCCATTTTTGCCTCCTGATCCTCTCCCCATTCCAATGTGGATGAATTCCCAGTGGAGGTTAAAGCACTCCACAGGTGTTTCCCACTGGCACAGAGCTCATTTTCATCCCTGCTTTCCTTCCTTCATCCTGCTCCCTCAGCATTTCCCAAATTCCCCCTGTCTGGACCCAGGAGCCAATTCCTTGGAGGCAGGAGGAGATGGGATTAAAGATGGGATGTGCACAAAAGAGGAATTCCTTGCTGAGTCAGGGCCTGGGCAGCAAAATTAAATAGGAATAAAAAAAGCAGATTTTTTTTTTTTTTTTTTAGGAATTGTTTGTCTCCCTATTTTTAGGAGAGGCCGTTGTTTCCCTATTTTTAAACCAGGCTGGAGGAGCGAAATGAGAGGTTTGTTCTAAATCTGAAGAGGAATTTTTGGATGGGTTGAACGACAAAAAAAAAACCCAAAAACCCAGTTTTGGGACAAAGCTCTCTCAGCCATGGGAGCTTTGCCATGATTTAAAGCCATTCCTCACTCAGGTTTTGTATGAAGGAACCTCAGGATTGATCCAGAAACAGGGAATTTGTTCATCTGGTCAAGGCTTCAAACCTCTGTCCACTCACAGCGGTGTGGGGGGATCATGGAATGTCCTGATGGGAAGGGATCCATGAAGATCACGGATCCAAATTGTTCCCTTCAGAGGCACCCCAGCAATCCCACCCTGGCATCCCTGGGAGCTTTGTCCGGGTGCTCCTGGAGCTCTGGCAGCCTTGGCAATGTGCCCATTCCATGGGAAGCATGAAGGGTTTGGAAAGATTGGGAAAGGAGCAATTCAGGCTCTCCAGAGCCATCATCACCCTTGGCTCCTTGGTGTTTAATTTATCCATGTGGAAACCAAGGATTTGGAGTGGCACCGGATCGTTTGGATGTGCTGACAACCTGTTTTTCATGGAATCACAGGAAGGGATGGGAAGGGATGGGATGACCTTAAAACTTATCCAGTCCCCCACCCTGCCATGGGCAGGGACACCTCCCACTATCCCAGGTGGCCCCAGGTCCCTCCCAACCTGGCCTTGGGCACTCCCAGAGCTGGGAATCTGCAGCTTCTCTTCTTAACTTCATTCTTCCTACTTTTTAAGGAAATCTTGGAGAAGGTTTTCTCTGCCCTGGATTAGCAAACACTTAAAAACAGCCAAAGAAAACGAGGTGAGCATCAGCCTTGGCTTGGGACAGATGGCACAGAAAGAAATTTCCTTTGTTTTTAGGCGGCAAAAGGATCTGGAGGGAAATGGAAAAGGGAGTCTGGGATTTGTCTCTGACAGGACAGGGCCAGCTGTGGCACTTGATAGGGAATTTTTGGGCTCTTTTATCCCTGCTTTTCCTGGGGCCAACCCTTCCTCTTCATCTCCCAGTATCTCTCCATGACATTAACAAAAATAACCCAAGCAGGACATCACTCCTTGGCTGTTCCCAGTGCCTGCATTCAGTGGAATATTTGGATGACACGAGCCGGGTCTCACGGGGAACACCAAACCCCAGTTTCCACACCCTAAAAAAAGAGGGATTTTCCCATAAATAAAGGTTTTTTTCTGTCAAGCTCCTCCTCAAGCTGAGGTTCCAGGGGATTTGACGTGCTCCTGGTCACCTCGGCAGCGCCGGAATTCTTGGAGTGAAATCCAAGTGGGACAAAATGAAGTAGCTGGAAGGATGGACATATGAGGAAAAAAAGGCCAAAGGAGCTAAATATGGATAGTTTGGCTGGAAAATGGGGAAGGAGGACAACTGTCTGCAGATGGACAGAAATATCCGGGAGAGGGAGGAATTGTTTGGGTCAGACCGACAGGGGAATAACCAGGAATCACAAGATGGGATTAAGGCATGGAAAATGAGCACTGGCCATCAGGGGAAACATTCCTCACAGTGAGACCCAACCTCTTGGACTGAGGAACATCCGCTCTCCCCTGGGGCTGGGATGGGAATCCTGCTCTTGGAGGCGTTTAAAAATGGCCCGGAGAGCTCTTGGGAATCATCCTTGGGGTAGGGATGGATGGGATCCGGGCGGGGTGTTCCCTGCAGGAAGCACAGCGTGATGCCGAGCTCGCCCAGACCATGGGAAGGGGCTCAGGGAGCGCAGGCTGCCCTAACCTAGGAAAATCCAGGCGTGGACTCATGGAATCGCAGGATGGGTTGGGCTGGAAGGAAATTTAAGGATCATCCCATTCCATGAGGGACACCTCCCACTATCCCAGGTTGCTCCAAGCCCCATCCAACCTGACCTTGGATGCTTCCCAGGGATGGTGAATCCACAACTTCTCTGGGATACTCCATGCTGGGAGTAGTTCCACCATGAGGGTGTGGAAAATGAATTGCTCCCCTTCTTCCTTCTCTCCAAGGCACCTAGAAATGAGGGAATATTCAGATATAAAGCTGGGAATTTGGGGAAACAGTGACAGGAATTTTCACCACCAGGGTTTTTCTTTGCCCTGTTTGGACACCTCCTGCTCATCTCTTTGGGGTTTTCCAGCCACAGCTTTCCATCCCACGTTCCCATCCAGGAGGGCACCACAGCAGGATCAAACTCCAACCAAATCCAAACAAAATAAATGAAACAATGATTCATCCCCCCCCCCCCCCCACCCCAC
>VXAC01002984.1:1520-41563 GCA_013399225.1 Rhipidura dahli | reverse complement strand
TGTCTTTTAGTCCATTTTTCTCCCTCCTGGGACCAGCTCCACCCCTCACCAGGACCAACCTTCTCCTCCTGTCCCCGCAAATGTCCTGCTCCTGGATTTGGATACCAACATTTTGCCGGCAGGAGCTCCAGGAGCAGGTTCTCCTCCTCTTTTCCCCAGTTCCCTTTTACACACTCCCAGTCTCCCCAGCAAATCCCTCTGCACTCGTCTCCTCTCCAGACTAAACAACCCCAACTCTTTCCGTCCTTCCGTGGAGGTCATGTTTGCTGGACCTCTGGTCATTCCTGCTGCTCTCCCCTGGAGCTGCTCCAGCTGGCCTTGGTGTCCCTCGGAATGCCTTGTCCCGGACACTTGGGCTCCAGCTGAAGCCTTTTGGGACTCCTCAGCTCGGAGATCACAGCTCAGCCCATCACAGAGGGGGATTAAAGCTCCTCAGTCTGGATCTGGTTCCGAGTCCGCGTTTCCTCCGTGCTTGGGATGGCTCTGCTGTTCCCACCAGGGACTGCGGGGAATGCAAATATCCCAAATGCTTCAAGATTTGAGAGCCAGCCCAAGACACATGAAAAAAAAGATGGAATAGAAACTCTTTCCAAAGGTCCTCAAAGCACAGCACACCTAGGGACTTCCCAGCTCCATGGGCAGGATTTGAAATGGGATGAAGGGAATTCTGCTGTACCCAAATATCTCCCTTTTAACCTGAGCAGGTAGGGATAGCACAAAGGAAAATGAGTTTAAACCAAAATATGAGAGATTTAGATGGGATTTTGGGAAGAAATTGTTCCCTGGGAGGGTGGGGAGGGGCTGGGCTGGAATTCCCAGAGCAGCTGGGGCTGCCCCTGGATCCCTGGGAGTGCCCAAGGCCAGGCTGGACACTGGGGCTTGGAGTAGCCTGGGACAGTGGGAGCTGTCCCTGCCCATGGATGGGGGTGGGAGGGGATGGGATTTAAGGTCCTTTCCCACCTAAACCATTTGAGGATTCTGGAGCCCCTCAGCTCTGGAGCCAGGCTGGGAGAGCTGGGAATGTTCCCCTGGAGAAGGGAAGGCTCCAGGGAGAGCTGGGAGCCCCTTGCAGGGCCTGAAGGGGCTCCAGGAGAGCTGCAGAGGGACTGGGGACAAGGGCTGGAGGGCCCCGACACAGGGAATGGCTTCCCACTGGGAAAGGGGAGCTTGGGCTGGGATCTTGGCAAGGAATTGCTGGCTGGGAGGGGGGGGAGGGGCTGGGCTGGAATTCCCAGAGCAGCTGGGGCTGCCCCTGGATCCCTGGGAATGTCCAAGGCCGGGTTGGACACTGGGGCTTGGAGCAGCCTGGGATTCTGGAATTTGTCCCTGACCATGGCAGGGGTGGCACTGGATGGTCCTTTCCATCCCAAACCATTCCATGATTTTCCAGCATTCCAAAATGCCTCGTTTTGCTGCCAGGCTCTGCAGCTGCAGCTCCATCTGCAAGCTGGGAAAAGAAGTCCAAAATCCAATCAATCCAACCCCAAAGATGTTCCCACTTCCCTTCAAGCACAAGATTTGTCCTTCCTCAAAGAAAAAGCGATTCCCAAAAAAAAACCACCCCATTTATTAACGGAACCAAATTGACACTAATTAATGATTAACCACTAATTAATGATTATCCATGCTAGAGCCCCTCTAGGACTCAAGGAAATACAAGAGGGAACAACGAGTTCCAAGGATGAACCAGGACATTCCTGTAAAACCTTTTCAGCTCCACTCATTCCAAATGTTTTACAGCAGAATTCCAGGCAGTCACATTTTTCACCCCGGTAGAGCATCCCTACTTAATCATATTTATTATTAAAGCAAATAATTAATTGGCTACAAACCCCAATTCAATTTGTGTTTCCTTTTGTCTCCCCGTTACGAATTATCAGGTCCCAAAATTCAATTCTTTGGTTTATTTGTAATTAAGAGTTGCTAAATCCTTGGCTGTTTCAGCAGTTCATAATTCCAGCTGTCTATCCCTGTAATTCCAGTGCTATTCTGGTCTTCTTGCTTTCATTCCCTGCTTTTTATTCCATGATTTTTATTCTTTGCTTTTTATTCCCTTGCTTTTCTCCCTGGAAGTGGAGGAATGCAGGAACAAGCAGGAATAAAACATAATTTTAGGATAACTCCAAGCCTTCCACACCTCATTCCTGATGGGATGATCCCAAAGGTGACATTCAGACCTGGCTGGAGTCATCTCCATGTGACACTGCACGGATAATCCCTGGGGGAATCATCCACTCCACCTCCTCTCTTTCACTCTTGCCTGTTCAACTTCTATCTCCTTCTTCTTTTTCCGTGGACTCGCCAGAGAAATCCATCCCTTCCTTATCCCAGCTGGAGTTTGCAGAGAGTTACAACGCAGATGAGTCGTTAACGAGCCACCCATCATCCAAGCTTGGAATAACCTGCCATTCCCACACACCTGGAATGAGACCTTGGATCCCGGATATCCCATCTTTAGGAACCTGCAGCAGGTCAGTGTCTCCTGGCCCAGCTCTGGATCCTGTTCTGGGGCAATTCCCAGGAGTGTTCCCACCAGCTCTGCCCATCCAGCCCAGTTCCCAAGGCAGGATCGAGAATCCCATTGGCATTCCCATCCTCACTCCATGGGCAACTTCCCCTCCAATTCTTCTTGCTCCCAAGGGATTTCCCTGAGCGATTTCCGGCTGGGATGATGCGCAGAGCTCATGGATCAAAGCATGTGGATGGCTGGAAAATGGGGAGCAGTCCAGCAAGTGCTGTCCCATTAACTTAGGCCAAGCCTAACTACCTTTCCGGATGAAGGGAAAGGGCTGGGAGGGGATCTTGAAATTGTGTCCTGAGGATTCATCCTGAAACTCCACAGACTGTGACTCATGAGAGTCCTGAAGGGCAACAATGCATTTCCCAACCTCTGGAGCAAGCCCTGGGAAGGCCGTGCCAACATTTTAACGGGAGAGGTGATTTCACTGGGATAGCGCTGCCTCCAAATGAATCCCCGCTCCCTTTCCCCGGTCGCTGGAGACAGGCAGGCAATTCCAAGCAATCATCCTGCTGGGAGCCAGATGTCTGAGCCAGATTAGGTGATTCAGCTGCTGGAGGGCCTGGGGAAGGAACCTAGGATCAGACACCCAACTGGAATTTGGATAAAATTATCCCAGGTGACACCGCTCCACCTCCCGAATAATTACACCGGCAGCAAGCGTCGGTCCGTGTTCTCCATGGAAAAGAGGCCCGACCTCCTCACAAAATGAGGAATTCTGCTCATCAAAGAGGTTCTTCCAGGCAGAGCCAAAACTTCCACGTGGTTCCGGAGTTCACACGGCACAACACGGAGCTGGAACAGCTTCTGCTGCAGGAATGAACCCCACATCCCATGGGTTGGGATTGCCACTGGGAGGGAGATGGGAGCTGCCATTCCGGTGGGAAAGGATATTTGGCACGATCTGCTGCCTTACCCAGAGGATGTCATCTGCTGATGGTAGCTCCTGAGGTCACAGGAGGTGGAAAAGTGAGAAGAAGGGCAGGATTATCCAGGTGCTGAGCGCTGTGGCTCCAATGGATATTTTTAGGGAATAAAATCCAGCGGAACATGCAGAAAACAAGGAAGATCCACCACACCCCGAGAGCAGAAGGACAACGGTTTCTGAGGGCTTGAATATTTAAATGGGGAAGAAGAGAAGCTTGATTTCCCTAAAAAGTAATGGAAAAAAGCATAAAAGAGAAAATATTACAGGACATAAACCCCTGGCAAGGCAGAGCCTGAAATACCGGGTACAGATTGCAGAAAAAATTGTTCAAAAGCTGGATAGATCCAAGGAAAATCCAAGAGAAAATAATGTGGTGGAAGACCTTGGGAGCTTAAGGATTAAGATATTACAAGTGGGATTTATCTCACCTCCCTTTAGGAGTCTGGAAGGCAATGCCACCTGAGATATTCGGCTTCCTGAAGAACCAGTGGAGAAGGAATTCCATTCCCAAATCCCAATCTTCACTCTGTGAGGTGGATTCTCCAAGGGGATCAGCCTCACCCTTTCTGACCTCAATTCTCAGAATTTCGGACAGAAAGGAGCAGTTTTAGGGCTCCCTTTCCATATCCAAGTCCTTTGGAATAATTATCCTTGTTCAGGTGTCTCTACTGCAGCCAGAGGAGCATCAGGACATCCTGCAGGAGCTCCTGTAAGTTTCAGTCACCAACACTTCAAGATAAAGGTTGCAGAAAAGGATGGCGAGATATTTCTGTACATTGAAGCAGGAATTCCATGGTTTTTACTGCATCCTTATGGCATCTTTGGCTCTAACTCAACCAGTCTCCCTCCCAGCCATCAGTTTGGGAATATTCTTCCTTCATCCCAAGTTCCTTCTTGCCTCATCTCAACCACTCTCCCAGAATATCGCTCACCGTGAGGCCAACGAGCAGCAGCTGCCCCGGTGTCCCTTTCCAGGCCGGTTCCAGTCCCCAGGAGATGTTTACTGGATCTGGAACAGAGGGGGACTTTCCACAAGGGCCTGGAAGGACAGGACACAGGGAATGGCTTCCCACTGGGAAAGGGGAGCTTGGGCTGGGATCTTGGCAAGGAATTGCTCCCTGGGAGGGTGGGGAGGGGCTGGGCTGGAATTCCCAGAGCAGCTGGGGCTGCCCCTGGATCCCTGGCAGTGTCCAAGGCCAGGTTGGACATTGGGGCTTGGATCCACCTTGGATGGTGGGAGGTGTCCCAGCCCATGGCAGCGAATATTGAATGGGTTTTAAGGTCCCTTCTAGCCCAAACATTCCATGATTTTATGATTCTGTGACAATCTGTATGAACTCCCCACCCAGTCCAGACCTTTTTCATCACCGGAGGAATAAAGAACTGTTCCTTTCCATCCCGTATCCTACATCATCCCGCATTATCTACACTGACCAGGAAAACACTTCTCCAGAACACTTCAAAATTCATCCAACTTTCGGCCAAACTCTTGGATAATGAGACGTTCTGGCCTGGTTTAGCAAGGCTGGGCTTTTAGGCCGTGATCTCCAATAATGGAGACCTCATGGTCCAAATCCAAATCCAAATCCAAATCCAAACCACCGGATTTTGGAGATTTGCGTTTGACCCCTGTGAGAACCCAGGAAAATACATATTGTTGGGAATGCCGTGCCATGGGAATTCAGGGGAAACATGTCTGCACACACAGCTGGAACAAGGAATCCATGTGATCTAAGAGAAATTCTAGGAGGGATCCATGTTTTAGGAGAAGCTCTGGAGGGGATCCATGTTTTAGGATAAATTCTGTAGCTGTGACCATAACTTGGCTTCTCTCCTTGTTTCTGCCAAGCTGGGAACAATCCAGGCTGGAGCAGGGAGTGAGGAAAGAGCTGGAGGTGCTCTCCCAACCATGTGGGAGCAATAGGGCGGCAGGAAAAATCCTCTGGCTGCCAAGGAACATCGGGAATTACAGCGTCAAGCATGTCTTGGTGCGCAGTTACGAGAAATAAAACTCCGCACGCGCATTCCAAGATGAGGAACGTTTCTATATGGACACGTTATGGACAGACCTCCTGCTTCCCATCCCGGCTTCCTTAGGCTGGGATTAAAACCAGATTGGAGTAGCCTGGGAAAAGGCATTCCCATGTCCTGATTCCCTCGTTAAACCGTAGGTGGTTCATCCTTCCATGTGTTGGATGTCACGGGAGTTGCTTCTCCACATCCCTTTTGATGTGTCAGCACTCCCCACCCATCTCCAGAGGGTATCCCAGGGAATTCCGTGGTGTTTCCCGCTCCTTGCCCATCCAGGTTTACCGTGCTGGAGGGGCACAGGGATTCCTTAGGCAAAGTTTGCTCTGTGGACACAGGAAACTCCAGGAAAAGTCCCGCTTCTAAATTATGTCATAAATTATGGGACCACTCAGGCAGAGGCAGGCAAGGCAGCTCCAGCTGGAAAAGCTGGAAGATGTTCCCAGCCCATTGCAGAACAAGGTGCTGGGAATCCGCACCAATTTTGCTCATCTGTATGAAGTAACACCAGAACTTTATCACTTGGAATTTGGGATTATTTTAGGGTTGGAAATGGTTTTTTCCCTCTGAATTTCCCCAAAACGTGTGATTTCTCAAAAAAAAAAAAAAAAATCAATTTCAGTTCTCATTTTATCACCAAAATCCCAATAAATAGTAATAATCCCAGAGTGCCAAAGGAGAATGGAAGAAATCAAGCACCGGTTTAAAAATTCCAAGCCATGGAACAATGAACACCCCATGGATTGGGATCTAAAGGATCTTTAAGGTCCTTCCCAATCCAAACCACTCTGAGATTCTCCAAAACAAAACCCACCAAAGAGAAGAGTTTTGGACACTTCTCTGCCAACATTTTTCAGGAAAACCAAACAAGGGGAGAATTTCTGAGCACAGACAGAAAAAGACCCTTTTAATCCATGGAAATCCATGTTTCCAACCAGCTCCAACCACAACATTCCCCAGGAATCCCATAGAGCCTCACACAGTGCCCTTTGCTCTCCTCATCCATCCATGGCACATTCCAGAGCCAATCCTCTCTTGGGTGCATCCTGAGGAGCAAAAGCATCTCCTGTGGGATCCAGTGTAGGGAATTCAGCAGCTTTCAAGTGCCCAGAGCTCCCATTCCCACTCCGGTGGCTGGGAAGCAGCTGGAGCCACAGCTCTGCTCCCCACAAAGCTCCAGATGAAGCAGCACAGGCCAGGAAGTCCCACACACCAAGGAATTATCTGGGATTGACCTAAAACAAACCTAGGCCAAGGATTTGGTCTGGTTTAAGGACACAGACAGAGGTTTGATCTTCTCCCAGATAGTTCCAAACCGCTGGGAATGAATCCAGCATTCCAGCTGTCTTGGATATGGCACCTGTGACCACCCTGAGGCTTGGCCAGGTCACCGCCAGAGGGGTAAGCAGAGCCTGCTCCGCACCCTCCATGTCCCCAAGGAATTCCAAAAGCCATCCTCTCAAACCCCAGTGAAATCCAAAACCCATCCTTTCCAACCCCAGTGAAATACAAAAGCCACCCTTTCTAAACCCAAGAAATTCCAAAAGCTGCCCTTTCTAAACCCCAAGGAATTCCAAAAGCCACCCTTTCTAAACCCCAAGGAATTCCAAAAGCCGCCCTCTCCAGCCTCAAGGAATTCCAAAAGCTGTCCTTTCCTTTCTCAAGGAATTCCAACAGCAATCCCCCAAACCATCCTTTCAAACCCCACTTTAGGGATAAGAAGGTGAAGCAGCATCTCCTGCTTTAAAATCCCTCTGCCAAGCACTGGGTGGAAAATCTAGGAAAAACTGGGAATTTCCAGAGGTGGATTGTCCCACTGCTGAGGCCACCCTCTTCCCAGACATCCCTTGGTTACAAACTCACCCCAAAAACGTGCTGAGGACATTGTCCGGTTCTCCATGGATAACCTGGCACATGCCGGGAGCAGAATCTCCCCGGAGCTCATTTAGGAATGACTGAGAGCATTCCTTTGGATTCCATTTGGGAAATCAAACTTATGAATGGCTCCTCTTCCAGCCGTGGCCAAGGCCGTGGTTTTCCACGGAGCAGGGAGGAGGAGACACAGAGACCTTTAGAACGGTCTCTGCGGATGGGAATTCATCCGGGTTTGTTTTCCCAAGGCACAAATCCTTTTAAAGTCATTTGGCTTGGGAGGGGTAGCGAGAATGGGGAATGTTTGTGGCTATTTTTGGTCAGAGAGGAACAGTTCCGAAGTCATTCCGATCCCATTAAGTGAGTACTTGGGAAGCCAAAAAACCCTTTGGACTTCTCCACACGGTGACACTTGGAAGAAGCAGAGGAAATTTAAGGGTGTCCCCCTGTTCCAGAGATTGCCTCCAATCCCACCACTGCTTCCTGCCCATGGATTCTCAGATCCTGCAGCATTTTGGGAAATCTCACGGAATTTGCTCTTTCTTCAAGTTTAATTAAAGAATAAATAGGGGATCCCCTTAGCTGGGCACTCCCTCACCTCCCTAAATCCATCTGGGAGCAAGGTGGGAATCCAACCACTCAACCAGGGGAGGGAAGTGTCACCTTCCCAGGCGTGACACATTCCAGAGCTGTGGAGATCAGGCAGGGAGAGAGGATCCGACCCAGGTTTAAACACTCACCTTCCGCATCACAAACCTCAGGAATATTTTCCCTCAAAAAGGGGCTCCTCCTCCTTGGATGCTTTGAAGAGACTGATCCAACCTCCAGTGCCTCCATTCCCATAAGGCCCAACAAATCCATGGATCCTGACAGGACAGGTTCCACAGCCACGCCAGTGAACAGTGGCTCCATTGAAAACCGGCTCCCTCTGGGCATGTCCCATTTCCTTATGGAGCAGCTTCCATTGGCCTCGGGAGCTGGAACTGCTTCCCGGAGACTTTGTGGGACATCAGACAGGGGCTGGGACATCTTGTCCTGCCCCACAGTGGGATCTGTCTCCTGGGGAGTGCTCAGCAGCCGGAGCTGGTGGGTCTCCAAATATTCACTGGGATAAGATCTTCTCCGTGGCATGAGTTTGTATCCTCCTGCAGGAAAGGAAGGGTGTGGAAAAGTCAAGTCAGAAAAAAAGCTGAATATTGGATCATCTTGAGCTTGGAAAACTGGTCTGGTGTGAGATCATGGAATCATGGAATGGTCTGGGTGGGAAGGGGCCTTAAAGTCTATCCAGTGGCACCCCATCCATGGGCAGAGACACCTCCCACTGTCCCAGGTTGCTCCAAGCCCATCCAGCCTGGCCTTGGGCACTTCCAGGAATGACTGGTGAGCTTTTGGGAGGCTTTCTTTGGAGCAGAAAGAGCAGAGAAGACAGGAAAACTGAAAAAAAAAATCAAAATAATAAGCCACAATTCCAGCCTCAAAACTGGGGTTTTTTTGCCATGTTTCTTTAAGGTTTATCCATGAAAATAAATGGGATAAATAATAATAAATAGGTTTGGGATGGGTTTCCCAAACACATCCTCATGGGTTTTTTTGGACCAAGCTGGTATAAACTGGAGGAATGTGGGATAAAAAAGGGGAAAGACAGTGTGCATTTCCATGATCATGGGTGCACAAAACATTCCTTATATCCAAAGAGTCTGACCTCCTACAAAAGCCAGGCAAGAAAATCCCACCCAGGTATCCCTGCTCCGACCGCAACTCCCAGACAATTTATGGAATCTGCTTCCCAGAGTCTCCCAACCTGTTTTAAACACCTGGAGCACCCTTGGGCCGAGCAACCTCATGTTTGTTGCCTGGATGATCCAACACCCTCCTAAGGGAAAACATGGAAAACATCTCATGGAAGCTCCAGTGGATGTCCCAGCAGGAAAGCTGAAGGACATGGAGAGATCCTGGCCTCTTTTCCCAGTTATTTTCATTTTTCCCGAGCTGTGGCTTGAGGCAAAACCCTCCCAGAAACCTTTCCACAGCCAACGGGAGATCTCTTCATCTCATCCCCCCTCAGCCAGATCTGCCTGGAATTCCCAGGAAAGCTCCTGGCAGCCCTGCTCAGCTCCCAGAGGTCACAATTCCCATTTTCCAGAGGCCCAAAACTGCGGGATGCCAATAATTGTTCGGTGAATGACCCCTTGTTTGGGCCGCGCCGCCATGGCAGGGAGGCCCTTCCACAGGTTTGGAGCTCGCACTTCCTGACATCTGGTTCCAATCCGATCCCCGTGCCTGCTGCCAGAATTCCAGTGACCTCTTACCTGGGCAAAGGTACCAGGAAGCCGGAATTGCCCTTGGAATTCCCACCTCAGCTGTTCCCTCGAGTGCCAAACTTATCCTTCATCCCAAATCCATCGCTCCAGACCTGGCATTTCAGCCTCTGTCCCTCCTTTCTGCAGCTCTGTCCTCACTTAGAGGTAGAAAAATTAATTGACATTAATAAGTTATTAATTTAATTAATTTTTGGGTGCTTCTTTGCTTCCCATCTCCCTCAGATTAACAGGATCTCCCTGGATCCAAGCAGGATCCAACACCCTCCATGCAGAGGCACCAGCAAAGCCTCAAACAAGACAAATTAGGGAATTCTGGGGACTTTAATCCCATCCCTCAGCTCCAAACAGCCTGGAGAATTCAGGGGATTCAGAATTCCTGAACGACCAGCTTGGAGGATCAGACCCAACTGCGTGTCCCAGGATGGAATCCGTGCTTTTCCTGAACCCACGGAAGCACACACAAGGCAGGAAACCAAAATCTTAACAATTTTTCCACAAAAATGTCCTTCCTCCTGTTTTCTTCCCACCTTGACCCAATCTACAACAAATTCCAGCTGCTTCTCCACCCTGCTCCCCCTGTTAACTCAAGTTTTTCAGCCATGACCTAAAATTCCCATATTTTCTGATGTTTGCTGTGTGAAGGAATCACAAACCAATTCCCTCTCCCGCTTCTCCTTCTGCTGACCCATCTGCTCCTCCTGTTTAGCCTCAGGTGCCACCTCCCACATTCCCAGAGGGAATTCCTCCCAAGGAAACCCTGTCGAGCAGAGTTTTGATACTCAGCCACCAAAAAGTCCCATAAATAGGAAAACCTGAACCGTTTAACCCCAGCAACCAATGCAGAATTCCAGGTCCTGGAAGGTGGAATCCCCCAATCCTCCAAGTGGGATTTTCCCATCCCAGCGGAGCCCAAAACAACTTCCAGCTCCCACGTGCTGGACAAGGGGATGTTCCCGTTATCCAGAGCTGTGGGATCTGCTGATCACAGTCACGTTTCATCCCAAATTTTCCCACTCCGGTGTCGCTCAGCTGTCGAGGAATTTTGTAACAGGCAGCTCTAGGAAGCAGGGCTGGAGCTGGGATTGTTCCTGGAAAGCTCAGAGTGATCCTGCCTCGCACTTAAACTCGGATTTTCTGGGAAGTGCCTTTGCCACCTCATTCCCACCCTGCCACTGTCAGGATAACTTTGGCAAAGCCCCAGCACAGCTCAATTTTTCCATCTGGACACTCAGGATAATTGCAGAGCCCCTTTCCCTAACAAGGTGTTTCCAAATTCCCAGGGAAAAGGCCCAATGGAATTGCAGAACTCCTGGATTTTGGAGTGTTTGGAGATTCATTGGATGCCAAATCTCAACCCTGCCCAGGAAAATGAAGTGTTGGGGGACCAGGGGGTTTCAAGTTTTTCCTCCTTTTTAATGCTTGGATTTCCTCAGTGCCTGCAGAACTCAAACTGCCCCTGGAATTTTGCTTGGGCTCCTCTGGATCCCATCCAATCACAGCCTCTGGAAGTGGTGCTAAGAAGTATCCTGGAGCTCCGAGTCCGGGTTCCTGCTGTTCCAAGTCGGAGCCAGGCTCACCAACACCTTCATCCCAGCCTGGGTCGGGAGCAGATGGAAGAACGGATCTTCTGGATCAGCCCAAATTCCAGCTCTGGCTCCTGGGCCAGGAGAGACTTTTCCAGGAAGGAGAAGGGAGGGTGGAGTGAGAGCAGGAGGCAGAGACCTGGATTTACCCAGCGGAGAGAGAGAAGAGGAGAGGGAAGAGAAAGATCCAGGTCCAGTCCGTGCATGGAAAAACTTCCCAAACAACACTGGGAATTGCCTGCAGTGACAATTACAGCCAGAACTGGGCTTTTCCAAGGAACTGGGGGGAAATCTTTGCAGCTGGACGAGCTCCTGCATCCCTGAATCCCTCCACGGATCCCCTCAGGAAGCGTCTCCCAGGCACCTCCGCATCCAGAGCCACTCCAGGGCTGACTCACACCCATCCCACGCACTCCTCCAGCGGCGGCCGCAGCCAAAGCCATGGAAAAACTGCCCGGGAATGCTGCGTGTGCCCCTTGGCACAGCTGGCTCCGGCTGCTGCTCCAGTGCCCGGCTGCCCTCGGGGTCTGGCTGCAGCAGAGCGCGGTTATTTTGGGATGCTGGGATGGGGGGGGATGGAGCTGCAGAAGAGCGCGGTTATTTTGGGATGCTGGGATGAGGAGGGAGCCAGTCCAGGGCTGTTTCCCTTGGATACGGGATGGGCTGAGCCTGGACACGGGACCTGCAGAGGGCAGCAGGGCAGCACAGCCATGGAATGTGCCGGATCCCGATGTCCGGCGCCGGAACCCGGCTCCGAGAACTCCTGGATGGGGGCAGTCGGGATCGGGATTCAGCAGCATTCCAAAAAGCCGTGACCACGCCCGTGTCCAGCCTCAGGTGCTCCCTCCCACCCTCGTGCTCCCAAGAGATCCCTCAGGAACTTCCAAAACCCCCCAGGCACAGCTGGGATGGGGCTGGGCAGCCCCCGCTCCCTGCACTTGGATTTGCACCCGCACCAAAATTCATCCCACAGGGAAACATCCTAAGAATTCCTCTCCCTGTCCCCACCATCACATGGATACCTTGGGAAGGTCTCTACCCCCAAAAAATGAGTGTGGGACGGGGGGATCCTGATCCAGGGTCAGGCCCCTCGCCCTGCCCTGGCACCCAACACCAGGACACTCAACCCTGGCACAAACATTTCCGGTGCAGACATGGAACAGAAGGAAATTCCCTTTCAGCCACTCTCCTGGGATGCATGAGCACAGGAGGGTGGGGAGACCCTGGAATGGAATTCCCAGAGCAGCTGGGGCTGCTCCTGGATCCCTGGCAGTGTCCAAGGCCAGGCTGGACATTGGGGCTTGGAGCAGCCTGGGACAGCAGGAGGTGTCCCTGGATGGAACTGGATGAGCTTTAAGGTCTCTTCAGTCCAAACCATTCCATAATTCTTATCCAGTAGGAAAAGTACAACCACTGCTCTAGAAGGACCTGCAGGGATTTTTCCAGCAGGGTCCTGTCCTCTGGCTGGATCCCCACACCTGGAGCAGGAGTATTCCAAAGGGCATTTTTGGGAGCTGTGTTCCCTGCCCCCTGCTGACATTCCCAATGCAGCTCCCTGCAGGATGCTGGCACATCCCTGGAAGTCCCTGCGCAGAACTTTAGAGGGTACATGGAGGGTCTGGAAACCCTGGCTGGAAGCGGGCTGGAATGTTCCCTAATTTCCTGAGCTCATTCCTGCATGGGGGAAGTGGGACTGGGCTGCCCACAGAAGGAGCAGATCCTGCAAACACCTCAGATTTGGAGATAATTTCATGGAATCCTGGAATGGTTTGTGTTGGAAGGGACCTTAAATCCCATCCCATTCCCACCCCATCCATGGGCAGGGACACCTCCCACTGTCCCAGGCTGCTCCCAGCCCCAGTGTCCAGCCTGGCCTTGGACATTCCCAGGGATCCAGGGGCAGCCCCAGCTGCTCCTCTGGGAATTCCAGCCCAGCCCCTCCCCACCCTCCCAGCCAGCAATTCCTTGCCAAGATCCCAGCCCAAGCTCCCCTTTTCCCTTTCCCAGTGGGAAGCCATTCCCTGTGTCCTGGCCCTCCAGCCCTTGTCCCCAGTCCCTCTGCAGCTCTCCTGGAGCCCCTTCAGGCCCTGCAAGGGGCTCCCAGCTCGCCCTGGAGCCTTCCCTTCTCCAGGGGAACATTCCCAACTCTCTCAGCCTTTCCCCATTGGAAAGGTGTTCCATCCCTCCAATCCCTTCCAGTCATTCACATTTTCCCTCTACAATACCCTCTGGCTCCCAGTGCCAAGGAGTCTGTCCCGATTTTCCCAACCTCCACAGTCAAAGTCACGGTGGACCCTCAGGTGAACAAAGCTGGGGCCAAGTAGCGCCCTCAGACCCCCAGTCAGCAGCTGCTCTGGGTCACCACGGAGAACGTGGGTGGTCGAAGAGCTGCCCACGAGGTGGACACGGTGCCTTTGATCCCACCCCTGTGCCCGTGGAATTCCAGGCAGGAACAGGATTCCCACCCCAATCGAAGCCGCACAGCCACGGCCCAGCTCAGGGTTTCCCAGCCTGGACTTTGTGGAGACACTAAAAGCTTATTTTAAGATGGCTTGGAGAGGTTTTCCTTGAAAATAAAATAAGGAACCCAGGGAATGTTGGGACAATCTGGGTTCCCACACCTTTCCCTACAAAACAGAGGCTTCGGACATGTGGACCATGGAATGTTTTGGATTGGAAGGGAATTTAAAGCCCATTTTATCCCACCCCCTGCCATGGGACACCCCCACTATTTCTGGTTGCTTGAAGCCCCATCCAACCTAGACACTCCTGGGGATGGAGCAGCCACAGCATCTCCCAAAAACTCCAGTTTCTCCAAAGATTTAAGATCCAAAGTTATGTGAGGATGGGTCACAACACAAAGCTGGGAGAAGGAAAATGGAATGGGGTCTCCAAAGGGAGATGGATTATCCTTGGTGATTTCCCAACCACCAGGATGGATGAGGGAGATCTGGGCAGAGTTTGTGTCCCAGATTTTTAAAAGGAAGATAAGTTAAGGAATAATTGTGAGGAAAACATGGAGAAATTATTCCTGAGGCAGCAGGAGCTCAATAATTTCCACTCAGATTATCAGAAACTGGGATCTGGTTTGACCCCATCCCAAAATCTCCTTCCTGAGAAGCAAAATCCAGGTCCTGCAGGAATCCTTATCCCAGGGGTGAAAGGCAGAGCAGGGATGAATGCCTGGGAGTCAGAAAAATTCCAAGTGGAAAGAAACAGTGAGGGGCATTAAGCAGGGAAGTAATGGATTCTCCTGATTTCTTCAAGATGGGAATTTTCCCTGGAAAATTCCTTTGGCATTCCTACGGCAAGGCACAACACAGGTTACAGACTAAACCAGATCCATCCACAATCCCAGGGAAACAGCCTGTGGAGCTCATCCACACAAAGTTAGGGATGGCTCAGAACCCAGCAGGAGAGATGGGAAAGGGGAGCAGTTCCCAAATGAACTCGGTTCGGAAGGAATCATTGGATAACTCCAAGTGGAAGGGACCTGCAGTGGCCACCTCATCCTATCATCTGACCAGGATGGGACAACGACCCACAGGAGATGGGGAATTTTGGGGATGGGACGGTGACCCACAGGAGATGGGGAATTTTGGAGATGAGTGGGACAAAGACACCGATTAATTCCCCCTGGAGGTCTCCACTGCCTTATCAGCAGTAGCTGATAACAACTCCTGATGAGACTCCTCGAGGAGGCTCAGACAATTCCAACATTCCCGGTCCTGTAATCCTTAATTAATTGTTCCCTAGGGGCTTCCCAATAAATTAACCTCCCCCAGCAGCTTGCACAGCTGGGTGGCTCTGGGGGCTCTCCGGATCCATTTTTCCTGCTTTTCCATGGACAAACACCAGTTAATTTTCTAGGAGTAACCCGATCCATCAATTTCCTCACTCCAGATTTGTCCAGAGGCCCCTTTCCCGCCCCATGGAGCGCATCCACCCAGGGATGGATGTCCAGTAGAGGAAACGTTCTGCTTTATTAATAGACACAATAATGGCTTAATGAGGCTCCTGCAAAAGTCATTCCGGTGCTCCCGGGTTTGAATAAACTCCAGCAGGAGAAGCTCTGGCTCAGCCGGAGGCGGAGCTTTGGAATGGGAAATGCCGGAGTGTCCGGCCCCATGACGTGATGGGAGCCCAGGACACCCACGACATCCTCCCATGGGACTGGGATGAGGCTTTGTGGTCAAAGCCCAGCCCATGGAGCAAGCCAGACTTAACCCACAGTGCTGCCGGCTGTGCTTCCCTAATCCCTCATTTTTCCAACCTTTTCCCTCCTTTCCAAGTGCTTTCCAGGTCACGGGAGAGAGGATCCCACTTCAGATGGATTGTCCTGGAATTCCCCATCTCCCGTGGGTTGTTGCCCCTTCCTGGTCAGATGATGGGATGAGGTGGCCACTGCAGGTCCCTTCCACTTGGAGTTATCCAATGATTCCTTCCGAACCGAGTTCATTTGGGAACTGCTCCCCTTTCCCATCTCTCCTGCTGGGTTCTGAGCCATCCCTAACTTTGTGTGGATGAACTCCGCTGTTTTCCTGGGATCAGGGATGGATCTGGTTTAGCCCAACACAAACGTGTGGAAAAATGCATCTTCCACACAGGAATTGTGTGGCACACACATCCCAGCTGGATTTACCTGGAGACTACGGAATAATCCTGGTGCTCCACCAGGCCAGGACCTCCCAACCAACCCACAGACCCAGCCTAAAGTTTAGCCAGGAAAAGTTCCCATCAACAGCTCCCCCATTTCTCTCAAGCTTTTATGGAATAATTTGGGTTGGAGGGGAACATTAAAGGTCATCTGGTCCAACCTCTGAATAGACAGAATTCCAGGATCTTTGAGGCTGGAAAAGCTCTCCAGGGTCATCCCATCCAACCTGTGCCCACCTTGGCACTGAGTGCCACATCCCGGAGTTCCTTGGACACCTCCAGGGATGGGGACTCCAAACCTCCCTAGGCACTTCCAAGGCCTCACCACCCTTTCCAGGAAGGAATTGCCCCAATGTCCACCCTGCCCCTCCCCTGGCCCAGCCTGAGGCCGTTCCCTCTCCTCCTGTCCCTGTTCCCTGGGAGCAGAGCCCGACCCCCCCCGGCTGCCCCCTCCTGTCAGGGAGTTGTGCAGAGCCACAAGGTCCCCCCTGAGCCTCCTTTGCTCCAGGCTGAGCCCCTTTCCCAGCTCCCTCAGGAATTCTCCAGCCCCTTCCCAGCTCTGTTCTCTTCCCTGGACACATTCCAACCCCTCCATGCCCTGAATGGAGGGGCCAAGGACTAGACAGAGCCCTTGAGATGCGGCCTCAGCAGTGCCCGGGACAGAGAGACAATCCCTTTCCTGATCCTGCTGGAAGCCATTCCTGATCCAAGGGCCCACCTGATGTTCAGAGATCCCAGGATATCCCCTCTCACTCAATGCACATTCCTGGCCATGCTCGGGGCAGGAATCCGGTACAGCGGGACACCAGAGCCACTCCTGCCTTTCATGGATACCCCACGAGCACATCCCAGTTGTTTGGGGTCATTCCCTGCAATCCCCCCCAAGCACATCCCAAAAACCACCTTTCCCTCCTGAGCCAAACAGATCTGTGGAGCTGTAATTGGGCAAATATTGTTCAAGGAAAAGGGATCTGGGAATGTAGACTAAACACAGCTCCCATGCCAGAGAAAACTGCTCCTTACCCTGGAAAAGGAACTCTCATTCCATAACAAATGCTCCAACTCGATACCTCAGGACAAATATACTTCGACATATATCCCATCTATATTTATAATGGGGGAAAAAAAGAAAAAAGCATGGAAAAGCCTGATCCAGCTTCCAGCACTGGAAAGAAAGACATCCATTGACTTTGTCCAGCACTGGAGGAGGACATGGAATTGTAACACGAACTGGAGGACATCCGCAGGGTCGTTTGGATGCTGGGGTTTGATTACTAAAAGGGAATTTTTGACTAATGAAAGGGAATTTTCTCGGTGTTAAAGAATCCGTTGTTTGAGCTGCTGCTGCCATTCTCAGGGAATGTTTGGGTTTGAAGTCCTTAAGATTAATGTGGGATTCAAGGATGTGGCCAAAGGAGGGGACTGTCCTGCCGTGAGGCAGCTTTGGGCACTGCAATCCAAGAAAGAACCAAAACTCTTGGAGATCGTCCAAAGGAGGGGCACGAGGATGGGGAAGGGTCTGGAGGAGCGGATGAAGGCACTTGGAATGTTCAGCTGGAGAAGAGGAGCCTGAGGAGACTCGTGGGGATTTGCAGCTCCGATCTCAGCTCCCTGTGAGCAGGGACAAGACCCAGGGAACAGCTGGAGCAGCACCAGGGAGTGTCAGGTTGGCGATAAGGAAAAGATGCCTCATCCGGAGGGTGGTCAGGCACTGGAACAGTGACTGGACATATTCCCAAGGCTGCCAGAGCTCCAGGAGCATTCGGATAATGCTCTCAGGGATGCACAGGGTGGGATCATCGGGATTGTCCTGAGCACAGGAGTTGGATCCATGATCCCTGTGGGTCCCTTCCCACTCAGAATATTCCAGGATTCTTTACCCTGAATTTCACATCACCTCCCCCACGATGCCTTTGGGAAGCTGTTTGGGAAGTCCACCCTCACCAAGACCTTTCCCGAGGTCTCCATCATGATGACCTCGCCCTGCAGCCTCCAGGATCCTCCTGGTCTGTGGGAGGCTCAGGTCACCATGGAAAGACCAGCTCCTGGATTTCATCTGGATAATCAGCGGCATTGCCACCCACGGCAGGGGACAGTGGGAATTAGAGGATTTTTAATGTCTCTCCCAACTCATTCCATGTTTTTATGAGGAAAATTCCATGAAAAATGCAGGAATCTCCAGTGAAACCACCCCGAGGAACAAGAGTAAAGCCTCACAGGGACACTGTAGATAACCCACTCTTCATTCCTTAATTTTGGGTCTCTCCACTGCAGATGATTCCCAAAAAAACCCCGCACAAATCCACTGAGACTTCAGCCACGGCCTCCAAGCTTCCCTGCCCTTCCCTTTCCCACATTTTTCCATGCAAATTTTTATCATTTGTGTTCTATCAGCTCAAAAATCCCACATCAGCTGTTAAATAAATAATCAGGGAGATGCTCCAAGTCAGGATTTCGGTGTAATCATCTCTTGTAAAGGGAAATTTTAATTCCTAGCCAGAGATAAAATGAAAAACCTTCATTCCAAGTGCAGAGGAAGACCTTCAGAAAGGAATATTTGCCAGAAATCCATTTGCTATCCCAGCACTTTCCATCCTGTTTGCTGTCACAGTTTATCATTTTTAGCAGCACAGATCTAACCCCGAGGCTATCCAGGTACTCTAAATTATTATCCCCACACTTCGGAAGGTTTATTAGGATTTACTTTGGGGTGTCAGCCAGTTTTTCTCAGGCGGCCAGCAGGGAATTAGATGCACAGAGAATTCCAAGCTCCTTTCACTCCAGGAGTCTAAACCTGGGGGATGAATCCTCTATGGAATGATTTGGGTTGGATGGGACCTTAAGGATCATCCCATCCCACCCCATCCATATTCAGGGACACCTCCCACCATCCCAGGCTGCTCCCAGCCCCAGTGTCCAGCCTGGCCTTTCATCCAGGGACAGCCCCAGCTGCTCCTCTGGGAATTCCAGCCCAGCCCCTCCCCACCCTCCCAGCCAGCAATTCCTTGCCAAGATCCCAGCCCAAGCTCCCCTTTCCCAGTGGGAAGCCATTCCCTGGCTCCTGGCCCTCCAGCCCTTGTCCCCAGTCCCTCTGCAGCTCTCCTGGAGCCCCTTCAGGCCCTGCAAGGGGCTCCCAGCTCCTCCTTGGAACCTTCCCTCACAGAATATTCTGTTTTATTCAATTTTGTTCTATTCCAAGGCACCTTTCACATTTTAATTCCAGCCAAGACCAGAGCACAGGGTCCACCAGGGCTCCTAAAATATTCTGGAGAAAAACGACGCCAAGAAACCACCTGGAAATCCATCCCTTACTCCCATTTCTCACCTTTGAATAATTCCTGTAAATGTTATTTAAGGACACTGCAAGATTTTAGCTCAGCTCTACCTTGGAAGGGCCAGAGCCTGGAAATTTTCAGGTTAAATCCACATTTCAAGGCCAGTAGCAGAATCCCATTTAATTCTGCAGGAGCCAAAATTCCCTTTTGTTTTTCGAAGCGGGAATAAAAGGAGACGAAAAGAGGAGGGGAAAAAAAACCCCCATGGATGCATTCACACACCTTTCCTGTGCTCTCACACACAACCTTTAAAAAGAAACTTTCCAAGAGTTCAGCTCGAGTTAAAACCAAGGGAGTAACGTGAGCCTCGGAGCCGGCGCCGAGTGGAAAGAACACGGAGTCCGAGGGACCTGTGCCGGGATCCAGCAGCTCCCGTGAGGCCATCCCGAAAAGAAAAAAAACCCCTCTCCCTGCTTCTGTTGGAGCAGAGTGAGACACCTCATCCCCCTCCAGGGGTGGTGCAGCTCCTCGCTGAAAGCCATAAATGACCAATAAATTATAAATAAACCCAAGCAAAGGGAGGGGAGCAGCAGGAAGCAAAGAAATCCCAAAAGGAAATGACCTTCCCTGCTCTGACAGAGGTGACAGACGGGGTTTGTGGGAGTTGGATAGGACAGAAAGGACGGGGAGGTGCCACCTCGGGCTGGGAAAGGGACAGGAGCAGGGATGAGCACAACACGAGGGTGGATTTTGGCGACAGCCAGGAGAGAGCCGGCAAAATCCTCGTTGGCAGGACTCATCCTGAATTAGGAAAAGAGCGTCCACAAAGCTCTGAAGGGAGGGAAAGGAGCCTCGGAGCCTCGAACTGCTCCAAAGGGACCCGGGCTTGGGTTTCATGGTCACATTTTCCAGCCAAAACTCTATTCATTCCCGCAGCCCTCACTTGCCTTTGGATGTCATCACTGGAAGCAACATCCTGTTCCCCAACACTCCCACCACGGCCAGAGCTCCATCAGGGCTCTATTTATGGAGAAAAGAGGAAGGAGACAGAAGCCAATTACTTCACTAATTGCCTAATTACCCCTAAGCACTCCCAGCCCGTCCCGGCTCCACTCCGGAGCAGCTGCAGCTGCAGCTCCCACCAGTAGCTTGTCCTGGCACATCTCATCTCATCAAAGCTCTCTGCCACCAGCCAGGACCAGAAGATCCTAAAAAATTTATGGTTTAAAATGCTCAGAGCAATCCCAGCTCCCAGAGAGCTCCAGGACAGGGATTTGCCGAGGAGGTGGAGTCGGTCTCTCCGCAGTCCAAATGGGAAATGATGGGAGGGTGGGGACAGCCGGCTGCTCCCACCCCACCTGCTCCTCATCGTGGGGTCATTCCCACCTTGGGAATCACGTCCTGCCTCGTCTGCTCCACCCCACACCTTCTGCCCACTATCCCATGCGCTCAGCAGCTGGGCGTTTGTTCTTCCACCTGTGGTGGTCTCCTGTGCCAATTCCACATGGAGCAATTCCTGAAAAAAAATGGCAGCAAGGACCAGGACACACACGCAGCTGGAATATTTGCCTTCCCTTCCCTTGTTTCTCTTGCTGAGGAGAAGGCTCTGGGCAGGAATGGGACTGGACTGCCCAAAACCTGGGGATGGGTTGGACCTCAGAGCTGTGGCACCTTGGTCAGGTCCATGTCCAATTTCCAGGGATGGAGACTCCAAACCTCTCCCATTTAATTCAATGCTTGACCATCATCTCCGTAAAAATTGTGTTTTATTTTATTTTTAGTGTGGAATTTCTTCTTTTGGATCCTTATCAGCCAGGGTTCACCTTGAACAATTGGCTCAGGATTGCATCTGGTCTCCAGGGATGGAGACTCCAAACATCTCCCATTTGATCCAACTTTTGACTATCCTCCCCATAAAAATATTTTATTTTATTTTTAAGTGGAATTTCCTCTATTTGGGTCCCTATCAGCCGAGATTCACCTTGGTCTGGTGGTTCAGGACCACGTCCAATCTCCAAGGACAGACATTCCCAATCTCTGGACATCTTGATTCAACACTTGACCGTTGTCCCCGTAATTTATTTACTTTTAAGTGCTATTTCCTCCATTTGGGTCCATGTGGGTTCACCTTGGCCATCGAGCTGGATGCCAAAATCCCACTTTATGGGATGTCCCAATTCCCGGGGTGGTTCTCCCTGAAACCCCAACCCAGGAGGCCACAAGGCCTTCCAAGGAGCTGCAGCTGGAATGCGAGACCAAAACTTGGGAGCTCCGACCTTTTTCATTCTGGAATCCTAGAAAGGAGCCACAGGGATGATTTTTTTGTTGTTGTTTTGTTTTATTTTGGGATCACAAAATACACAACATTCATTTTAATATGGGACACAGAATATTCTGTACATATCAAAACCCACATGACTGCAACACAACCTCACACGGCACCAATTCCCGAACGAAAAAAACCCCACAAGTGCTTTTTTCCTTTTTTTTTTTTAATATTAAAAACAAATAGGATAAAACATTAATATTTTTTCCCAGACAACGTTTACAATAAAGAGGAAAAAAAAATCATATTTTTACTAAATAACAAATATTTAACAGCACAACTTTATCCTAAATATCTATTTTTGAATTATAACAAAAATAGCACTTATAATAGTTTATAAAGACAGACCAAAAAAAAAAAATTTGTGTATAAAATAATATTATAGCAAATTGGACTGTGCTAATTTAAAAAAAAAAAAAAAAAAACAAAAAAAAAATTCTGAGATTCAAAGTGCTTTATTCTGCAAACCCACTGCAGCAACTTTTTTTTTTTTAGTCAAGTTATATTAGTTAGGACTGGAACAACAAAGCCTGGCTTACTTCAGCCTGGATTAAATACTCCCCCACACAAACACTGTATATCCACGGGATGTAAATGGAATTTCAGGGATGGCTGCAGCCCCCATTCCCATCAAAACTCACTCCAGAGCACGTTTGGTTCTCACTTTGGAACAACATTGGAAGTTAAAATTTAAATTTCAGGGGAAAAGCCTTCCTTGATTCCCCACGAAATGAGGGACTGAGCCCTTCCAGAAAAGTCTGTCCGAGGGATTTTGCTCATCTCTCCAAGGGATTTAGATTTAACCAGACCTTCTATCCTGGTCATCCCTCCCCTTCTCCAGCTTTTCCCTTTCCCAGCTCACTCATCCCCAAGCACGGATCCCAGATGGAAATGGGGGCTCCTAGAGAGCACTCGTTGGGTTCTCACCCTACAGCTCATCCACCTTCCATCCCCAAGTCCTAAAAAATCCATGGACACCTCCCTGTGCCCATCGCCTCTCCCCAGACATTTGTTCCTGGGAGTCTCCCCCTTCCCACCACATCCAGGTCTGTGTTCTCCTTTGCCCTTCAGGATTTGGATTTCCACCAAGCTCCTTTTATCACTGGGGAAGTTTTCTCCCCATCAGGGATGAGGAAACACCTGGAATCCCAACCAGTGGTGTTCCACACAAAAGTTCCGGGCTGGAAAACTCTGACCCTCTACTTCAGGGCTCCTGAGACCTTCCTTTGGGGTTTGGCACGTTGGTCACCACCCAGAAATGAGGTCGGGATCAGAATGGGAGTTGGGAATCCCAGAAGACCGGGAGTTTTATTCCAGCTTAAATCAAGCTGTGCATCCCAGTGGGAGGGAGCACCGTCCTCTGGGATGCTCCGGGGGGGATTTTTGGCAGCTGGGCTGACAGCATTCCAACTTCAAGTGCTTCCCTTGGCTCCAAACCTGCCTCCCTCCTCCTTGCCCCCACCAGCGCTGTGCCAGCCAAGGCAGCCTCACCTCCGCTTGCTTCACACTTCCTGCGACCTTCCCAAGAGGCACCTCTTGCCAAAGAGGCAAAAGTGCAACCTGCAAAGCCACCTGGTGAGCCACACCTGCTCCTTCTCCTTCCCTATTCCAAGCCCTTGGACTTCTCTGGACCCCTTTGGAGCTGAAAGCCAAGCTGCCCCCCGAGAGCAGCTGTCACCGTTCTCAGCCTCCTCGTGTTGTCCGTTCCACCTCAGAGGGTTGGGATGGGACAGGAGTGGGGCTGGATGTGCTGGAAGAGCCGCCCCAGGACACAGAGGGATCTCCCAAGCTGGCGTTTGGCTCTGGTATGAACCCAACACCTGCCCAGCTGCTCAGGGAGCTTTTGCTCCTCACTGTCCCAACATAACCCCCCAAGATCTCCAACTCAACCCAGAAGCCTCTTGCATGCAAAAAACCAAAATAAAATAACCCCCCCCCAAGCAAATGGAAGGCAAGATACCTCTCGGTGGCTGCTGGCTTGTGCTGGGGAGGCTTTGGGATTCTTCTGGGATATGGGGTGGAAGCTGACCCAGGAGCCAACTCCTTCCTGCTGAGCTCTCCCATCGCCAAAGAACCCCAAACACGAGACAAAGGAACGCGTTCACTGGCTTAATTCGAGAGATCACCTTTAATGCAAATGCCTCTGGCAGGAGCAGCCCCGGGGCTCCCAGAGCCCTGCTGGGGCTTGCAGCTGGTGCCAGCACCTTGAGGGGACAGCAAAGGCACCGAAATGTCCCCAAAGCCGGCTGCCTTTGCCCAGGGCTGGTGAGGGGCTGTGGTGGAGGGGGTGCTCCCAGGCCGTGTAGCAGCAGCAGGAAACTCAACGAGAGAAAAAAAAAAGGGCATCCCGCTCCCCAGAGCCCCAAAACATCTTGGAAAATGCAGATCTGCCTCACCCGAGGCCTCGGTGATGACTCAGCCCAGGCAAGACACCACAGGAGGGGTTTTTGGGAAAGCAAAACGACCCCCCCTCCTCCTCCTCCCCAGCCTGCCCCGGCACCAGCGGGAGAGGGGCTGGGAATGGGCAGTGTTGTCTCCCCCTGGCCAAGGAAAGGCTCCAACACCTTGGAACAAACAACACAACCAAACAAATGAAAAANCATTCCCCGGCCACCCGTCCCTGGTGCCACCGGCGCGGGCTCTACACGGTGGCCCCCAGCATGGCGTCTGTGCCCGTCAGGATCTCGTTCTGGTTGGAATCCAGTCCGAAGAATTTGACCTTGAGTCCGTCAACTGGGTGGACCACGGGCACCAGGGTGATTTTGGGGAAAGTCCTGGTGGCGAGCTCGAAGCGGCTGGTGCTGGCCAGCTCGATGGCCAGAGCCTTGAGGAAAAGCTTGGCCAGGTGCTTCCCCAGGCAGGTCCGTACGCCTCCGCCGAAGGGGAGGTAGTGGAACCTGCCGTCCTTGTCTTCGCTCCGGCCCTGCCCGAAGCGGTCGGGATCGAAGACGTCCACGTCCTTAAAGACGGGAGCGGTGTCATGGGTGTCCCGGATGCTGTACATCACACTCCAGCCCTTGGGGATTTGGAAACCCTGCGGAGAGGTGGGAAGGGGCGGGGGGAAGAACAGAGTGGGTCAGTCCTGCTGGAGAGGGAGAGGGAGCAGGGGAGCGAGATAAAGGGATTTTGTTNCCGTGTAGCAGCAGCAGGAAACTCAACGAGAGAAAAAAAAAAGGGCATCCCGCTCCCCAGAGCCCCAAAACATCTTGGAAAATGCAGATCTGCCTCACCCGAGGCCTCGGTGATGACTCAGCCCAGGCAAGACACCACAGGAGGGGTTTTTGGGAAAGCAAAACGACCCCCCCTCCTCCTCCTCCCCAGCCTGCCCCGGCACCAGCGGGAGAGGGGCTGGGAATGGGCAGTGTTGTCTCCCCCTGGCCAAGGAAAGGCTCCAACACCTTGGAACAAACAACACAACCAAACAAATGAAAAAAAAAACCTCAAAAACCATAAAAACACTGTTATCACCAGCTAATTTAACACTGTTAAAAAAAAAAAGGTCAGAGGTCACCCCAGAGCTGCCCTGGGACACCAGACCTCAGATCCTCGGCTGTTTCCAAAGCCTTTCCCGCAGTCTGGCCTTCTCCTCCTGGCAGCAGAAGTGTTTTATAGANTGAGGAAAAGCTTGGCCAGGTGCTTCCCCAGGCAGGTCCGTACGCCTCCGCCGAAGGGGAGGTAGTGGAACCTGCCGTCCTTGTCTTCGCTCCGGCCCTGCCCGAAGCGGTCGGGATCGAAGACGTCCACGTCCTTAAAGACGGGAGCGGAGTCATGGGTGTCCCGGATGCTGTACATCACACTCCAGCCCTTGGGGATTTGGAAACCCTGCGGAGAGGTGGGAAGGGGCGGGGGGAAGAACAGAGTGGGTCAGTCCTGCTGGAGAGGGAGAGGGAGCAGGGGAGCGAGATAAAGGGATTTTGTTTTCATGCAATTGTGGAATGGTTTGGGTTGGAAGGGATCTTAAACCCATCCTGTCCCATCCCCTGGCACAGGCAGGGACATCTTCCACTATCCCAGGGTGCTCCAAGTCCCATCACACCTTGAACACTTCCAGGGATGTGGCATCCACAACCCCTGGGCAGTTTCTGCCAGGCCTCACCACCCTCACAATTTTCCCTGCTTTTTTCCCATTTCTTTTGGGTTTATCACTTGAGTGTGACGCAGATTTAAAGGAAAACCAGAGAGCACAGCCAAAGCGATGCAAATCCTGGCTTTACTCCTCCCTCTATCCCAAGGATTCGTGGGATGATCCATCCATTTATTTGCTTTGTGGTCACTGGCAGAAGCTGCCTACCAGGAGCCCCATGGTGCTGAGCAGGGGAAGCAGCCTCTCCCGTGCTGTGCCGTGCCCCACACAGCAGCCAGCCCTTCCCAGAGCATCCCAGAGGATCCCACAGCATCCCAGAGCATCCCACACCCCGCTGCCTGTCAGCACCACACACCCAACACCCACGTCAGGGCCCGGGCGATGAGAAGTGGGGTGGATTTATCATCCCCTGAGCACTTTAAAAGGTCTCTGACTCAAACCATTGCATTAGGAGGATTTACAGTGACAAGGCAGCTCCCGAGATTTTGTTTTGCTGGGAGGAAATTCCAGCCACGGTGGTGACTAATCCGCCTGTCATCCAGCAGCCTGGAGATGCCCTTTGCCGTAAACCTTTCCCCTGTCACACCCCAGCTCAGAGTTTGGCGTCACTGTCACGAGCTGGGCTTTGAAGCATCACACCCGTCTGCTCTTTGGCAGCCCCAGTGCATCCCTTGCTCCCCATCCCATCGCTCTGTGGCATCCGGAGCAAATCCCATCACCAGGATCACAGAATTAATTAGGCTGGAAAAGCCTTTGAGATCATCAAGTCCAGTGTGTGGCCTAACACCACCTTATCAACAAAGCCATGACACCAAGTGCCACAACCAGGCTTTGCTTAAACCCCTCCAGGGACGGTGACTCTGCCACCTCCCTGGGCAGCCTGTTTCAATGCCCAACCACTCTTTCTGGGAAGAATGTTTTTCCCAAAAAAATTTTCCAGCCTAAACTTCCCCTGGTGCAGCTTAAAGCCATGTCCCTTTGTCCTGTCACTGCTTGCCTGGGAGAAGGACTTAATGAGGCAGGACTTAATTTACCCCCTTGGAGGTCTCCTTTAAGCCAGGCTCAAGCGGGTTTGGCTGTTTTGGGGAGCTCAGACTGCTCAGACTGCTACTCACATCCAGCTCGAACGTCTGCAGCACCGTCCGGTACCCCCCGGAGATGGGGGTGAAGAGCCGGAGCACCTCCTTGATGACACAGTCCAGGTAGTAGAGGCCATTGATGTTGTCCAGGCGCAGGGAGCCCTCGCAGATGCAGCCATTGTGGAGGATCCCTTTGCTCCGCAGCTCCTCCCGCAGCTTCTCCAGCACCCGCGGGTGTTTGAGGAGCTGCATGATCAGGGAGGTGCTGGCGCTGGCCGTGGTGGCGTAGGCGGCAAAGATGAGCTCCAGGGTGCCATCCTGAAGCGGGGACAGGAGGAGAGCCAGGGTGAGACACAGGGGTGGGACAGAGAGGCCACCAGGCTTATCACATTAAGGTGCCATGGGATGTTCTTCTCCCCAAAACTTTCCATCCTGGCCTTAGAATCATGGAATGGTTTGGGTTGGAAGGGAACTTAAAGATCGCCTTGTTGCAACCCCAGCACACCTCCCACTGTCCCAGGTTGCTCCAAGCCCCATCCAACCTGGATGCTCCTAGGGATGGGGCAGCCACATCTCCCCAAAAGATCTGCTCCGAAGATTTAAGATGCAAAGGGGCCAAGTGACCTGAGGAGGGGTCACATCACAAAGCTGGGAGAGGGAAAAATGGAATATGACCCACAAAGGGAGATGTTGAGGAGCGATGGATTCTCCACGGGGATTTCCCACCCACCAGGATGGATGAGGGAAATCCGGGCAGCGCTTGTGTCCATTGTTAACGGCCTTGGACACTTCAGGGATGGGACAGCCACAGCTTGGTCACGTTTAGCTGGAAGGTCACTCCTTGGACAGCTGTCACAGGGAGCTTCCCACAGAGCCTCCGAGGACCAGATAGGCTGGACAAAGAACCCAGGAGATGACTCCTGACATGCCATGACCCAGCAGCAGATGAGAACCTGCTAAAGGGCTCCTGTGCCCTGCAAAGGAGGCACCAGGAAAAGTGGAAGGGTCAAGGGATGAAGGTGATCAAGGCTGAAAGCTTCCACTGTGACCAGGGAGGTTTAAAATGGATGTCAGGAAAAATTTCACTCCTGGAAGAGGGGCCAAGTGTTGGAAGAGGCTGCCTGGGACATTGGTGGAGTCACCATCCCTGAAAGTGTTCAAAACCTGAGTGGATGTGGCACTTTGTGGTATGGTTTAGTGGGGATGGAATCCAAATTTGATGATCTTGGAGGCCTCCAAACTTAACGATTCCATGGAATGCTTTGTAGAAAGGGCTGGGCACAATCAGCAAATAAATAAAGCAACTGGTTTGGATCCACCAGACCAGGATCCACCAACACATCACAGTCCCCCAGCTCTCACCGCTCATCTCAGGTCTGCCCCAAAAATTTCTCCTTGGAGTATCCCACACTTCTTCCTTCAGGAAGGCTCTGCCCTGAGCAGAACAATCACAAGGCGACCCCGGGGAAGAGCTTTACCTTCAGCTCCTGCATGGTCAGCTCCTTGCCGTGCTCCTTCCCACTCTCAATCAAGATGTCCAGGGCGTCGGCGTAGTCCTTGCCCTGCGTGTTCTGCAGCTTCTCCTGGATGGCTTTTTCCAGCCCCTTCTGCAGCGTCTCCCGGGCCCGGATTCCCTGTGGAGCAGGAATCGGTCAGACCACACCACCAGCAGCACCTTGCCCATCCCAGGAGCCACAGACATGCTCAGGACAGGTCCAAGTTGTAAAAGCAGAGGCTCAAAGAGGGGTGTGAAGATGTTGGAGGTGTCCCCTGGGCAGGAGGAGTAAAGCCGGAGTGGGGGAGATCACAGGCGGAGTAATCAACACCTAGGTGTAAATGACGGGTCTGGGCTGGGAGCCCCTGTCCGGCACCGGTTCACAGCCCCCAGCTCCTCCTGGGATGTATGGAAATCCCTGGGAAAATTGTCTCTCAAAGGAAGGCCCATTCATCCCAAAGAATCCCCTTCCCCAGCAATTTGATCACCTGGTCCCAGTAAAGCAATTCCTATGGGAGTGCAGCTGCTCGGGGCTAACCTGCTGCTGGGAATGATTCCGGACTGCAGGGGGATAGAATCATTCCCATGGGCAAATAACAATTAAAAAAAAAAAAAAAGAATTTGCAGGGATATCACAAAACTAAATTTTGAACCCCTCTATTTCTGTTATCAAAATTCCCCACGGAAATAAATAAAGAAAGATTTTATGTCTATTTTTTGTTATGTTTTCTTTTTCCATCATTCATCAAAAAACCTGGAATACTCCAGGAATTGTAAGGATCTGTTTTAGTTCTGGGAATTACAATCTGTTTCACTCTGAGGACAGGAGAGAATGAAAAGGAGAAGAGTCCCACAAACTAAAGAATAAAGGGAAATTGCCAAGAGAGGAAAAATATGAATTAAAGTTGGGAAGTCCTAGCTATATTCTGTTATCAAACCACTCTAATCACCAAGGAATGGATCTTCCTGGGTATTCTCCACTAAATCAGGAATTACAGCCCAAAATGGGTTCCTTGAGGTCAGAGGATGAGAAATCCCACTAAGAACCGGGAAAGGTGTGGATTAATCACTGCCCGTTAATTAATCAGCGCGATCGGGGTGGAGAGCCCAACCCAAATCTCACCCTCCTGTAGCCGCTGAAGGGCAGATCCATGGGCAAGGAGAAGACGTTCTCCACGAACTGCTGGTAGACCTCAAAGAGGCGGCCGAGCTCCTCGTCCGGGATGCGGAATCCCAGCAGGACGCGGATGGCCATGCGGAATGTGAGCTTCTGCGTCTCGTGGTACACGTTGATGGACTCGGGGTTGCTGCTCCAGGCCCGGAGGGTGTCCTTGATCACCAGCTGGATCTTGGGGAGATAACTCTCCAGAGCCTCATGGCTGAAAATCTTGGAGAAAACCTACGGAAGACAAGGAGAGGTTTCTCCACAGCCCTGACACCCTTGGCCTCCTCCAAGGTCATCACGTGTCCTACACGGAGTTGTCACCGTTTCAAACTCTCCATCCAGAATCGCCAGTTCCTAAAAAAGCTGCCAGAGACATCAGTCCCTCCCAAGATTCCCACCATCGCAACCATCACAAGTGACAGGGAATAACGGAGCAAAGCAGGGATGGGAGGAATTCCTTCATCCCGTGTGTGGCAGGAGGGACAGAGCCAGCTTCCCATGTCCGGCAGATCCCAGTTATGTTCATCCCAAGGTTTGGATGTTAGTCACACACCTTTTCCACAGGGATCCTCCAGTGTCCAGCATGGCTACACAGGCAAACACAAGGGGAAAACACAACTCTCCCAACGGGAAGCACTGACAATTCCTCCCACCTCTCTGCCACCCTTTTTTTTTTTTTTTTTAAATGCATGTAAAATGAAGCAAAATAATTATTTTGGAGCCTTTAGGATCTCTGTGGAATCTGGCTGAACTCCGACGGGGGTTCAAGTGGGGAAGAGCCTCTGCACGTACGCAGAGGCCGCGATCGCCCTCGGCTCATTTCCTTGGGAAACCAGGAAAACAAAAATTCCTGATGTCAGCAGCCAGCGTTAATTTAAGCTCTGCGAGTAAACAGTGAGCAGGACTGGGCCTCCCCAGGTCCCCCACGCTAACGGCTCCTTACTCCAATTTTTTTCCTCCAATTTGGGCCTGGGCCCGCTCGAGGAGCTCAGCAATGCCAGGAATGTCCCTTCCCGGCACAGCAGCGCTTTCATTCGGCATTCCCGCCGCATCCCTCCCCGAAAAAGGGGGGAAAGTGCTGTTTGTTTATTTTTTATTAACCTACACACACGCACGGGGCAGGACGCACACGCACCGCAGGCCTCCAGGAAAATCCAATTAAACCAGGATTCCAAGGAGGGAGCTGTGCACCGGAGCCTCCACTGGTGGCCGCTTCCCGGCGGGAATGGAGGCGAGGTGGGGGGGCTGCCAAGTTATCAACCCACCGAGAGGAGCGAAATCAAAGCCGCCCCCTCTTTTCCATGAGCGCCGGGCTCGCTGGAGCTGTAAATGTGAGAATTTCCTCCGCAGTCAGCACTCCAAGGGAAAGGTAATATTTTCCTGGCTGCGACCCCTCATTGCTAATGCCCGGCGTTCCCTGGGAGTTTGTTTGGTGAAAAAACACCTCTGTCCCCTCACAGCTCCGGGCAGGAGGCTCCGGAGGCTCCACAAGAGCCGCTTCACAACGCCCCGGGTTGAGCCCCGAGTAAAACTCGGCACGCGGCAGGCACGGCGCAGAGGTCCCCATAGAAATCCCGGGATGGGAGGATGGATAGGGAAGAAAATCCAAGCAGATCGGAGACAGGGAGCCATCCCTGGATGGCCGCACGGAGCCGAGGCATGAATGAATGAGAGGAGGAATCAATGAATGAATGAATGAACAGCAGGGAGCGAGAGCACGGCGAGGGCGCGGGACGGGGCGGCTGCGGCCGCCTCCTGCCTGCATCCAGAGCGGCTTTGGAGCCTGGAAAAGCAGCGATGTTCAGGCATTTTCTGCTGGAAACAGCAGCTGCTCGGGCAAGAAAAGCTGGAGGGGGTAAAGCTGAGACCCTCAGCTGCATGGGGAACATGGGAAGGGAGTGGGCAAGGCAGGAGGGGAATGGGGTAGGGTTGGTTCCTCTGTCCGTGAGCAGAAAACAGAAGTTTGATGCAGAGCCAGCATCCATGAGCTATTCCACAGGGATGGGACAAGAACAGCTGGGTGGGGGCCAGCAAAGGTACACCTCTGTCTCCCCATCCAGCTCCCATCTGCCCTTCATCCACACTGAGGAGCTTGGAATAAGGACAGAGGCTCCCAGTGAATGTCCCCAGACACTTCCCATGCCTCAGTTTCCCCAGCTGGAAGAAGGGCCAACGAGGGGACAACCCCTGCTTTAGGAGCACCAGGTCTACATCCCTGCTTGGAGCCACCATCCCAATGGAGGTGGCCCTCAGGGCTCCTGGCCTTATCCTTCCCTGGCATCTCCCACCGGAGAAGCACTTGGGGACCCGCTGCTCCCTGAAAAAAGGATGCAGCCCCAGATGTGCCTCTGGTCCCAAAACTGCTGCTGTGGTGGAGGGGGCTGGATCCACACCCCTGGATCAAGCCAGGCTCCCAAGAGGGAAGATCCTGTCCCAAGGATCGATGTGAACAGATAGGAGGACCCTTGGGAAGAGAAGACCGAACCCCTATGGGGTCAACATGGTCCTGCCCAGCCTGGCAAAGGGGAGCATTAAGCACTGGGGGGTGAGGGGGATTTTTTTTCTTTCTCTGCAGTTTTTGGAGCTCTCCTTGTGCCAGGAGGCTCCTCCAGCTGGCTGCTCCCTGGAGCTCCCAACCACGTCCCGAGCCCCGGCCACGCTGCTCCGTCCCGGCCTCCGCCGCCGCCGCGCTCGCACCGCCTAATCCCACATGTCAGCAGATCCTTCCCCAGCCAGACACAAGTCTGGATCCCCTTCCAGTCACCTCCAGTTCAACCCTGCATCTTTCCAGTTGATTAAAAAGGAGGAGAAGGCAGCCAACTTTCCCCGACAAACCCCGGCGCGTTCCGAGCCTAAAATTCCTGCGCCCTCTAGTGAAGTCGAGCCGAGCGGCTCGGCTGCTCCAGGAGCGAATCCAGGCAAAGCCAAGGAGAATCAGGGCAAAAAAAAAAGTTGTTCCAGAGCTGCCAAGAGGCAAAACCATCTCTAAGCTCAGCTTTGTTAACCCTGAGATGGCACAGCCTGGCTGTGGTGGCATCCGGCCATGAGGGCTCACAGCAGTGCCCGGACTTTTGGGGATGCTGGAAAGAGCCCCCAGTTTTTCCACGTTGGGATACGTCCCAAAAGAGCCAAATCTGGGAATTTGCTCCACCCAAGGGCATTCATTGACACCACACACCCAGCCCGAAGGAGACCCCACCACCCAGTGAGCTGGCTGGAACATTCCCACTCCGCTTTCACATGGAAAAAGGATATTTAAGGATTTATGGTTTTCCAAAGGCAGAAAACATCTTCCCAGTGCCTCAGCTCCAGCTCCATGTGACAGCAAAGTGCCCCCAGTCCCAGCTGGAGAACGCCCCAGCCCCATCCTTAAACCTTGGCCAAGAGGAGAGAGAGTCTGAGGGAATTCTCTGAGCTCCAACAGTGATTCCATGCATGTCTGGGGTGGGAGGGATGATGTTTTCCATGTTCTCCTTCCGACTCCAAGCACCAGGACCAATATCTGCCTTTTGCCATCCATGATTTGCAGAGCCCTCGCTCCCACCTGGCACATTCCTCCCAAAAGAGGGAATGGAGCTTCCCGTTCCCCTGCTCCGGGAGGAAAACCTAAATTTTGGGATCAGCCACCTGCATCCCATCCAGCCCAGAGCCGCTGGCCCAACCAAAGCAAGGCAGGCTGAGCCTGAAAATGTCTTCAGGAACTAATTTGGCACCAGCCAGAGGTTTGGCCAACAGGATACACCAGGAAGCATCCAAAGCAACACCTCAACCTGGATTCATCCTAAATCTTCCCACATTTCCAAAGATCAGGCTGTGTTTATCCCAGCCCTGTCCCACCACCACATTATCCTGGATGTCCGCCCCTCTCCAGAGCTCATTCCCATGCTCCAGCAGGATTGCAAACTGGGATGTGTTTGGAGCAGGTTCATGGGCAAGAGGCTGTCCTGGTACAGGGAGCATGAACAAAGGGAGAACAGCAAAAAAGGTTGGAAAGGCACCACAAAAGGAGAGAAAATTCCACAAAATCCCACTCCTGCCTGGACACTCTGAATCTGCTTATAAAAGGTTCAGCCTTTTAGCAAAGAACCGGTTCCTTTTCTCCACTTTTTTCTCTGGAAAATGGAGCACATGGAAGGCTCCATCCTGGAGGAACCCAGGCCCTCGTGGACGCTCCAGCCTCCAAAGGGAGTCTGGAAACAGTAGCTGGAGCCTCCAGGCTAAAAGGAATGATGTGCCTTTGCCAGAGGCAGTTGCACTGAAATCCAACTGATTCTCAAAAAAATCTACTGGAAAAAAAAAAAAGCATCATTTCGGATCCTTGGGCCGTGTCATGGTGCACCTCTGAGGGTTGTCCCTACCCCTGATTTTTCCATGTTTTTAAAAAAAAAAAAAAAAGGATTATTAGGAACTCCAGCGTTTCCAGTCAAATTCAGAATAAAATTAAGCCCAAGATCTGTATTTCCCCACAGCTCAAACATCTCCATGTCCAAGAATTTTCCCTACAAATGCTCCACATGGCATGGGAGGCTTTCAATTCCAAACCCTTTAAAGCTTTGCTTTCAATCCCAAATCCTTTAATGCTGAGAGGTTAAAAGGGTGATGGATAAAGCCAGGACCAAGCAGGATCTGCCTCAGCACCCCCTCTGCAAAACTGCCCCGGTCCCCAAAAAATTCCATCCCCAGCAAAATCCCATCCAGCAATTTTGGATTCTCAGCCCAATTTAGGGGGACACCAAAAGGCAGTGGGATTCATCAGCTCTGGAGTGCTACTCCGAGTGCCCTCTCCCTGTTTACTCATGGAGAACAAGCAGAGTAATATTCACCTGATGCTCCTCAAGGAGGGAGGAAGATCCCACACGTCATGGCAAAGAAATGGGAGCTGTGTCCAGAGAAAAGGGATCAGGAAGGCAGGATCAGCAGGCCAAGACCCAGCTGGGATGCCTGTGGATGGAGTCTTTGGCTGGAGCCGTGGGGAAGGAGGATCCCACAAACCCACTGAGCATGGTCAGAACTCTCATTCCTCATGGAATGGTTTGGGTTGGAAGAGAGCTTAAAGACCATCCAATTCCAACCCCTGGGATGGGCTATCCCAGCTGGTGATGGAGCACACACCAAATCCCACGATGGTGGTGTGGACACAAGAGTTTCCCTGGAGACAAAGAGCAGCTTTCCCAGGTAGCCAATGGAAGCTGGAAGTATTAGGAGAGAATTCCCATTTTTTTACTGACCCAGTGCATTTTCCTGGAGGACAGAGAGAGGACCAAAGGGGAGGATCCCTATGGAATGAAGTAGGAGAGACAAGTGTCTCCTAGAGACAAAGCAGGCTTAAAAAGAAACCAGTCCTCAGTCCTGCCAAGAATTCCAGAAACTGGGAACAGAGCAGAGCAAGAGGTGGCCACACTCAAGAGGGGATGGGTGGGAAATTACCAATCCGTTGTGCAGCCACTTCATCCCAAAGGAATAAAAACACCTTCCAGAGCATGACGGGATTTCATGGAAGAAATTCCCGCTGGGAAGTGATGGAGAGCTCTGTTATCACCAGAAGGATAAGTGGGATGTCAACAGACCCCAGCTGAGGAGGTTCCTTGAGCTGCTTGGAGGGATGGAGGAGGATGGATGGAAAAAACAAGGGAACCATGGTGCAGGATGGATCCTGACTCCCTGACATCCCTGGGACTCACTCCTGATCCCTCACATCCCTGGGATTTGCTCCCCATCCCTTTGGAAGTGGAGCCTGGATTGCAGCTCCACCCAGCCCAGAGCACTGCTGGCTGAGGAAGGGCTTTGCCTTCTCTGTGCCTCCCAGGGCACCCAAAAACTCCCACCCTGGATGGCAGAGGAAGGTGGAAAATCCAACTTCAGGGATGTTCAGCTCCCAGGGTATCCCACAGCCTCAATCCCGCTCTGCCAGCACAGAGGGCTTGGAGCTCACAGGAGTTTTGGGGTGGAAGGCACTGTGAAATTCCACCAAATTTGTATTTTAGCCAGGAGCTCCTCCACTTGGCTTTTTGTTTTTTAATCCCCTGGAATTACTCTGGATTTACACCCCTGGAGATGACAGCACTGCTTGGTCTGAAGTTAAGGAGCCAACCCAACCCAGAAGTTTTCTCCCCAGATCGGGAACAGGAGCTCTCCACCATGCACAGAAGCTTTTCCCTGCTCCAGAGGCTTTTGCCCACGGATTAAGGCTACCAGGGCATGGAGAGGGGGCTGGAGCTGATGGCAGCTGGAATCCAGCCTGTTTGACACAATTTTGGGAGCTGGCTCCAATGGATCGGGATGGTTTCTTTTCCACTGTGGGATTTACATGGCACAGGGAGTAGGTCGGATGGACATGAAAAAAAATAATCCCAAAAACCTTAAAAAAACCCCCATTTAACAACCTGGGCTTTTTGTAGGGAAGGTCCATTCCCGCCCCCTCCCATCCCTCCTTCCCCCTCCAGCCGTCTCCCCCATCCCAATCCCAATCCTTCCCTCCCCCCAGCCGAGCCCACAGCAGCTGGTTTATATTTGGCTGTAAATTTATGGCCCCTTTTGTGTTCTTAATCCCCTCGCAAACGATATGAAAGCCTCGGACCTTTCCACTCGGTGCTAATGAGCTCAACACTTGCGTGCCTCGGAGGCAGAGCATTAATTGCGGTGTGTTAATGAGCGATGGAGCTTTGGACACTGAGACAAACCAGGGCTGTCCCTCTGCTCCACTCCCTGCTCCCGCCTGGAATCGCTGGATGGCTCCCCAGCAATCCCAAAGATTACTTTTATTTTATTCCTTCTTTGCCTTTTTTTTTTTGGAGCCGGCTGTGCCTATTTTGGGATGGCTCTGCTGGAACACAAGTCTGGAGCTCTCCTGCCAAGCTGGATGATCCCAAGGAAAGTCTGAGTCCCACCTTTCCCGTGCAGATCCTGCATCGGGAATCTCCTTCCTGGCCCCGGGCTCTGCTCAGACTTGACCTAAACCCTAAAGGCCGTGTCCTGGTCATTTCCAATTCCCATTTCCTTCTCCACCAGCATCCCTCGCAGGCACAGGAATGCTGAATTCCAGCTTCCCGCTGGAATTAGATGCCATAAAAGCAGAGCCTGCAGTATCCCTGAGATCAGGTTTGTTTTGCCCTCATTACAGCTCCTTTCACCCCGGAACCAACACTCCCCAAATCTGGCATTTCACGGGTGGAAGTGGGAATTGAAGAGGTTGACAAGGACAAGATGGGATCAGATGGGACAAGGATGGAGGGAGGAGCCAGGCTGGGACAGGGAATGGCAGAGGTGTCACTGTTGGGTGGCCTAAACAAGGGGAAGATGGGGATACCACCGGAGTATGGAGCACGAGGCAGGAATGATCCCACCGCCCCTTCCCAAGGAGTTCCAGCAGGAGAGCAGGAGCTTCGATCCCAAGGGATAACGTTTGTCCCTCGTGGGGTGGGCAGGGACAGGGATCTGCCACCAAAACCCCAGAGCAAAGATCCGGCTCAGCCAGAGATGGGAGCAAGGGGGTCACTCCTGTGAGGAACTGGCAGGTGATTCCAGACAAAAATTCCACTGTGGAGCTCCAACTCCAGCAGGGGTGGTCCACCTCCTCCTCCAGGATCAACAGCCTGGCTGGGATAAATATCCCAGGAGGGCAGGAGAGGAGTTTGGAGCTTCTTTTGTTTATTCCCTGTAAACTGCTCTGATCTCCCAGCTCTGTCTGAGGCCAAGGACGGAGCCAGCGCCGGGGACAATGGCATCGGAGCCATTCCCTGCGCAGGAATTCCCTGCTCCCGGCCTTCCATCCTGCCCCACATCCCCGGTCCAGGCTGACTCCAAGCCCTCTCTAATAACTGGAAAGTTCATTTCCCAAAAGAGGGAGGTTTTCTCCTGTTTATAGGAATTTTGACAGCCTCCTGGAAGGGAATTTGATAAATTTGGGATGGGGAAGCAGGGAGCTTCTATAGGGTTAGGATTGGGGTTTGTTCCTCCTGCATCCCAGAACCCTTTACCAACAGGATCAACCCTTCTGGATATTCTTTATGGAGCAGGTGGATGAATCCATAAAGATCCCAAAAAACAGCTGGGACAGGGAAATGGGAAAGAGAAAAGAGCTCCAAGACCTAAATCACCCCACCTATCCCTGATCCCATCCAAGCGTCCTCCAACGGATCCAGCGGCGAGCGCCGCGTTTTGCTGATCCCGGAGTTCCACCGGGGAGCTGAAATTCCTTGGAAAGCTCCACCGAGCAGCTGATTCCTGGCAAGATCCCAGAACCCTCCTGCAAGAACATGTTGGGTTTGGAGCTCATCTTCACATCCCGATGACAATCTGGAGACCACGGATCGTCTGCCAGGGAATGCTGCAGGGAAGAGGAGCTGCCAGTGCTGCTGGAAATAAATGCAACTCCGCGGGGTTTTGGGGAAGATGAGAGGGATTTATGGCCGTGGACAAGAGCTGGCTGCGATCCCAAATGGTTGGAAGGGCGGCAGAGGTGGGTTCCACGCTCTGCTTTTCCTCATTTTGGCCAGAAATCCTGTGCCAGGTGAGGAATTCCACCTCAGTTTCTGGCGAGGTCAGGGAGTTGAAAAGGAGCAAGTGAGCTCAGGGATGAGGCAAAACCTGGAATTTAAGAGTGGGACCGAACACCAGAAAACCCCACAATGCTTTAAACCAGATCATCATCCACCAAGAAAGAGGATTTCCTGGGAAATCCTCTCTACCTGGCGCTTCCAAACCTCTCAATAAATCTCTCAAGAGCAGCATCCTCACTGGAAGATGAGGAAACTGGGGAATCCTGTGGAAAATTCTGCCTTTGCCAAATCCTTTGCTTGGACCCCTGGCGGGTCAAGAGGACGACGGGCAAGGTTTAAGATATAAGCTCGTCCTAGATCCAAATCCTTTCTCCCGAGAGCTCTCTCGGAGTTTCTGGGTGGGGAAGAGTTGGAAGTGGAAGGCACAGAAGAACAAAAGCTCGGGGTTAACGAGCCCCGAAGAGGCCGCACCTGACGGGAAGAGCTTTAATCTGATCATCGGAATCTTGATAAGAGCAGAATGATCGATTTGCACCCCATCAGAGGCAGGCTCGGCCTATCTCTTTGTGCGGCTCGGGGATGGGTTTTTTTAGGGAGAAGAGGATTCAGGGCTGCCGGGACCGGGAGCAGCCCAGGGTGGGTGAGGCGGGAGAAGCAGCAATTAGCAGGAGATGGAGCGAAGGAATCGGGATAAGCTGCTGAATTCCAGGGCTGAGTCCTCTGTGCTCGATCTCGAGCCGATGAAAGAGAAAGCTTTGAAAAGAAATTAACTCCCGGAGCATCCCAGAGCTGCTGATCCCGGGAAAAGAGTTTGTGGGAGTTCAAAGAGCACCAAGGAGTGGGAGAAGGGGCCGGGGTCATCCTGGGACAGGGTTTTGTCGGAAAATCTGTGATCGGGAGGCCTTTAGCCCCCCCTGATACGGGAATTAGGGTTTAGGCGTTAATTGGGATTTAGGAATGAATTAGGAATTAGGATCCTTGCCAGCTTGGAATCACAAGTGATGCCGAAAGTCATGGAATTACAGAATGGCTTGAGTTGGAGGGGACCTTAAAGATCATCAATTCCCACCAATTCCATGGGCAGGGATACCTCCCAACCAATTCCAGGTGGATCACAGCCCCAATGTCCAGCCTGGCCTTGGACATTCCCAGGGATCCAGGGGCAGCCCCAGCTGCTCTGGGAATTCCAGCCCAGCCCCTCCCCAGCCTCCCAGCCAGCAATTCCTCCCTAACATCATCCAACAGCTAATCAGGATGGGAAAAGGCTTTTGAGGAGCACAGCTGAGATCTTCAGGACTCAAGAGTATTCCAAAAGCACTGGGTTTCGGAGTTTAGGGCGGGCCACGTGGCTTTTCCCGGTAGGAAAACCCCAGGAGTGGGAACACCAGGAAGAGCCACGGAGGAGAAGAGGCTCCACTGGGTTTGTGCCTCTGGCACTGCTCCTGCTGGGGCTGGCACTGCCCAGCCCAGCCGTGGTGCCAATTCCAAACCCACCGGGATCCCACAGAGGTCAGGCTTCCCTTTTCCATGACCCCATTCCCATAACCCACGCTCCCCTGTGCCTGCTCGAGGTCGGAATTCCGTGGTTTTATCCAGGCCATCACAAGCAAAGGCCACTTTTTCAGGAGCAAAAAAATAATCCGGATGTGCAGGAGGGTGGGAAGGAGCAGGGAACGGGCACAGAGGCACCTTCGGATCTCTGCCTGATCCCACTAAACCTTCCCTGGATGGGGAATAGACCTTCCCTGGATGGGGAATAACCGGGAGCCAAAGCTGCTGCCAAGGAAAAGGCATCATTCCCACATCCCTGCACTTCTCCTGCCACCGATTCCGCTCCTGGATGTCGGCAGCCCCATCACCCTTCCTCTTGGACAGTGAGGTTGGGAAAACAGCTCCATCCTTCAGGAAAAACCCCAAAATCGGCGGGGCTGAGTTAGGCCTGGCTTAGGGCAGGGACAGGCGCAGCTCTTTTTTTGCGGTGTCACTTCTAAAAGCTGTGACTAATGGGNAAAGGTCCCAGCACCCCAAACCAGGCCGCCCCGAGGGTTTTTAAGGGGGGGAGGGTCTCCCCTCAGGGTGACACAAAAAGGTCTCAGCACCACCCCCCCAACCCCCGCTTCGCCCATCCACATCCCAAATTCCCTGAAATCCAAGGAAGTTCTCAGCACCACGGGACCACCCCTTCCAAGAAAAACCCCTCGGGGTGTCCCTGCAT
>VXAC01002974.1:282172-312620 GCA_013399225.1 Rhipidura dahli | reverse complement strand
CGGGAGGCGGCGGCGCTCGGCGACGCGGAGGAGGTGCGGCGGCTCGTGGAGATGGGGGTCGGCCTCAACTCGCAGAACGAAGTCAACGGATGGTAAGGGCCCCCCCGTCCCAACCCGGCGTCTCTCGGGGAGCTCGGCCCGCGCGGTGCCGCGCCGAGGCTGCCGCCGACTCGCTCCGCACGTGAAAGGCGAGGAGGGGTGAACTGAGGAAGGAAAAGGTCGATCCGCCGCCGAATACTCCGCTATGGAGCTGTCCGCATTCCAGAGAGGATAACCGGGGTCACAAACACGCGTCCCCATCCCACCTCCTGCCCTGCCTGTCCCTTCTCCAGATCACTGTGGACTTACCTTGTAGTGTTGGTTTTGATTTTGTTGTTGTTGTTGTTGTTGTTTTTTGGGGTTTTTTTCAGCCTGACACGGCGTGATCTGTCAGAACACAAACCTCGGCTTTACTTGCTCGTGCCTAAGCAGAAATATTTATTACTAACTCAAGCTTTAAAATTACTTTCTCTTTCAAGCAGGGAGCTTGTTTCAGCGATGTATACAAACTTGTAGGATTTGGCATCTCGTTCAGATCCACCTGAGGACACTGAAGCCAAGGCTTTTCTGTAATACACACATGTACCAGTAACACTGTAGACACTGTACACATGAACACACACACACATAAGTTTATTTGAAGGAGGATTTTACAGGGAATGCTCAGGTATTTTTGGAAGACTGTTTTCTGCAAGTTCAATTCAGCCTGTATTTACTGTGCTGGTTTCTGCTTGAAGTTATAAAAGAGAGGGAGAACAACTTTTTACACAGGCACATAGTGATGAGATAAAGGGGGAACAGCTTTAAATTAAAAGAGATTTAGATTACATGTAAGGGAGAAATTCTTCCCTGTGAGGGTGCTGAGGGCCTGGCACAGGTTGCCCAGAGAAGCTGTGGCTGCCCCATCCAAGGCTGGGTTGGACGGGGCTTGGAGCAACCTGGGATAGTGGAAAGTGTCCCTGCCCTGGCAGGGGGTGGAGTGAGATTGAACTTTAAGGTCCCTTACAACTCAAACCAGGATCTATGACATTATAATTAAAAATGGGGGAAAATAAAATAAGGAAAGGAGCAAGACTTTTAAAGATGAAAGTTCAGTCAGCAGTTTTGAGAAGCGTGGAACACTTAACAACTTGAGCTTTAAATCATGATTAAAATTAAAGCTTGTAAAAATTTAAAATAACTGGTTCACAGGATGCTGAATTATCTTAGTGAGTGAGATAAAAAGCAACTTGCCATCAGAATGAGTTTGTGTATAAAACTAGAATTGATGAAAGAAGTCTTGTCATAAAATTTAATTATTTTTAAAAATAACGATCTGGTAATTTTTAACCATGGCAATAAATGGATCTTCACTGTTCTTTAAGTTTCTTTGTACAATTAAAATTTCTCCAGTGAGCTTCTTAGTATGTGTGATGCTTAGAGGTGATGGGTATTTATGTTTTGGTGCATATCAGGTCCATGGGTAGATGGTTCCTCTCTGCAGAGGCCATGTGGAATGGCCAGGATGGATCCCAAAAGGAGGCTGTGCTGTTGAGCCTTATCTATCTTCTCTATAAAGTGAACCAGCAAATTTTGTGCTCAAAGTAAATACCACCCTGTCTGTCTGACTTTGCAGTCTCTTTTAAAAAAGCCCCACCAAACCAAACCAAACCAAACCAAACCAAACCAAACCAAACCAAACCAAACCAAATGAAACCAAACAACCCGAAGTGGAAAGAGTTTTTTGGAGGTGTACTTCCAATTGAAAGTTTTTTTCCCTTATAAGTTTATTTATCTCTGCTTTATTCTATAGAATTCTTAAAAAATAAATGAACAAACTTGGAGAAGGGTTAAGCATGGTCATTTTTCTGAAGAGTTTCCTTAAGCTGGACTTAGAGAATTAAAGTAAAATATAACAGCTAGAGAAAGGTCAAACACCACTAGAACCTGGGATAGGAAGGAATGGTACAACTTATAGCAAGTTACATGTGTGAGTCTAAGTCCTCAATATACACACTGAATAAGATCTAACCACTAAGCAGCTTTTAGGATGTTTCCTTAATATGTCTCTCTAGTCAGCAACTGCAAATAATTTGAAAACACAGAAAAGTGATTAGTTCTCTATATCACTTACAGATTGCAGAAAATTAGTTGTCTGCAGATCTAAGCTGAGTAATTACTGATGCAGCAGATGGCAGCTGGGCAAAGAACTGTTCTTAGAAACTATATTTTACAATATTTTAAACATAATTTACTTGACAAAAAGTGCAAGTACTTGTGCTGGCTACATTAATTAAAGAGTACATATATCATCCTAGGGAGACAGTGATATCACATAGATCACATATACACACACAGAAATAAAAGTATTTTACGTACAGCTGATTCTTTTAAAGATTAAAATATCATACACAAACTTTCTTTTCATATTTATTTTTCCAGAAACGGCTGTAGCCTAAGAAATGATAAATTGAAAGAATCCTGAACTTGAAAAATACTACTTTAGTCAAGAGCATTGGAGCAAAGAGAAAATGACATCAGCAGGTGCCACTGCAGGCTCCAAATCCAGAGTGAATTTCCAAGGAAGTCTGCAACTCTAACCTATTTTACATGTGCATAGAGTGTTCTTCTCATAGGCAGCAAGAATGAGTGGAAATGAATCTGCCATAACTCAGGATTTGACAGAGGGTTCATGTTTTCCATGTGCAGGACCTGCTTGCACTGGGCCTGCAAGCGGAACCACGTGGCGGTCGTGGCTTATCTGCTGCACGCTGGGGCTGACAAGGACATCCTGACCAAGAAAGGGGAGAGGCCAGCCCAGTTAACATCCAAGAGAGAGATCAGGAAGATGTTGGGAGGTAACCTATAGTGACTGTGACATATGATCATCAAAGATTGGTAAAAGGGTGTTCAAAGCATGTGTGCTTCAGTCTTTGTTTTGCATGTGAAGATACGGTGTTTGGATTTTGGTATTAGGACTTGATTTCTAGAGTGTTTACATGGTAAGAAAACAAAGTTCAAGTAAAGGAGATTACCAGTAAATTCCATACCCCCCTAACCAAACTTTTTTTGAACACTTTTTTAGAAAAACTGTATTTTGAGGAATGCTATGTGCCAGGCAGATGCAGTTTCCAGTTTTCAGAAGGACAGCAGGAGAGAAATCTCTCAAATTTGTAGGATACTCTTGTATGAGCAACACCCAATTTTCCTCATGTTCTGTGTTGGATAAATCAAAAATTAGCAGCCTAAATAAACAGCTAGTTAAAGGACATTGGTAGAGCATCTCTATCCTGTTTTGTAACTACTGGAACAGAGCAGGCTTTGCTGCTAGAGGTGATAAGTAATTTGAAATGCGGTCGATTAACAACCTCTTGTCTCTCCTTTGTACTTTTCTGTCTGGTTTTGTTTGCATTGTTGTCTCTCCCAGCTGTTGAATGGGTAACACAGTAGCTCTCCCAGTACTGCATGTTCTCTTCCCTTTCTCCTCTGCCTTGGTATCAAACAACATACGACCCTTTGTTTTTCATTGCCTGATACATTATGAAGATGACAGCATTATTCCACCAGAGACCGTGTTACAATGTGCTGCTACAGATTAAAACAAGCCAAAACAGAAGTACTGCAGTGTTTAGAAGGAATTAGCACCCCCAGAATTATCAGAATCAGACTCAGCTTTTGTGTTTGTATGGCAACACCTGAGCATTCTATTTATTGTAGGGAAAAAAGACACTGTGCTTCTTGATGCATGTTTTAACCCACGATGCTTTTAACACTTCACTCCCTTCTGTGTAAAAATAGGGGGGAAAAAAATCCCAACCCAAAATCAGTCTTGGAGAATTTGTTTTGTTTGTTTTACAGTGGAAGATGATGAACTCCCAGACTTAAAGCAAGATTCAGATCTGCCAATCATCCCCAATTACCTGGCTAACCCACCTTTCCCATACGTTTACAACACGTCGAGTACCAGTATTCCAGATTCCACCCTGAATGGGAATCTCTCCCATTTGGAACCACCACACACCAACTCTCCATCTGAACCTGACTCGGACACCTACGGCCAAGCACCGCTGCAGCCCGGGAACGGGAATGCTGCTCCTGAGGCACCTGCCAGGGGGGACATCCCACCCCTGCCCCGAGGGCCTGCTGGGCCCCTGCACCCAAATCCTGTTCTCCAGAGAGCTCCTGTTTACCCGGGGTCAGCATCTTGGGGCAGAAGCCCCTCTTTGCCAGCAGGATCCAACCAGTCCTTACCCCAGCAAGGGAATGTCTCCTGTGTGGGGCCTGTGCCTGCCTTTCAGCCCCTTTTCTTCACAGGAGCTTTTCCACTCAACGTGCAAGGTAACACCAGAAATCTCTTCTGGCTTTGATCTTCAGTCACCTTGGGCAGTGCAGACTAATCATGTGTTTCCAGAGACTTTCAGGTTCCCATGCTTAGGCATGCAGGAAACATTTGAAGGGAATGAAGTAGGCAGATAGCCTGTTTCTGCTGGAACTGTTATTAAGATACTGATGTAAACATTTGCTGTCTCAATTGCTATAAAAGCATGCAGACACCAGTGTAATCTAATTCTCCAAATAGCATAGCTCAAGCTGAAAATGCGGATCATGACCAAGCAGCCAGTGAGCTCAAGAGAACCTCACATGGCTCAGTCTGCACTGAGCTGTTCTAGGATCTGCCAGTTGCACAGGGAAGCTTTGCCTACCCAGAGAGGAAAACTTGGAATTCTAGTTTCCATTCAGAATTTCATTCTTCAAGTAAAAGGCATTCTGATACCACGGGGTAGCAATGAGAAGGGAACTGACAGTAAGAAATACCAATGAAAGCACTCTTGGATTGTCTAGGAAATTGATAACCAATATAAACTGCTGTTAAATCAGCTTAAATCAATTAAAGTGAGTATTCATGCAATGGTTCAGACATGCACACATATATTGCATTAGATTTGCTATGATTTTTTCCTATAGTTTGATGAAAATCAATCTAATGAAAACTGTGGTCATACAATTCCAGGTTTTGCTTTCTGAGGATTCATGTATTGCTACCAGTGACACAAATGAGGTTAACTGAAAATAGAAATACTTGTTGTTATAGAGTTGTTATAGAGACATTGTTTCCAATTCCTTTATACCTCTGACTATTAATGTGACTTTTTATTTCTAATAGAACTGGTGCTGAAAGTGAGAATACAAAACCCTAATCTTAGAGAAAATGACTTCATTGAAATTGAACTGGACAGACAAGAACTGACCTACAAGGAGCTGCTCCGAGTGAGTTGCCGTGAGCTGGGTGTGAACCCTGAGCACATCCAAAAGATCAGAAAATTACCAAATACAATGTTAAGAAAGGTAAGAGCTCTGCATTTTGAAGTGCAGCAACTTAAAAAAGAGATTTTCAGGTTACTGTTATAAAGTAATAATTTGTTGGTCACCTGCATAGGCCCACATTGAAAAAAAAAAAAAAAAGAAAAACCTCTGCTCAACTTGAAACACTCAGCAGTTGTTTGGGATTTCTTAAGTAAAAGGGTCTCAAATTTCTTGGTCACTGCCTTTCGTAACCATTTGGTGCTGGACCCAGTTAATATCTGATTTTACGACTCCATTGTAGAATTCAGTGCAACACCACCACCACTGTGAGCTGCCAGTAGCATTTAAAAGGCCTGCAGAGCTCAGCTAAGCTCTGTGAGTTCAGCAGGGCCTGTCTGCAGTCCTTGCACAAACAGAGGTGTTTCAGGGTTACTCTGAGTGCAGGACTCTGAACATAACTGTCCTTCCTTCAGTGACATTTACCCTGCAGCCAACAGAGAAGGGACCTGCTGACCTGTTTTACCAGCTCACCACTGACCTTTCTTTCACACTCAAATCCTTGTAGAGCATTGTTGGCATCGCTCGTGGGGCAAATCTGATAAGGAATAGATTAACAGACTTCACTCTGCTGCATCTTCACTGACCTTGTGTGACAGTTTGATGCTCTAAACCACAATACCATGTTAGTAAAGAAGTGGAGAAAAAAAAGACATAAGGAATTCTGTCACTTTCCAACTTTGGTTATTGGTAAAAGAACTTTTTATTTTCATTTGTAATTACTTCAGGCTCTCTGGTAGGACTGATGGACCCCTTTTGTTTTGCAGTGACACAAACCTGACTGTGTACTGCTGCAGGGGCACAGAGCTGGCCTTGCTGGGTCACTCTGAAAGAAGCCAGCCACATGCAGGACAGGACTTCCTTGAGTAGATTCAAGCATCAGTGCAGCAGCTTCCAAGAATTAGCAAGGGGGAAAAAACAAGAGGATTTGACAAGTGTAATCCCACTAATCATTTGCACTCACTGTCAGTGTTGCATTCCTTCTAAAAACAGACTTAAGGGAATAGCTGAATAAGACCCCAGAGTAAAAACAAGATGCATCAGGATATCTGTTTTCCAGTTCATTGTAAACAACTGTCATAGTTAGGAAAAAAATACATATCTTGTGTTAGTATGAGCTTATTATTTTAACTTAAACTCTGCAAAATTAACAGACACTATCACCTAACTCCTTATTGTATTTGTTTAAAGGACAAGGATGTTGCAAGGCTACAGGATTTCCAAGAACTGGAGCTTGTTCTAACAGTAAGTGACAAAAACTTACTTTTCAGAGTCCCAACACTTTCTGAACAGAGTGGGTATAACAAGAAGGCATCAGAACTTACATACTAATTAAGGAAGAAAACAAAAGATTTGTATCTTTCGTTATACAATTGCATTTGAAATATGGTATCTGTAAGGGCTAATGATGTGAAGAAATCTATTTTGTTAACCATGAAATAAACTGAAGTGGTTATGCACATTTACAGCTTCTAGTTAATCTAAGAACAGTGAGTCTGGTATGAAAGTAGCTCAATGCACAGGAAGTACTGGTAGAACTGTTAATGCAACACTTCCTTACAAAAAGATAATCTTGAAATACTGCGGAGTTAGCAGCTCTCAGGGAAAGGCTTACCTTAAGCTGTTCTAATAATTTGTTTGCTATAAAATAGCAGAAGTACTCAAGCTAAAGAACCTGCCATGAAGCCCATTTAATATTTGGACTGAGTCCATTACCATTAATGTTCTCTTTTTAGATCATGTTTATTAAGTCTTATCTTACTTAGAAGGAAAAAGCCCAGAAGGGTTTAAATCTGTGGAAGCACAAAATTATGTCAAGTTTAAATGCTATCAAGTGACTTATTACCTGTGATTTCTTAGTCCCTGTTTACACTTTTCCCTATTTCTCAGGTTGAAAACAAAAGTGATAGTAATTATCCAAATAATAAATATGCTCTCAACCAAAATCCTTTTTAGTGTTGTCTGTCAATATATACATGTGCAATTGACATGTAATGACGTGCAATTTAATATACTATTTTTGTTACTGTGCTGAGATTTCTTCAATGCTGCTTTAATTTCCCCCTTTAAAAGCACAAAAAGTGTAATTTTATTTTCCTTTGACCTCTACATTCCCAAGAAAAAGTGCATCTTGAACCTATAAAGTTACCTGTGTAAAAAAGAAACTAGTGGAGTGCCCAGGGTTTTCCAGGCTGATATCCAATCTTGATGTTCCTATGCAATGTCTTTTCTTTTTTTGCTGTGACTTTTGTTTACTCATATAGTTTACTGAAAAGAAAATCACTTACAGTTACTTATAATTCAGAATTTGACTACTTTGCTGTGAAATTCTGGAATAAAGAAATTGAAAAGTACTGAAGAGCTGGATTTTATTTGATTTTTTAGGATTTTAGTATTTAGTCACTTGCATTTGAAGAAGAATTCTACCCTGGTAGCCCACATGAAAAGTGGGTGCTGAGGATTAGATGAATAAACTAAAACATGAGATGTAACAGGCAAACAGAATGTACCAAACTGGACTGAATTTTCCTGTTTCTTTTTTGCTTTCCCCTTCCTTCGCCCCAGTTTGGAAACCGCAGCTGCCAGAGGAATTTATCTTTTGTCTTGTCTTAGAGTTCCGAGCCCGAGCGGGCTGGGCAGTGTCCGTGGGCTGCCGGGGCACTGCCGGGCTGAGTCGCGGTGCCTCTGGCTGGGGACCAAGCACAGCCTGCAGCGGTGCTGGGGCTGCGGCAGGCGAGGGGCAGCAGCTGCCGTGTCACCGCCTGTGCCACCCACCGCCTGTGCCACCGCCAGCCCAGGGCAGCTGTCCCCAAAGCGCCCCGGGCTCGCTGCTCTCGGCCCGGGGAAGCGCTCGGAGCGCAGGGACGGAGCACACCAGAGGGAGCTCCCCACCCGCTGTCAGGCACCGGCCGGGGCTCAGCTGCCAGCACAGATCCCTGCAAACACCCCGGGTCCCTCTGTGCCCCGTCACCACACCGAACATCAGTCTCCCCAGGTGAATACAGAAGGTTTTGTCACACCAAAAGAGCCTCTTCTGCAAAGTGCCGGAGGTCAAACATAGTCCCAGTCATTGGCAATATCTGGTTTTCTAGCAGATTGCTGGTGGAATATTAAGTTCTCTGTGATGGAATAATAAAATTGTCATCCCTCACGTCACCCTGCTGCCTTCTCCCCATCACAGGATGGTTCAGGCATTGGCTGAATCCAGGAGGATTCAGGGTTAACCAGTCAGACCCCCTAGAGAAAAGCTCAGCTGCTGGGGCAGCAGCCTTGCACAGATGCTGATCCCTATCTGTGCACTCCCAGGAATATTTTTATACCTTGTGTCATTTATACCAGGAAGATACTGTTAACACTCCCCAATCCCATCAGTATATAACCACTACATTCTGTCTGATAAATAATTCATTACTTTGTGCTCTGCTACATGAAATGTTAATGTCTAATAAATGCTTGGCTGCAGATTCGTGTTTCTATTCAAGAAGTATAATTTGTAAGAATTAATAAATTATCATTTTTGTCTTCTCAAAGTTTTTCTGCGCTTTCCTTCTGGTAAAACATAGGAACTTTTTCTTGCTGGGTGGTTTTCTGGAGTGCTTAGTGTAAGATGCAAACAACTAAAGCAAAAGAGGTTCCATCAGATTCTAGCAGCAAATGCTGTTTGAACAGAGGCCTCCTTTTATCTGAGGATGCCTGGTTATCAATAATGAAATAGACAATTATTTCTGCAAAACAAATCACCCATTATTTCAGGTGATTTCAGGTGATTAAGTGTTGAACAAGTTAAACTAAATACACACCTGCCTGGCATGCACGTTCAGCTTAAGTGGAGACTCATTCACAGTAACTTCCTAGCCAAAGACACACAGCAAAATTCTGGTACTTCTGGTCCAATCGTGTCCCTGTGGATTGTGTGGGGTCTACTGAATTGGAAAAAACCTGTGTAGTTAATGTTTTATATGAAGCCATTTGTAGGTTTAACTTTCAGTACACATTACTTCTTAGGCTGAAGAGGAATTTCATAATGCCAAAGTTGCCCCAGAAAGGGATCCCAAAGGTCCCAGGACTTCCTTGTCCTAGGGGAAAAACTGAAAGGAACAGGTTGGAACCACTCAGAGATTACAGAGCATTTCACTGTTATTCAGCTGAGTCACAGCTTAATTGGGTCTCTATTTCCACTTCATATCCTACAAATCCTTATGCAGAAAACACACAAATCAGGTGTATTTTGTACCATTGATATAATTTACTAATTACAAACCTGAACGCAGTACATATTGCCCTGTGGTACATACATTTTCTTGGCAGAATGTTTGTCATTCTTTGGGAAAAAAGCATATAATAAAATACTTTATGTATATAGAAAATATTTAAAAATATAAAATTCACTTTCTGGTCCTTGTAATTGTAAAATACTTTGTTCACATATCACAAGTTGAGTCTACTACAAAAACTGTTTTGTAAATTACAGTACATTCACAAGTCACTTTTGTGGCAAGTCAGTAACATTAAAAAAACAACAAACCAAATCCCCAAGGGGTTTTCTCTTCATGCCAGTCCAGCATCTTTGGCCATACTGTAGAAAATACCCTTTGCTGCTATAAGGTTTGCAGGTGTGTCAAATTCAGCTATGGTCCCATTGTCTAGAACAAGAACCCTGTACAAAACAAAAGATGTTGTGGGGAAAAAGATGTATCAGAAAATTCCTCACAGGGAATGGGGTACCTGTCTGTGTCACAAAGCAAACTGCTCTAATCTTTGCCTTGCTTTTGTTTTCCTCAATTGTTTTCACATGTTAAAAGACAACAGATGATAAGCATTCTCCCAGAGCTGCTGCCTGACTAAAAAGGTACAGGTAAAGTCACTGTCTCCCAGGGGCAAGAAGAAGGAAAAAAAAAGCATCTAGAATTGAAACTGTAGTTCCAGAAAGCCAAGGAGTTAAAAGCTCAGGAAGAATACTAATGCATTTTCAAGTAATTAAAATGACGTACTGTTAGTGAAGAAGTTACAGCAGCTGCTGGTTTAACGAGGCTCCATAAGCTTCCTGACAGTGCCAGGAGTGCCCCTGGGCAGCGTCCCCTACACAGCTCTGGTTTCTGAATATAGAAACTGTTTCCTATGCCAACAGAGGCAAAGTCAGGGCTGGAGATTCTGGGATTATACAGCACATCACTGCTTACACCTTGCCTGATGAGAGAACCAGTGTTCACACGTAAAGACAAACCAGACCCCTCCAAGTGCTGCTTCACATCCCCAGCAAACCCACCAGCCCACCACACACCACTCACAGAGATTTTACCTGGTGTAATCCATGATTGTGTTCAGCCTGTGTGCAATGGTCAGCACCGTGCAGTCTTCAAACTGTGTCCGAATGGTCATCTGGATGAGGTCATCTGTCTCCAGGTCGATGGCAGCCGTGGCTTCATCCAGGATGAGGATCCTGCTCTTGCGCAGGAGGGCTCTGGCCAGGCACACCAGCTGCCTCTGGCCCACGCTGCAAGCACAGAGAGCCTTTCACTGCCCCCAGCTCCCCACTGCCCACGGCCACTGGGGCTCAGCGGGTCACTCACTGGGTTACCCAAAAAGCCCGGGATATTCTGCAAGCTGCCTCGTGCCAGCCCCGGAGCTCCCACGTGCAGGCTGCAGCATGCCAACACTAACAGTGATGGGATCACTCCCTGCCTGGCCCTGTGCTGGCACAGCCTCCAAATGTGCCTTTTATCACTGTGACAAAAGCCAGGGTAGCTTTCAGCAACACTCACAGTTCTGACAACACTGAGCATGCACAAACTTAGGGAGGAAAAAAAGAATAAAAAGGAAAGTAAAATGTTATGATGCTTCAAGTCTCTTCTACCATAAAAAAATAAAATATATACGTATATCTGAGCAACCTAGACTTCCTCCCCTGCCACAAACACAGCCCAGACCCAGAGACACTGAGTGTCTGCAGGATGAGGAAGGAGCCAAACATCCATCACAGACAATCTGGTGACACCACAGCCTCAGAAGCCAGTGAAGCATATCAAAACATGGCATTTTATCATTCCCAGTCATGTCTTCATGGGCCTTCCAAATAATAATGGAAAATGAACACTGCTAAAGTGTCAGGCAAAGAACTCTTACTCAGCACAGCACTTATGTTCTCATGGCATTTCCCTTCCTACCAGAACATGTTTAAGGGACTGCCTGTCCCTAAAATCCTGACATCCTGAAACTTCTTTCTGACAAGACGGGATTTGGGTTTGGGAGAAGAATCAGATCATTTGTGGCAGAGGCAGAAGGGGAGGCAAATGTTTGAACCTTGGTTTGAACCTTTCTTGGAACAGAAACAGGTGGCCGAATCATTTCAGCTATGACAGACCAGTGTTTAGCTGTGTCACCCACTGTCACAGCTGAATGACAGCTCAGTGCATGTTCCAGTGCAAGCATTCCTTACCTAAGATTCTCTCCACCCTCTGAGCACTCATAGTCCAACATGGATGGCTGACTGCTCACAAACCTCTTCAAATGAGACAGTTCAAGTGCTTTCCATACTTCTTCATCTGAATACTTATTAAATGGATCCAGGTTCATCCTCAGTGTTCCAGAAAAGAGAACAGGATCCTAGATATAAAACAAATTTTCATTAGACAAGTGCTTTAGCTGTTTTAAGTACAGATATTATGAGCTGCTACTTTGCGGTGTCCATTGTATTGCATGTAGGCCCCCTCCCAATCCCATCCTCTCTGAAAATACATTACATTGTACAGCTCAAATTCAACTTCCAGCTCTAAAGATGGTTTATCCTAAATCCTGTTTTATCACCTAGCTTGTAAGGTGGCAGGATAGAACCAATTAAAGTATAAATAGTTTGTTTTTCTAAAACAATTTTCTGAGTGTAACAAAACATTTTCCTCTTTGGATAAACCATTATTTATGGTTTGTTAAGCTGCTAGGAAACGTTCCTTCATTGTGACACACAGAAACAGTACCTGAGGAATAATTGTTAGCCTCGATCGAAGGTCATGGAGACCAATTTCTGAAATTTTCACGCCATCAATTTTAATTTCCCCTTTTACAGCTTCCAGGATCCTAAAGAGACAGAGCGTCATGGAGGACTTCCCTGCTCCGGTTCTGCCAACAATTCCAATCTACAACAAATTGCAGGTTTAACAACAAGGCACACAGTTAACAAGAAAACAACACCCCACAAAAAACTCCCAAACAACTCTCCAAGATTCTTCTAAGAGGTTTGATTGAAGATCTGAATCTAAGAAAGAATGTCTCATCCTTCCCTAGAAACCCTGGGTCATACAATGTAATGTACTTACTGCCATTCCTCTAATTGGAATGATACTCCTCATAAATCACATGTGTCATAAATATAATAAATAACACAGGCCTAGAGCCATCCCACGTAACTTTGGGTCATTTGGAACACCCATGGTAGGTCCAGTCACTCAAGGACAAGAAATAAAGGCTCTCTAAGGGCAATTCCTGCTTCATGGTAAGCATGTGTATCTCCATGCCAGAAGGATGCTGTCATCCTGTCTGCTTAGAATAAGGGTAATTCTCTTTTTTAGCAACAGCCTGTTCAGAGAAGGACTTTCCCATGCTAATTGTTCTGTCTCCAGCAGGCAAACCCCAGAACTTTCCATCGAAGCATGAATGTCCCAGAATAAAAGACAATTTCCTGATTAAGGAAGCAAAAAATGTCATTTCCTTTCATGCCAAAAATTTCACAGGGAAAGTCAGAGAGCAGAAAAAGCTGGAATTCCTTCTCCCATCTGCACTGCCTCATAAAAGCATTCTTGTCACTGAATTTTTGTCACTTGTGCTGGTGCCTCCTACGTGGTGTGCAGGAGCCTGCTGCCAAGTGAATTGGGAAAGTCCAGAAAGTCCCATGCAATTCACCCCACTGCTTCCAGCCAGGAGGATGCTGGCACATGGACAGCACAGGCGTCACTGCTGGCTCCTGCACTGGGGTCAGTGTCCCTGTAGACCCTCTCCTCTACTCCACAGCTGTCACTGGAGGCCCAGAGCAAAGTTCTAGCAGACATTCAGCTGGTAACTCACCTTTTCCCCACCGTGCACTTTGAGGTTTAGACCCTTCAGCACCAGATCCAGGCCCTTCCTGTACCTCACTGAATAATTCACAAACTCCAGCTCTCCCTTGGATGGCCAGTCTTCTGGGGGACTCTTGCCCTCAATGATCCAGGGAGCCTGAAGGAAACAGAATTCAGAAATGCCTCATACAGGTTTCAGAAAAAATAATTCAAACTCAGATGAAAGCATTTTATCTGATAAACCAAATCTCAGTGATCAAATAAATTTATAATAATGGGGAAAAACATGGGGTCCTAAGTATCCACCCATTTATCTTTGTTGTGAAGTTTACAAGAAAAACAAACTCTCAGCACAGAGGGATGAATCCTCAGTGGATATGAATATTTTCCCATCAATTTTAGCAGAACACTGTCAGATTTCTGCCAGCTCAAGCTCTGGTTTATAACATGCATCACACGTCTTTTCTAGCTACCTTTTTTCTTTCCAGGTTAAATATTTGATCTCCAGAACTGTTTAGTTTACTGTGGCTCTCATTCATTTCCTAATTCTTAGTATGTACACAGGTCTAACAAACCAGGGTGTCCAGAGAGCAGCTTTCCTGGCATTGCTCCATCTACCACCTTCAAAAGTCTTTGGCAGCAAAGGTAGGTGACTGGATGATTTCCTGGATTAGCAGTACAGCATTCCTAGAGATGTTCTCTCATGGGAGGTGAGGAGTGATTAAGCTGATTAGATAGAAATACTACTGAAAACATGTGTGAGGCCTGATAATTGTACTGCAGCTCATGAGCAGGACCATGGCATCAGCCACACAGGTAAGACTGTGCATCAAACACTCCAAACCCAAAGGGACCAATATTCTGATGTGAAACTCATCTCCTGTGCTACAGCCACTCACAGCAGCAGAAAATCAGATGCTAAGAACAGGCTGCATGATAGCAATAATAATTTGGAGTTGTGATAGCATAAATTACAGCTCAGAGCATGACATTTGTTCAGGTTAAATGATAACTCACAGCAGGAACCATCTCTCAAGAGCCTGAAAAAAGACCATGTAAATGTGTGCATTAGAATTTTCAGTTTGTTGCTGATCATTCTGGACTAATGGTAGCTGACCTCTGTTTCAGTTTCTGAATACTCTTTTATTCTTTCCACAGCCACAATATTGGTTTCAAGTTCAGAAGTCATTCGGACCATCCAATTCAGAGACAAGGTCACCTTGGGGAAAACAAGGAACAAAATATCACCCCCAGAGGAACAACACATGGAATAAACCACACAACGAAGATAAACAAAACAAAACCTCAAAACAAACACTTCCCCCAACAAAACCAACACAATCCCCCCAAAGCAAAAAAAAAAACCCAACAAGAAGAAAACACCAAAAAACCCCACAAAAATGCCACCAAAAAAACTAACCCCAAAAAAATCCCAACAACAGCAGACACTGCTATTAAGACATGGATTTACATGTTACAAATGAGATAATTACCTTTGCATTAAAGGTAATACAGTTACTGGCACAAGAAGTCTACAGATTATCGGGTGCTTACATGAAGAAGCATATGGTGATGCTTCTTGTTGACTTAACACACGGCCCTCCCAAAAAAAGTTGGATGGAAGTCATTCCCCAGATCACGTGCTTCACTGGAAAACTGCTAACAGCAACTTTGCACACTCATGGTCTAAAATGCTTCTGGCAAGAGTGAGGCCATTAAACCTGCTAAATTCTCCACAGCCTGGGTCAGTATAGTTTGCCTTGATCTGCCTGTGATCACCTGGACACACCAATGTGCTGCACAGCAGGATTGATGCATGACACATGAAGCCCATGCTGCTCAAATGGTCTGTTCTTGATGTTCTGACACTTCCCAAATCTCCCATGTGCCATCCTTAGAACACTGGGGTGCAGCACAGCCTTGATGCTGCCAAAGTGCCCTGAGATCCTCCTTTATTCAAGCTTGCTGATGATTTCAGCACTCAGTGTAAATCTCTATTTTCCAAACATCCCATGACTCATTCTAACTATTTCCTTATTAACTCCAGCTTTAACAAACACTTGAATTATTGCTAATATATCCACATCCTCTACAAAAATGTAAACCCCCCAACAAAGCAGTAACACATACCTGTAACGCATAGGACACTGAGAGTCCCACCAGGCCAGCATTCAGGCTGTTCCTACCAATCACAGCAAAAAGGGCAGCAAAAAGGACAATGCAGTTCCCCACAAACTCAACTCGGATGCCCAGCCACCTGGGAAGAAGGCAGGTGTAAGCAGAGTGGGAAAAGGGCACCTGGGATCAATTTTGCAAATAGGGTTATTTAAGTGGAAACAAGAAATGATGTTTCACCTGTTTGACACTATGCCAGGATAATAACTCTTCTGATTTTCATCGACCTTCAGATCACTGATGTCCACAAAGGCCTTCACTCTCCTGTAGGCTCTGATGACACTGGCCCCTGACACAGTCTCTGAGAAGTGGGAGTAGATGGGGGATCTGCTCACAGACTCCAGGCGCTTCAGCTGGCGGGAGGTTGCGACGTAGAATCGCTGCCATTTTTCACAGGAAATTGAAAGGTTCATGAAATATTTTCACTTTTAATTAACAGTGAAGAATTTCTTAGGTTAAGGATTTAAAGGAGATTGATAGTAATGCACTTCAACCCTCTGAAATATTGTCTATAATTAAGAAGAATATCAAGAAAGCTACCTTTACATCATTGCACTAAAGAGCACTGGGTAACTGCATTTTCTTTAGACTGCAAGTTGAATTTATCTATGTCCCTTTAGATTTAGTTAATATAATCTAGCAGAGTGAACCCATTTTTAGGAGCCTCATTTTCCAAGAAAACAAAATATGCATTTGCACCTCCATTATCAGCTCTCTATTTACAGTCTGTGAAATTAGCTTGATTGTTGCTCAGAAATCAATAAAATTGATGCTTTCTATTTTCATCATTTTAACTTCTCACTACCTTGAAAACTTACCAGTATGTCAAACATATCCACACTTTAATATATTGACATGCACTGGAGCGCTGGCTCTAGCAGTAGGCTTACTTTTTATTACTTAAAAGCTAAAAAAGGTTATGTCTATCTATTTCACAGCCACATCTTGCAGGACATGTCTTTTTCTAAGGAAAGTAAATAATGTTTTGTTTATCTGAAGTAGCTGTGTGTTTATGTATTTCCATCTCCCCCCCCAAATCAATGCTGTTTTTCCTAAAAAGAGAAGGAATGGAATAATTGCAATAGCAGTCACACATTTTTCTAGTTACCTGAACAAAGAAGTAGAGAATTGCCAGTGGGACTATAACCACGGCGAAGAGTGGGGTGCTCGCTACGATGACAATCATGGTGGACAAGGAGGTGAAGAATGTCCCCAGGAACATGAGGATGGTGGGTGGGATGACCTCGTCGATGACGTAGATGTCCTTGGAGAAGCGGTTGATGATGCGCCCGGTCGGGGTGGTGTCGTAGAAGGACTGTGGGGTGTGGAATTTGTTCTCCAGCAGCGCAGTGTGGAGGGTCCGGGCAGCGTTGATGCCCCCCATGGCCAGGGTGAAGGAGCAGATCAGCACTATGAGCCCTGGCAGGTGAGGAGCAGATGTGTTACCCCGTGCTGACCACGATTCACAGCTCCCTGACCCCTGGCAGTTCCCGTTGTACTCCAAGGTTGTTTTGCTTCACTTTATTCCCGGCCCACCCTTCTCTTCCTGTGCACATCAGCATTGCATCCACTGCTGCCTAAGGCACAGGAACATCTGCAGGATTCACCATCTTGTCTTTAGAAAACAGACACACAACCATCTTCCTGCTGATTTCCAAAAGCCTCCATGAAGTCCTAATGCTACACCTTCACCCCAGCCCTTCATCCCCTTCTGCACTGAAGTTTTAAATGTTTTCTTTCCAACTTGCCTCTCTCAAGCTTCTATATCTACTGTTCAACCCACCCCCCACCTCCACCAGGGGCTTCACAACACAATTAAAACTGCTGGGCTGAAATCAGACTTTGTAGCTCCAGGTGTCATGAGTTCCTTAGGACAGGAGTTGGAGGGCAATTTTCATAGAATCACAGAATCACAGAATGGCTTGGGTTGGAAAGGACCTTTAAGATTATCCAGTTCCAACCCCACCGCCACTATCCCAGGTTGCTCAGAGCTCCATCCAACCTGGCCTTGGACACTTCCAGGGCTGGGGCAACCACAGCTTCTCTCACCACCAGCACAGCAAATAATTTCTTCCTAATATGTAATCTAAACCTACTATCCTTTTGGACCACCTGCCAGCTGGTGCCACGGCTTTCTGACCTCTTATCTTCTTACCTCTTTCCTAAACATTGGGGCATGATGATTTTACCTGCCCTCACCTTGCAAGAGGCCCAGGGCAGCATAGACCCCGATTCTCATGGCTGTGTTGTGCTGAGTCCCATTTACCACAGGCTCGTTGGTCCAGTCACTGAGCCACACGTTGGCCCCGATGGCAGCAGCATTTTGACAGCAATACAGTAAACAGATCACCAAAGAAATGACAGGGCTCACAGCCTTCACATACTGCCAGAACACTGTTAGCTTCACCTGCAAAATCACACACCAGAGCTGCTTTGTACAACTCACACAGGCAGGAGTTTAAAGAGAATTCAGAGATAGAAAAATTCTTTGTGAGAGGAACTGCTGACAAAACTTTAACACCCTCTGACACCTATCTAACTCAAAACTGCCCAAACTCTTTAACACCACAGAGAAAGGTTCATCTGCCTGAGCTCCCTGTCAGGGTGATGGCTTTCAAAACAAGTCAGAAACCTCTCTAAAATACTCTTCTCCTCTGTGCTGAGGATGTGTCTTTCATTTGTTTTGTGGGGTTTTAGTTTTTAAGACTATGTCGAGGCAGAGGGAAGAAAGAAAGGAGGCTGATCAAATAGCAGCAAAGGATGGGCAACAAGAATGGGAGCCAAGATTTTCAGGCAGGAGAAGCAACTTGGCAGGAGTATCATACTCAAGACTACTTTAAATAGCCTATTTAAGGAAAAGTGTTGAACATGCCTCTGTTCTGTGTCTTCACAGCAACTTAAATGAGGTAGCAAATGCTGATGCACCCCAACAGGAACATAAACAGATGATGTTTATGGCAATAAGTAAAGGTGCTGTCTCTAAGGTAGTGCAAAAAGGCAGAGAAGCAAAAGGAGACAGAGATTCAGGACAAAACTCAGTCCTTAGACAAAAGCATAAGAAGGAATAATTAAAAGAACAAGTGTTGTTGATTAGGAACTTTGAAGGCTAAAATAATCCCCAGGAAAACTTGATTGCACGTCTGTGCCATGGACCACATACATCAGACTAAACAGAACACATTGAGCCTTCTGAACTGGAGAGAAGGGGCTATTTTTGAATCCAACCTCCCTACTCCTCTTCCATCTGCTGCTCCTTTCTGTCCCTTTCTTTTACTTTTGTATTCCCATCTTCTCTTTTTTCCTGTTCCCATTTCTCTCCCTGGCCCTACTCAGGAGGAATACAGCCCCTTTGTACCTACAAGCACAAAATGCCCTGGAGTTGGCTTGGCAGGTATTTAGGCAGAACAGCCCCACTGGCACCCAGAGGCAGCTGGCTTGTGTAACCCAGTGCTGCAGCTGGACTCAGCAGCAGCCAAACAGTTTAAAAACCAACAGTGCTGAAAGCTCTGTGAGGCAAAGGCAGGGCTGATGGAGTGCAGAGCTCTGCAGTATCAGGTGACTGTGGAGGGAGCTGGAAGAGATTTTTTATTTCTTTTTTTTTTTTTTCTTTAAGTATATAGGGCTAGCTAGGTGCCAAAACCTCTGCCAAAATCCCTAATCTGAATGATCAGTGGCCACCAGATTAATGCCTAAAGCCTGCAGTTGTGATTTATACAACACATTTAACAGAACTGGATCAAATGTTAAAATAAAAAGGATTTTTTTTTCAAACAGGAAAAAAGGTAGAAAAGGGGAGGGGGGAATCAAACCATACCGTGCCTGTTTCAGTGGTTTCAGCCTGAATAAGTTTCTCGTTAGCATTTTTTCTTGGCAGAGGAGGCTCTGCTGGCCTCTTCTCACAGACTCTTCGTTTCGTTGACATTTTGTTGGGACATTCTCCTCCCTCAGAAGACACTACACTAAGTTGCCTAGTTAAAACAAAAGAGTCATTAGGAGAAAAAGGGCACATTGTGGCAGTGCTAAAGCAAGGCTGGGATATAGTGAATTGGATCTATTGCCAGCTCTTCTACTAAGTTTCCTTGCCAGCCTCACTCACAGCTGTGGGTGCTTGCACCACCCCTCTGCATTGTCAGGGATGTCAGAAATACAGGATCTACAAAAGGCTGTGGCAAAGCCTGAGCTCTTTGGAAAAGGCCTTTAAAGTGCTCATGGCAAGGCAGACATTTTAAACTAAACCCTGAGCTTCTCTGTTTTCATATCAGCAGTAGCTGGACAGCACCTATGGGCATGATTATAAAAACCTTTAAAGATTTCCAAAGCTCCAAATGGAAAAGTGCAATGCAAGGGGTTTATTTATCACACATCTGGCAGCAGTTCAGTGTTGTGTGGGTAAATATACACAGTGGTGTTACCTGAGAACCAGAGAGTTGCTTTTAGAAATTGGTTCAGTCCAGACTGAAAGAAGACTGAAGGAATAGATGTTGTATCTTCTTTCTGGGTTCACATTTACTCTTAAAAGGATATTAAACCAATTTAATTATGAGAGGAAACTGAGGAAACTAAAGCTTAGATGGAGAAGCAGCATGTGACTGACAGCTGAAAGATTTTTTTTTTTCCCCAGACAGACCAGAAATGCAAGGACCTTGTGTTTGTTTACCTAAGGAACTGTTTGCGGACCTCGTTTGTCACGGGCTCATTATCGGCCAGGTCTGTGTGGATGCTGAGGGTGTCTTCAGCCAGCAGCACTTCCTCCTCCTCCAGCACTGCAAGACAAGATCACACCTCAGATTTTCTGCCACAGAAAGGCACAGAGAACACACAGAAAGGTGGCTATACAAAGGAAGAGTCATGAAAAACAAAACCCCAGCAGGAAAATTATAGTGCACAGCTTTGCTCAGATCCCTTCTGTGCATCACTTCTAATGAAACTGCAAAGATCTTGTGAGGCAGGTTGGCTGCCAAATGCATTTATATCAGATCCCTTTAACCCATCAGAATGCCAGGCAATAGTGTTAAGAGTTGCTTCTAGCTAAATTCACTTATAGGGCACGTTGTAGGCATGACCCTGGGCTGGGGGAGTCACCTCAGGAGTCCTGCAAGCCTCTGCTGTGGCTGGAAGGTGCTGTGCACATCCCTCTGCCTGGCTGGAGAGCAGCAGTGCTGCAACCACAGAGCGTGGGAACACTGTCACACAGGGGAAACATCCACCAGGATGCTTTCATCCTGCATCATTTTGTCAGAATCAAACCAAGCTGAAAAGCAGCCCAAGATTAAATTGTCATTTTAACTTTGCTATGTGAAAAAAAACCCCAACCATGTATAAACAGCAAACACAGCAGACTGGGTAACCCCTTTGATAGCAAGCCCAGTTTGTTCTTGGCTACTCTGTCTTCCTGCTGAGCTTGTCCTTGCTAGTTGTAAAATAAATTCCCAAGTTTAAAATAATTTCTAAGACTAGAATTGCTTTTTTTCTAGGACAAACCACATGAAATTATGAAAGAAATTTGTGAAAAGATTTCTCAATCATACAGTCATGGCCATGGACAATAATTTCCAGAAAGGCAAATGCCAGATTGCCATGAAGAACCAGGGCCACTTTACAGAGAAAATATCTGTAATCTTGTTGACAAAAGAAGACATGTTTTAAGAAAAAACAATACTCTACTTGTTGGTTCATCCTCTTCAATGTCTTCATCCAGTGCATAATTCCGCAGGAATTCGGCAAAGGCCTTGTTTTGTTTCAGAAGGTCTTGGTAAGATCCCATTTCAGAGATTTTGCCATCTACCAGGACAATTATATGGTCTACCTGAGGTAGGAAGCTAATGCCATGGGTCACCAGGATTCGGGTCTGGATAGGGAAAAGGAAAAAAGACCACAAATCCCTCAGTTGCACTGTGGGGACTGACAGTACCCAGCAAGACAAATACAACCACATTTTTGGAACAGTGAGTGATTTACTGTGTCAATGTGAAATGCCCAGTGAAATAATGCTGTTCACGTTAGACAAATCAGCTTGGAAATATGCACATGAACTCGCTGTGCTCCTCCTGCTGACAAAAACAGAGGGAAGTAAACACACTGAATTATCATTCCTTCCTTCCCTTATGCTGATTTTCTTTGCAGCCCTTCCCTTTTGAGCTTTGAGATGATCTGAGAAGATGATAACAGGAGTGGAAGGTGCAGCAAAGCCACTGGAGTCTGGGCTGTTATTGCCAAAGTCCTCTGTAACATCCGTATTTGGTGCAGCTTCCTGGCTGTGCTGCCTTGGAGTAACAATTAACACCACCAGCCTGTGCAAGTTCCAGCACATGCCTTGTGTTTTTTGGAGATCTCACAGGAGGGATTTTAAAAGACAGGGCAGGTTTCTGCCTCTACATGTTCTGCAGCATTTCACTGCAGCCTGGGCTGAGGAAAGGTGCCTGCATCGCCAGCCACGTGCAGGAATTCAGCAGTGAGCTGGCACTCTGACCTGGGTGGTGAAACAGCTCCAGGGGTTGTGTGCATTTCTAAGAGGATCTAAACCCCAGCTTACTTTTCCCTTCAGCACCCCATCTGGGCCAATGACTTTGTCAAAGATGTGCTTGGCCACGTGTGAGTCCACAGCAGACAGGGGATCGTCCAGCAGGAAAATGTCCGAGCTGCTGTACACGGCCCGGGCCAGGCTCACGCGCTGCCGCTGCCCCCCTGACAGGTTGATGCCCTGGAGGGAGACAGGAGAGAAGAAAAGGTCACACAAGGGCTCTCACTCTCTACAACTTCTTGAAAGGTGGCTGTAGTGAGGTGGGGGTTGGTCTCTTTTTCCAGGCAACAACTGGCAAAACAAGAGGACACAGTCTTAAGCTGCGCCAAGGAAAATATAAGTTGGATATTAGGAAAAAGTTTTTTACAGAAAGAGTGATAAAATATTGGAATGGTCTACCTGGGGAGGTGGTGGAATCACCATCCCTGGACGTGTTTAAAAGGAGATTGGATGTGGCACTCAGTGCCATGGTTTAGTTTAGTTGAGGTGTTGGGGCAAGGGTTGGACTCGATGATCCTGAAGGTGTCTTCCACCCTGGTGATTCTGTGATGGTTCTCACCCAGCCCAGCACTCGGGTGCTAAACTGAAGCATGAGACACTGGAGAGAATAACCCACCCAGAGACAGGCACACAACGCCTCTAGATCTGCCTGTTCACTGCCAAACTTTTCACTCACCCAGCAATCTGGAGATGGAGTAAGTCTCTTTTTAATAAGCTCCTAAAGGGAGCTGTTAAAACACAACTATAAAAAGTGAAACTGTCAATCGGGATGTAAAATGCAAATTTCAAAGCAGGGCTGTGGCACCTGGAACAACTTCCACATTTTACACACAAATCCACATCTCCACTCCATTTCAAGAAATCTAGCTCAAACCTAGTGGCCTATGAAAAAAGGGTATCTTTTTTGGTAACCACAGGTGTAAATGTTTCTCATTAAAATCAGTTAAGGGATGATCATGTCATTTTTTTTCACTTGAAGCACAACGTGTTCCCTCCCTTTTAATCCCTAGAGGAAAAGGAAGACCTTCAGTGATTCTGGACAGATGCACCTTTACAATTCATGACAAATAGAGGGTACTCTGATCTTCCAGATCTGGATGTGTAATTCTGCATCAAAATACACACACAAGCCTAAAGTTAGGAAAAAGTTTAAATCCAAGTGCTTTCCAGAGAACTACCCTGCATGTTTTGGTGTTGATTGTAGCACAGATGCCGTTGTGAAGATCAAATCAAATCAAGTGCTGACTTTACAGTATTCTCTCTTTAGCTAGAGCAGGATTCACCAGGCAGGTCTGACTTGAAAAAAAAAAAAAAAACTGCCTAAAAAAATTACCTTCTCTCCTATCTCAGTTTGATCTCCTCCTGGCAACACTTCCAGGTCAGGTTTTAAAGCACAGGCCTCCAGGGCATTTTGGTATTTTTCCTCATTAGGAGCTTGGCCAAACAAAATGTTATCTTTCAGCGTGGCATTCTGGATCCAGGCTTGCTGAGGCACATAAGCAACAGAACCCTAAAAAAAGGGGAGAGAGAGAAAACCTCTGACTTGTAACAAGCAGGAATTCATGCTTAGAGCTCTGGGTAAGATCTTCAGCACATATACAGCTCATATTATATGTACATGTGTGCTAACCCCTCATGTATCACTGATCAAATCAGGAAAGTAATTTCATATAAAAGCAGGCAAAATTCAAACATGCAGACAAGCTGCCAGAGGAGCAACTAGAATTCCCTCTGCAGCCTGAGGTGCATTCTAGCAAGGGCAGGCATAAGCAGCACATTTCTCTACCATCATTAAAAGGTTTCATAAACAACACCAACCTTCACAGCCACTTCTCCTTCCAGCTTTTCCATCTCACCCAGGAGAGCAGACACCAGAGAAGACTTTCCACAGCCAACATGGCCAACAATGGCAACCAAAGAACCACTGGGGACCAACATATTTATACTGTGGAGGAAACAGGCTGGAAATTAATTAAACATTAGTTTACTAAGAAAATCAAGGGTCTTTAAACCAGGGCTGAAATACACGGTCACAGCCTGACTGGATATAATGAGCAAAGCTTGGTCACTGGTTTTCTCCTCCCTTTCTTGCATACAATCAACTGTAACCAGAACTTGAGAAGCAAATGAAAACTCAGCATAATTTATCTTGCTGGTTGCTAAAGCAGTAGGATTGTTAATAAGCCTTCTAAGACTCTTTTCTGTGTTGTATCAATCCATTTGCAAGTCAAATTGGGTTAATAAGCATTCCGAGAGCAGACAATCTTCCAGAAGTAATTTGGGTTTGATTTTAAAACCAAAAGCAATTGTTTGAAAGTAGTGAGTGAATACATCCCATCTAAAAAATGTTCAAACCACTTTAGAACTGTGTTTTCAGTGCTGGTAAATAGGGCTCACAGTGACACAAGAAAAACAGGACTTTCCCAATTAAAATCCTTTACTGTTCTTCCCACTATCTTCTTAAAGGTGCTGCATTAGGTCCTGAAGGTGAACTGATACACAAGTGACTGATGGACACAGTCTCCTTGCCATCAAAGTGCTTTTCACTAACAAAATCAAGCCAGACTTCTGTTTACACAGACCCTGGTGCATAACAGAAGGAATACATGCTTCCAGGCACATTTTGTTTGTGTTCATTCTAACAGGCAAATGTGCAGAACATTCACCCCCACAGCCTGGAGATGGCCCTTCCACTGCCACAGGGATGAGTCTGCCACAGGACTCTTCAAGGAACAGACCACTGCTGCCACACCTAGGTCCAAACACAGACATTCCAACTGTCCTCAAAATCCACCAGATAAACTTGATTTGTCCAATTCTTCAGTTAAAACAATGTCTATTTAAGGAATCTACGTAGCCTGTTTTTCAATAAGTAACTATTTTATGCTGGTTGCTGTGGAATCAAAGCCTTACATCCCTGTTCTATAAAGCCTAAAGACCACAGGGCATGAGGGTTGGCTCCATGTTTTAAAGGCAGAAGAGATGCTGACATGTGATGCATGGTTGTTACCAGAACCTTTCAAACAGATCTCCCAGGAGCCAGGAACCAGGGAAATGTTGCATTGCAAGTGCACAAAGAAGTCTTACTCTTTCAGCGTTGGCTGAAGCTCCTTTCCCCAGCTGAACGTCGCATTTCTTACACTGATGGCATTGCCTGTGTGGCAAAAACACAACAACAGAGGGGCAGGAAATGTGTTACACACAACAGCACAACTGAGAGGAGGCTGACAGAGGGATCTTTATTTACACACACTGCATTTCCCTTTTCTGCTGGCACGGGAAGCACAGGCTCATGCCTGTGGGTCACAAGACAGGCTTGTTCAGAGTGAAAATAACTGACTGCAGCTTAAGCTATAGACTGTGACCTGACAGATCCAGGGAGCTGAAAAGGTGCCCTGCTTCACCCTGCCCTGGTGGGGCTGCTCCCAAAGTGTGCTGTTCAGCACAAGTTTACTTCAGAAACCCCTTTCAAGTCAGTAGCAGATCACTGCATGCTGTTGACTTTGATGTATCAAATCAGCTTTGACACTGCAGCTTTTTGCTTGCCACACTTAACAAGTTAGAGATCCACAGGTTTTCTTTGCCTCCTGGTGGGGTGGGGTAGAAGTGTAATTGCATGACAGCCACGCAGCCATCCCTCTTCCTCTGTCTACAGCATCACACACAACTTTCAAGCCACTGTTACTTGATGAAACACCTTTTTTTTTTGAGACCACCTGGCTTGCTCAATTGTTTTGGGATATTGTTTTGAACAGAAGTAATCAAAACTGCTCACAAAGTTCCTGAGCATTTGTGCAGTGTGAAAGGTTTGAACAAGTCTTGTTGTCCATAGTCAATGGATGCACTCCACATTCAGTGTGGGGAGCATCCAGCACATTACAGGTGCAAACTCAGGACCAAAATCAGCTCAAAAATATGGCCAAAAACTTTTCTGATTTCCACACAGCCTGAACACTAAACTCATACTTTTCAGAGCAGCAGTTTCTTCCTTTTTTTTAACCCAAGATTGCCACTGTTATTTTCTTTTTGCTTTTCTTTATAGCTCAACCAGTCCAAATGAGATATGTCTACTGCATGAGCATAGTTTAGAAAAAATATCAACACCTTTACCTGGTGCAATCACTTTTGTTTCCACACAATTTGGATCAAGTTCATCATGACTCAGGAACTGCTGAATTCTCTTTAGGGAAACGCTCGTCTAAGAAAAGAATGTGGCGTTATTTCATCGTTCTTTTAATGAGGACTTAGTGCTCTTACTACTGAAAGAAAGCATGCACAATGCCTTGAGCTTCCCCCCATGGGCTTCCTGAACAGTGAGTCATTCTTTCCCTGCAATGAGTCTTATGCTGAAATTCAAGCTTTTAACTGTGAAATTTCTCACGCCAAGCTGAGTTTTTTCTGAGCAAAGCAAAATTCACACAGCCAGGCTCACTGAGAAGATGTCAGGCTTTCCAATGCAGGGCAGCAGGAAAGAAAGGATATTAAAAGGAAAACCAGGCAGATCCAAGGGATCTCTGCATTCCAGAAATCAAGGATATGTTCTTTCTGTTCAAATTTTTCAGAACAACCCGTGCTCCAGGCCCTCCTTACCTGTGCAATGTTGCTAATGACTTGTGGAAGCATATTGAGGGGAAACTTCAAGATATTGAACAAGGACAGGGAGACAAAAGCCTTTTCTGCATCCAGGATATTCTTCTCATCCACAGAGACATACACAGCAAATGTTGTCAGTGCCACCTGAAAGCCAGAAAGGGAGTTTACTGTGGGATGTGTGGTATATTCTTACATTTTAAAAGCACTAAAGCCTGACAGGCATCTTGGAAATAAAAGTATCAACCACAAAACCGGGAAAATTCCTTGTCTCTGACCTTTTCAATATGCTTTAAGAATGACAAGTCCTATGGACAAGTCGGTACAAAAAAAAGGTCACACAGAATACAAACTTTCCGGTTTCTAATGGCTACATTCAGTTGAACTAAGAGTTTAAAGAGGTGAACTACATGTCTTGGGCAAATAAAAAGGAAAGGCTGTTATCAGGTCGTGGCTTCTTCCAGCTCCACCCAAGCAAATTTCCCCATTGTAAACTGCAGGCTAAGCAAAGGAGATTCACTACTCAACAGAAAAGGGAGTGGAATCCAAGTTATTTGCCGGCTGGCTGTATGGCAGGGGCCATCCACTGTGGAAGGACCATCCTGTGCAGGGATGCAAACTCAGTCAGTAGGAACAGGAATGGGCACCGAAGGAAGTGCAGGGACTGTAAGGAACCATGAAAAGGGCAGGATCTCCAGGCTGTTCAGATCATTCCTGCAGGGCTCAGCCTTTGATCTCAAGAAAAGTTGGCTGGGAATAGTTTTGACCAAGGAGTTATCTCAATGGTTTAATTCACCAAAATCCTTTCTATAAAAGGGATCACAGTCCAGTGAAGTGGAAAATAGAAGAAAAGACAAAATTGAGGAAAAAGCATTTCAGAGTTGGCAATGTTATCATTTGGGCTTTAGTTTCCACATTAAATCAATCTCTTTTTTGGGTTGTAGAATAATTTAACAACTCCTTCTCTCACTAAAACAAGCAGAGCACTGTAACATGAAGGTAGAAATGAGAGCTAAAGACAGACGTTGTCCTGACTGACTCAATTAAAGTTTCTTTTGCTATTTTTGCTATTCACAGATCTCTCTGAGGTTTCAAATTCTAGTTTCAATTTGTTATGGAAAGTACTTTGAAGTGGTTGGAAATTCTCCTGTGACAGCTATTCCCAGCTTCCACTGGCAGGCTTTATCACAAAATACTTTAATACCGATTAACAAAAGGGCTCTTGAGAACAGGGAACTCTGATTCAAAGCATGTGAATAATTTCTGCAAAAAGTATTTACATTTTATTCCTATGTACATTAGCAAGCAGAAAGCCTCAGACTTATCCTTCAAGGGTGCACTTGTACTGCTTAGAGGGCCATGCAAATTCAATTTACCAGGAAGGGCGCACTGATCCAGGCAAAGGTGGACAAAGAGTTGAGATAGGCAGATTTTTTCAAAACTCTCAGCTCATTCTTCCGTATTTCCAGGACCTTTTCTGAAAAGGATGGTTCCCAGGCATAGAGCTTCAGCACCTTGATGCCACCCAGGATCTCATTCATTAATTTAATGCGGGAGTCTTTGTATCGCATTTGCTCCACCTGGGTTATTGGTAAACACAGGAGACACAGAGTCACAGCCTGGACTACAGGAGAGCTTTCAAAATATGTCTCACAGCTGTGGTGGCCCTAGGGCTATTTCTGAAGAGGATGCAAAAGGTAATTACAGAAAGCCAGACAGTTATCAGCTTATTGTGCAAGTCAATATCTCCAAAGAAACCACAAATCAAAGGAAATGCCTGGTAAGCAGAGTACAAAAGCTTTCCATCCATCTTCACTCTTAAGGGCTACATTTTTAAACCATCTTAAAGAAAGATTCAGGTACAGTCACAAAAATACTACCCTACCACTTCCTTTGATTTCTTCAGATTTTTTTCTTCCTTGTTTGCCCAGTTGTATTTCTTATCCCTTGAAAATTGAGGCTACTCCTAAGGGTTTTTTTTTCCTATGTATGAAAATACAGTGCTTCCTTCAGTTATTAAAATAAAAACATCCCTGCTCAAATTTATAGACAAAATTCTCACACACATGCACAGCAAGTTATGCAGCTCTGAGCATCTGTCTTGGGGTGACTTTATGATGTGTATCCCCTATTGCTGCTCTAGGCCCAGAAATTCATTTGGTGCCTTTCTGTGCCTTTAAACTGAGCCTGAGAGGAGGGAGAGGAAAAAAAAAACTGAGCAAACTTCTCAAAGCAGTTGTTCAAGGACACAGACACACACCCCTCTGCCTTCTGCTGTGGCAGTGAGAAGAGCAGAGGAAGCACCCCTTGCTTTCCAGCCAGCTTCCAGCTCCTTTTCTCTGGAGGGAGACAGAGTTGAACGTTTTTTCCCCAGGATTTTGGGTTTTCCCTTCTCTTCTGGACCATTTCAATATCAGAACACATCAGGAGAATTTTCAGAGGGGGCCCACACCGACCCAGCTCTGAGGAGGAGGAGAGAGACCACACCTACGGAAGGACTCCGAAACCTTCCCAGGTTTCTCTCCAAAGTGAGAGGTCTTGTTACTCAGCATTATTATCCTTTTCCTGTGTGTTTGTTAAATAAATAGTTTTGTATCTCTTTCACTTTCCTCCAAGGAAAAATGATGCTGTACAAACCAGCACAGCATCTCATAACAGGCAAGGGAGAAAAGGAATGTTACTACTGACATATCAGCACCCAAGAGATTTAAAAAGCATGGTGTGTCACTTAAAGGCATCTAATAATATCACTCCATTACTAAGGCTGTGCTTAAGTGTCATCATTTATATTCATTTTCCAACTCTTACCTTTTTTTACACAAACAGATCGACTTTTAATTTTTTTTAAATCCCCCAAACAGTCTGATAGGCTGCCTAGCACGAGCCAGTTACTAGATTTTTCCCAGCACAAAGCCAGAGGGCACTGTTATATTGGTATCTTTTCAGCTTTCCCTGACTAGAGACTACAAAGAAAGGAATAAAGGATCACTTTAACTTAAGATAATAAACACTGGCTTTTAGCATAAAACTCCAACTGTCAGGTTTTAGCTGCCGCCTCTGAAAACATTCATTTGCAGCTTAAAGAACTGCATTTATTTGCCCTTTCTCTAGATACTCCTAGAGGAAGATACCAGGTGAAGGGATATGGAGACAAAGAAACCTCTTGCTAATCCCCAAAGCTGCTCCAAGGGTATGAAGAAGCCACTGGCTCAAAGACACACCCTTTCCCTTAAACTGCATTCAATTCACTATGAAAAAAGTATCTAAGAGGATACAGTTATTAAATATATCAGTACATTCTTACTCATAAGTAAATTGTTGCAAATGGCGTCTTATTAACAACCCCTGGTGTCTTCATTTCTCATAGCACAGCTTCCAATTCAGATAACATTACCTCCTCTGCTGGTACCTTACCTGGAATGCTCTGGTTTTTATTGCTATTGCAGAGTTAAATGGGATAAGTAAGACCATCACAGCAACTCCAGCCAGCACAGAAGGCCCTAAAGTCTTGATTTAAAAAAAAAGAGTAAGTTGTTGTACCCAAGTGTTCCCTACGGTCAGCACTAAAACAAGAACAAAGGACAGAAACAGAAATCAATGTTGACAAGTTGAACTTATCCCAGTGAAGTGTTGTGATTCCACAGAACAACTGTGAAGAGGAGACAGAAAAATAGGACAGAAAAATATCCACTTTGAATTATTATTATTATTATTATTATTATTATTATTATTATTATTA
>VXAC01002974.1:234342-282145 GCA_013399225.1 Rhipidura dahli | reverse complement strand
ATTATTGTGGTTGTGGTGGTGGTGGTATCAGTGATAGGAATTTTTCTCCTGATTTTTCTCTGATCAAGGGACCTGCCAGTACCCTCAGTGTGAGTACAAGCACACAAACTGCTGGCTATGAGAGCTCAGCTTCCAGCAGAGCAGTAACTCAAAGCTGCTGCAATTTAATGTCTTTTGAGTTGAAATCAATATGGTTACGTTGGTGCTACTGTTCCATGCAGTAAAAGACACTAATTGCACAGAAACATTTTAAGTCTGAAAGCCAGTGCTCACACTGAACCTGGAATAAACCTGGAATGAAACAATGTCACTACAGCAAAGAAAAAATTACGGTTATTCCAGGTGAGATTTGTTTCACACTGACTCGCACAAAACTTCTTTATGTAGCAGGATATAATCTCTCCACATGACATTTCCTATGTCCAGGTTTTTGTTTGGTTTGGTCTCTAAACCATTTCCCTCAAGCTCTCATTTGTATCAACTGCTGGGAACAAGAGTCCAAGAGTGAGCCCATCAAAGTATAGTAAGGACAGGGGAAAGAAAAAATGTTCTGCTTCAAATGCCCATCTGGCCTATCAGCTGAACAAAATAATTAAGACACTAAGTGAGTGTGTATAGCAATAAAAGCTATTTTACTAAAGGACAGAACACTTTAAAGTTTGTAAAAAATGCAGTGAAGGGTCAAATTGACAAATAAAAAAAAGGAAAAAGAAAAAGCTTGCACATCATTTAGATGAATTGTGAATAAAATTGTGACAATGTCTGTACCTGCCAGAGGAAATACAAAGCCAGAAATATCTGGAGTGGTGCAGACCACAACATGTTCAGGAAAGTCATCAGGTCCATGAAACGTTGGGCATCCACTGACATCAGGTTGACAATTTCTCCAACAGTAGATGAGCGCTTTGCTGAGTTTGTGATGGCTAAGGACTGACAAGGGAGAGAGCTTCAGTGCATTCACAGTCTCCACACACATGGAGAACAAATCCTCAATTATTAACAAAACGACACTGTCCGAGAACGTGCTTCCCCAAAAAGAATAAAATAATTCACCTTACACCTCCAAGGAACAAGAGCTCATGAAATGGTTTTGCTTATGAGCATCTCCAGCTGAAGCAGTATGTAGCACTGAAGAAAACCTCATTTGGTCTCATCTGCTCATAGCATAAACCTGCTCTTCTCCTGGATCCCTCTTCCAAACCACTGAATGGCTTGGGCTGGAAGGGACCTTAAAGACCATCCAATGGGACACCTTCCACTATCCCAGGCTGCTCCAAGCCCCATCCAACCTGGCCTTGGACATTTCCAGGGATGGGGCAACCACAGCTTCTCTGGGTACCCTGTGCCAGGGCCTCACCTCTCTCACATGGAAGAATTTCCTCCTTACATCTAATCTGAGTCTCTCCTCTTTCAGCATTTAAAGTGAACCAGTAGTGGTATGTTTAGTAACCTACCAGAACACCCATATAACAGTACTGATCACTGGAAAATGCTGTAAAATATGAAAGAGGTACTCCTAAAAACTCACCAAACCCCCAATCTTTTCTATTCCAGGAGGCTACTCCTCTCCACCATGCCTAATCTTCCCTAAATATGTGAGAACTGAGACCACTTGCCTGGCTGTACACTGGTGTGCCAGCCCACAAAATGCTTCCAGCCTTACCTTTCGGTATATCACCCCAGTGATCCCAGTCCTCAGCCTCATCCCAGTAACAAAGCAGTACTGGAAGTGCTGGTGAAGGATGAGTGTCTGCAGCACAGCACAGATAAACATCAGAGCTGCGATCAAAAATCCCCACCAGGCTGGGGCGTCTTTGTTCTTAATGAAGCCGATTAACACACTGGTTGTCAGCAGATCAGGGAAGGAAAAGGAAAAAGAAACAAAAAATTAAAAACCACGCAGCAAATTTAATGGGACATAACACAACTTCTCCCAACTACAGCATCCTGCCACATCCTCTCCCTAACCACAAAAAGCAAACAGCTCTCCAGGACACAGGCTGAATTATGATTTCAGTCGAACAACACTGCAAAGATCCAACAGCTCTGAAAGTGAGAAAGTATGTTTGCAAATGAGGCTGAAAATGAAATATGAAGAGAAACTCTTGGTTTCCCTTAAGATTCAGGGTTTAAACACACAGGTGACTGACTGAGCTCTGTTAGGCAGTCCCCCAGGGCAGGAGGTGAATGATAGGACAGAGCAGGGCAGTGCAGCAGAGCAGGCAAAACCAGCCTCTTACCCAAATCCTCTTCAAGCAGCCCGAGTGCTTCTGCCTGGGGTGTTTTCCCACAAAAAAAAAGCTAAATTAAAAGACATCCTCCTGGATGGATGCATAAAGAGTTCTTCACTCCTATTTATTTCTTTGTAAAATGAACCATTAAGCAGGCTACAGCATCTTTTATTGATAAGCCCTTTCTCACTCCTCACAGCTGCTCTCGCTGCCAGAGCTGCACCCTGCCACAGCAAACAAGCAGAGTGACACACAGCAGCGTCCAGTGCTCTCAAAGATCACATTTGTGATTTCAGCCTACTGACCAGAATACTGAACTGTGAAAATATAGGAGAAACAGAGATTTGGCTCCCTGGTTCTAACAACCAGCAGGAGAAAAATGCACCTGGAAACTACAAATCAGGCAACCAAAGCTGTGTGGTAGAAGCATGAGGTTGCTACATCTTTCTTCTTCCAGTCCAGAGAGATCTTATTTCTGCACTGCTCTATTCATTCATGCTGCAAAAGTGAACAGCTTCAGCAAAACCCCTTCCTGGTAGTCCCAGGGATTCACCAATCTGTTTAGAAACACACAACTATCTTACATGCAGCCTGCCAGACAGCCATGGCTTTTTCATCTTCCCTTACCATGAGAAGGGCATTTTCCCAGACTGCAGGAATTTAGACTTGAGAAGAAATTCCCTATAATATGCCTTGAGATATCACTGAAACATATTCAGGAATTTATGCAAATTTGAGAAATTCCCAGAATAGGTTATACTTAATGTGTTCTCAGGAGGCAGCCAGCAGCCTCCTCTTCACCAGGGGCTCTAGGAGAAGACAGACTGTCAGCTATTAAATGTCACCACACTCGGTCAAACCCTCTTTTTAGCAAGTTTCTGGGTATGTCACAAACCACCCACAGAACAACATGATCTCAGATCACTGGTTATTTTAAGAGATACTCAAATAGGAGCAGAGCCTTCTCTTCTCTGTTTCCCTACATCCACCTCTGACCTCCATCCAAGTTCCATTCCTCTCTCATGCACTAACAGCACTATGTGCTTTTCCATTAATAATTGTTTGATAGAAATGCTGGTAATTCCACTGTTGCTTTCTTCCTAGTTAATGATTATCTGGTGAATTCCTTACTTTAAGAATAATACTAATAGAGAAAAAAATGTGGGGGTTGTGCAAATTCCTTTACGGATCAGGCTGAGCAACTGGCCCCCCTGGAGATGGGAGGTAGAGGTGTTCCTCATACAAAGAGAATTTGAGGACAGACCACTTCTCTCATGACTTCTTTCTCTGTTGTTTTTTGGTTTGTTTTTAACAGAACCATAATTTTCTTTCACAGGGAAATTCACTGCAACTATGCCTCTCACATTCTCAGTGCTGAGCATAACTAAGAGCACATGAACTCATGTGAATGGTCCAAAACCTTTCCCAGATGACAGCAGCATGGCCAGAGCACCACATACTGGAGCATCCCACATCATCTGCATATCATTTTATGCCACAGCCATGACCACCATCCACACATGAGGGTATCAGATGTCCAGAGACCACTGGATCCATACAGCAGTGCTTCACTTTGATTTCACAGCTAATCCTTTAGAAATGGGGAGAACTTGCTTTGGACTGCAGCATGGAGCAACAGGTAATCTGTAATTCAAAGCTGCCCACTAGTGATGGGCAATTTGCAAATGAAGCTTGTCCAGTTTACAGCTGAATCCACAGCAAAGAACTCCTGTCTCACAGCACTGCAGGGGGAAGGTGGAGGAGCACACACACCTGGCACTGCGAGGGAAACTAATTCTGCATTTCAAAGGCCAACAGCCTGTGCCAAAGCCAAGCCTCCACAGGGATTGCACACAGAAACTACTCACAGAGTAAACCAACCTTAACAGCTGAGGGTTGACAAAAGAGAGTAGGTCTTGTATCAGTTTGAAGAAGGAGCCAATTAAGAAGTATGGCCCAAAAGTCCTCAACAATGCCTTGAGAAAGGAAGGTTTCCTATCGTGCTTTTTGTCTTTGATCAGGACTTCTGCTTCCTCTGAGCCATCACCAACATGATTCAGCACATGGTTCGGTTTCTTCACGTATGACACATCCTCTTTTCTAGGGAAACAAAACAAGCAACAGGAGACAGCTAGCAATGAGAATGGCACTGCCCTGTATGAACAGCACTGCAGGAACACCCCAAAGTCTGCACCCTGCTCTGCTCCTGAACAACAGCAAGACTTCCAACACCATCAAGGTGTGCTCAGGATCAGCCACTCTTGTGCAGTTGAGTCTTGTTTTCTTTTCTCTTTTTCTGCAATACTTACGGGGTGCAATCCACAGGCCAGAATATCCATCACCATGGGCTGAGAATGTGTGGCCCAAAGGAGAAGGAGAGGAAGGATGGACTTCCTTAGAGGACAGACTTCACCTTGGATCTCCAATTTCTTGTACAGGAATCCTCAAAGAGGTGCTAGGGACATCCCACACAAGGCACCCTCACCTAGTCCTTCTGAGCCTGTGTTTGTAGTTCAGTCAGTAGCTGTGCTAAACCTTTATCCTTATTGATCACACAGCTGCTTCCAGAGAAGCAGAATGAATCCCCCTGGGGAGACAGGCACCACATCAGGCACAGCATTCTCAAAATACAAAGTTTTGTGTTTGTGGAAAATTGAAATTGGGTTCAAACCACAGCACCTCTAAAGCTGGGCCATCCCCAAGATCTGGACCACAGCTGTCCAGATTCTTCCAGGACTGAAACCTTGGGTTTAGGTGCCTAAATTTTACTCAGTTGACAATTTAAGCATTTAAACCCTATTTGTCTGCATCCATTTTGTTAACCATTGGACTCAATAATCGTAGGGTTTTTTCCCAACCTTAATGATTCCAGGATTCTAAGATTCCTTTTGTACTTTTTGCCTCTCTCCCTCTGACAAAGAGCAAACAAAAGTGACTCTTCCACATACTCTTTTAGACTGACTGATGAAAAATGGGCCCAACATGCCCAAACTGCTCTCCAGGGCTCCATGTGGGTTTTGTAGAAGCCCCTTTGGGGTTTAGGTGCCTGAATTGTGTTGCACATCAACAAAGGGTGTGCTCTGGGAAATTATTTCCTCTGTGAATTGCTCTCAAACATCAGCCTGGCAACTTTTCTTCCAGCAAATATCAAATTGCTGTTGTTTCCTGGGGGCTATGGGACCAGAGAACAATTTCCTGAATGTCAGACAGGAAAGTTAAGTCCAGGTGGAACAGGGAGAAGGAAATTAGTCTGGGGCACATAAGCTTTACAAGAAAAAACAGATGGAAAAGACACCCTAGAAACAGTGAAAACTTACCAGAAGGCATTTGAAAAATAACTTGTAAGTACTACCAAGTGAAGCTGAATTTATGATTTTTTGGAGCTGGCTAGCTGCAGAGTCAAATAATTCCAACAGCCTGCGAGCATTCTCTGTGATCACCATGGCTAACAGTCCACATGTATAAACTTGTCCACATCCTTTCAGAAAAAGCCATTTGCAAATCCCAATGTCTTTGCAATAAAGCTTGAGGGCAGGGGGAGAACCTAAACCAGACAATTTATTTTTTTTCCCCCAGAGAACAAAAAACAGAGCTGTCTTTGTCTTCCAGATCAAACCTGGAGAGTTTATGAGCAAAGCCTTGTTTGTCTGGCAACCAGACTGTTAAACTCATCGAAGGATTTGAAGAAACAAGACCACTTGCCCCTGACTTTGTGCTATTAAAAATGTTTATTACACTGAGCTAACAGCAAAGCAATGGTTCTCTTGCAGCTAAGAGTCCCAGAGGGAGAAAATGCACTTTTAGTGTTTACTACACGTAGTTAGGTGAGGCCAGGTTTTCAGCAGTGTGTGGGACTGCTCACACCCAGCTTTTTATCAAAGCAAAGAGCATGTGTCTGGTTGCCATTATTAATAGCAGGGCAGATAATAGGTACTGATTTATCTCATGGGAAAACACACAGCTTCTCAATGGTGCTGACAAGGCCCTGCATCTTCAATATGTCTTCATAAGGACAGTCTCCAAAATCAGAAGCTAACTAAAAATGAGGGGAAATGCATTCCAGCTCTCTCTTCTCCATCCAGCACAGCCCTAATTTTCTCAGAAGAAACTGCACTTATCAGTAAAGTGAGTGAGTAGAAACTTCAGCCATACAAGCAAAGAGAGCAAAAGAAAGGAAAAATACTCTTTGTGTGCTTTATTATCCATAGTAACATTTTAAATCCATGCTGGTCTCTCCTGTAACTCATTAGAAACAAATTAAATTTTAGCAATTATTTAACAGTAACTCACAAGACAGCTGTGAAGCAAAAAAGGTTTGGGAACAACAGAAATGTGATAATCATTACCACAAAACAAGTTTAAAGCTTTAGCTATGTCAGAGCTGCAACTGATTAAGTTTTTAAAAATAAATTACTACTATGTGCACTGCAAATACTTTTCATCACACTTTCAACATGTGTACAAATTGACACAGCATTTTTAATGCCATAAAAGCTTGCTCAGAGCAGATTTAATGAGAGTTAAAAGGGAGAAAGAATTATTTACCATGGCTCACAAGAAACTACCACTAATGTTATTTGACATGAAGTAATTGAGAATACCTACTTAGGACAGAAGAATAAGCAGAGCTTTTAGAGTTCTGTGAAACCCAGCAATCTGGAGTACAGTGATTTGCTTTGTTTTTGCTCTTTCCCCCATCTTAGAATTATTAATACAGCTGCCACAAAATTTTACCTGAGCTAAATATGACTCATAATTTATGGCTAAATTCATTGCCAACTGGCCCCAGTTTGTATGAATAGTTTCCAAAATGCAATGAATCCCCTGACAAAACCCCAGGCATGGTTTCTGGTTTCCTAGCAAAAGTTTTCCTGGACCCCAGGCACTCCTGCACGACGACTGTGCTCTTACTGTGAAATAGCCTGAGGGGGTAATATTTATGTCTGTGCAAAAAGACCAGAGCCCAGACAATGCACATTATTCAACACCATAAAAAGAGACATTAAGAAAATGAAAAAAACACCCAAAAATAAACCCTGCAGTAGAACTGAAACACATCCACACAGAGCACTAGTGGACAGGTGCTGGTGTTAGTGCTGGAAATATTTCAGATTTTAGCTGCAAAGTGGAACTCTCCACATCATATTTAGCCTTGCCAAGAAAATTACAACTCTCTCCTAAAATTATCAAAAAATAGGGTCTTTCCAATTTGGCAAGGACATGCACAGAAGAGAACAGAGGAAAGCCTCCACATGGAGAAGAAATCTCCACAATGAAAGGAAATGGAAGCACAAGCCTCCTCCTTACTGACATTTTTCATTTGAAACACATTATTATCACATCTATTTGCTTGGAAACATCTTGGACCCAAACCAGTGGGACAAGGAAATAGAGTTGCACAATAGATAATTTCTTAAGATTAGATCAGGACACAACATGCAATAAGAAGGAAATCCTCCCAAGCAGGGGTATAACAGTGTGCATGCTCTGATCCTCACCCCATTTCCATCAGACACCAGGATAATTTTGCTGCTAATTTTCCAGGCAACAGCAGTGGGGTCTCAGCAATAAAGTGGGATGTCTCTTCCCCTCCTGCCTTTCACATGTTTTGAGTTTCCTATCTTTACTACTGGGAAGTAAAGACTTGCTCGTTGCTGAGAGCCTTAAGGCTAAAAATACTGCCAGGCCAAAAAACTCATGATGGAGATGGTGAGGAATTCCTTTTGGTTTATGTGCCCAGAAGCTGTGCTCCAGCATGCCTGGGAGGGATGCAATTATGCAGTTAGACAACTACCAGCTCAGCGGTGAAAAGTTGTTCATTTTCTACAACCCAACCAACTCAACAGCTTCTCCTCACACATCTCCAGCCCTTCTCCACATGGGAAGTGGCACCACCTGCCCACGAAGATTTTAAGCCCCTAAAAAGTGTGTTGGTGGCACACAAGCCCCATAGGGCTCCTGCTTGCCTCTGCCTAGACATATTAAAATGAGAAAGTTTGACTATTAGTGAGTGAAGAACAGAAAGGTCGGAGTGGTGGGTGTATTTTTACTTGGCTCATTTTCATGGATGAGCAACTTGCAAGTGTTGAAAAGACTCAGATCAACCTCTCAAGTTTGCAGACTGGTTCGTGTACTTACTGCTTGCACTCTGCTTTCTCTCTGTCCCACTCTTTACTCAGTTGTTGCACGATAGTTTTTGAAGTGTCATCTTCGTTCAGCGACCACAAATCTTTGTCTTCGAGAGGCCTTTTGTACCCATGAATTGCCATGCTGCACATATGGAGAAAAACAGTCCAATTCAGTTTGGAAAACAGTACTTAAAGCATTGCCAGTAACTCTAGGACTATTAAGCTAACAAAAGCAAGAAGATACTCCACAGAAAGGGAGATGGGAGAATAATTATCACCCTTTGTTCCTTTTATTGATGTTTGCAATTAAGGAAAGGACATGACGTATTTCTGATTACATGTATTTTATTGAAAATACCACTTCAGAAAAAAAAAAAAAGGACAATAAAAACCAGCTATGAGAAGCATTTGGATGAAATTGTGGTGTTAAATGAAAACAGTGAAGCTTTAGAAGTGACAATAATAAAGTCTATCTGGAATAATTGTCAGAGGTGAATAAAATGCAAAAATGAAGCTTACTGGAGTTAAAGGAAAAATCAGATTTTTCTGAAAACTACAGTTCCTCAACTGGAAGGGGAATTTTGTCAAAGGGATACAAACATCACAGCTGCCAAGAATCTCACTGGGGAAGCTGAACATTCTACAAGTTTAGAAAGATCTCATCCTCTCACTAAAAAGAAGTTTACATGGCTGTTACCAGGACAATAAAAGTTACATGGGTAGAAGAATGAAGATCTCAACCACTGTGGAAAAACTGGGTCTTAACATGGGTTTTTGACACCTGTTCCCCTTCTTTATCATGGAGTAGCAGGCCTAATCTCAAATTTGCATCTTTAATGCACATACCTTTTGTCAGCAGCCTCAGTTGGTGGCAATCATTTGAACACATAACCCAGTTTACTTTCCCTTTCACACGGAAAATGTCCTTATAAAAAAAGCATTCACCCAGGAACCCCAACAGGAAACAAAATGCACCCTCAGCAGGGTGAAAGGCTGCCACAATTAATCTTGTGGAGCACAGAGCTACATCTTGGTTCAGGTTATATTCCAGCATGTGTTGAGCACAGCCAGGACTGCACATCCTATTTGTCATGACACAGTTGCTGCCATGCTTTGCAGAGGAGAAGTTTGGGCTCTGTGCTTCTAGAAAGGCAAATGCTCAAAGTGCTGACACCACTGTGGATGAAAGAGCATCCAACATCAACAACTCTCAGAGGGAGAATCTCTGTACTGCTCACTCTGTGCAACACAGACTACAAGCAGGTTTTGGGTTTGTCAGCTGTGCAACAGCTCGAAGAGAGAACTCACCTTGTAAACCACCAAAACGTCAATCTTGACAGGAAGCCTGAATTTAACTCTGGACATGGATTCTATAATGAATTTTTCAGGGAGAAAAAAACCAAAATAAATAAAGCAAGACATTTACCATTACTTTAACACAACAACAGTCTATTTCGAACAGTTTTGGCATATTATATATTACATGTATGTACATATGTCCTAATGAGACATAAAATTGATTTCTTTCATTTCCCTTGTTGCACTGAACTCCTTTCATATCTAAAAACTGCTTCATATACTGCCTTTAAATCACACCTATAAAGTGAAATGGCATTCTACAGTTTCTGAGATGCTCATTTTAAGACATTAACTCAACTTCTCTCTCAGCTGGACTCAAACATAAATCCAATTATAGAGACTATTTTATGAATTGGAGAAGAAATTTAACCTGTGACACCACTAATATCTCCTGTTATTAATGTTTTTCTATATCTATTCTCAACACATATAGAACTCATTTATTAAGACAAACCTCATGGACTTTCACTAACTCAAGATGAATGTTAAGCAAGCAGATCACCATATCCTAAAAAACACCTCTTGAAATAATTAATATTACACTTCAGTGCTCATAAATGTAATTTACTCTGCTGTGAAGCAGCAAGCAGGAGAGCTGCTTTCACTACACAGCTTCAAGCCATTTCTGATGGCACAGATAATGGAAACAGACTCCAAACCCCAGTATCACTCTCCAAACCCAATGTTTTTTGAGAGGGTCACCAAGTACTGCCATCTCTATGACAATCCAAAGCTGCTTTCAATGATGAGGACTCTCAGTGGAACTCTCAAAACAACATATAGTCTGTAAAATCCAAATAAAGCAAAGTGAAAAATACTTACAGCATCTGTATTAACAGGGGAAAAAAATGGAGGCTTCTCTTTAAAAAACGAAAGTATCAACTCAATGATTATCAAAGCAAAGTAGATGTAAAATGTGGTAAACCTGAACCTTTCATTTACATGGCCCTAGAGGGAAAAGAAACACCGTAAATGATTGTTTCTATTGCACTTCCAAATTCCCCAGTACTCTCTCTCTCTCCTTTTTCACAGCTTCTTTTGGCAATTCCTTTCTTCCTCTACCGTTGAATACTGCAAAGAAGTTCCTAGCAGGAATTTTCTCACAAAAGTATGCTTGGACTCTGACGAGTGCCTAAGAACATGCTTATCTCCAAGCTTTTCATTAAATTATGTCAAGTTCAAAGTGCTTATACATCTTCACTGCATGCAGACACCCTCTGGAATCAGGTCTACATAACATCCTTTTAAATTACCTCTGGGGGTTCTTGCAAGATCATGTCTTAAGCAAAGGAATTGTCAACCCAGATCAGAGAATATCCTTTTACTTTAATATCTTGTCACTGACAAGCAGTGAGTGTTAAATACCTTCAGAAGAAGCTGCAGAAAAACCACTGCATTGCATAATAAGAGTTCCAACTGCTCTAGAGATATTTCCTTTCCTAATCACGAGTCTGCAGTTTACCTAAAACTTCTTGCTGTGAGGGTATGTCCTTTATACAGCTCTTTCATGCCCTAATGTCATTCTGAACATTCTCACTGTTCACTCAAAATGTATAAACCTTGAGTGAAAGAGAAGGAATATTTAGTTCTGAGCAGTCACAGGAGGAGAAATATTACCCAGACTTGTTCTATGGCTCTGCACCCATAATTTCAACATGATTACGTATTCAAACATTGACAGCCCAATATTTTTGCTTATTAAGACTGCCTCTAAGTGGTGTTTGAAATGGTCTCACCAGATTGCACCTATTATCTGACAAAGTTCTGCCCAGGCTCTCATTTAAGGTTTAATTCAATCTCCGCTGGAATATTTATAACAGCCTGCTACAGGGAAATCCTTGCTAACAGGATAATGCTGCTAATATTACAAAGAAGCAAGAATAAAAACAAGAAATCACCAAACAGAATCAACACTGATTTCACTGAGGAGAAGCAATCACCTTAATGTTTTCCAAGCACTCTTTCTCTCCCAGCCTTTGATGATCTAATCACTGGAGCAATCTGCCTTGCCCTACTTAGTGAAATTTGTTTCTGTGAAAAACTTAACAAGTTTCTTACTGTGGGAGAACCTGCTATGTTTTCAAACAGGAATCATGACAGCCCAGGTTTCTTTCCTCTCCCTCCAACTTTCTGTTCTCTATTTCCAGCCCCAGTGGAGTCAAAACGCTGTTCTCAGCACATCAGGCACTGACACCAGGAAGCCTGTGGAGTTGGCTGATGTGGCCAAGCTGCCTAAGCAAAAAAGAACTTTACATATTAAAATGTGCCCTTCCTGATTACTACCCACCCCCATTTGAGCAAAAGGCTGCAAAAGGGAAAGAGAGAAAAAAAACAGAGTCTCTTCACATACACACAGTGCTGGTATTGCTCTCTCATGTCTGTCAGATTTCCAGTATAGCCCTGGGCTAAGCAAAATCTGCTTTTTGACACTGCCTGAGAAATCCAGTTCCCTTCTACTTACACAAGTCTGAGTCAAGGCAACAGAACCAAACTCCTTTTTCTCTCTGGCAAAACCTGGGCTCAGATCTGACTCCAAACTCGGGTGATTCATTCTTTCCACATAGATGTGGATGCTACATTTCCTGTTCTCCGAGTGCTAACGAGGATGGCTCGTTACCTGTGCTGTTGTAGTCATGATCTTTGACCGGAAAGGCCCCACGGCACAGAGCACAGACAAAAACCAGAAGATAATGAGCACTCCAGAGGACTGAACTCCTCTCAGCCTTTCGTACTGGATAAGCAGTGTAGCTAAGAGCTGTAAAAGTAAATACAGGAACACATGAACACAACCCCATCCCAGTGCTCCCCCTCTCTGCACCCTCGGGTGGCAGCTCTTAGAGCCACCACTGACTGGAAGGATACCAGAGCAGCAGGACCTCTCTGAAATGAGCCCCTTCAGGACTTCACAGATGTCAGTGGCAAAACCTCCATCATCTAAGGAGAGCAGCAAGTAACTGAAATAATTTGTTTTGCTGTTCTCAGAGCCTCATCTCCAGAATTCAATTTTTAAACATTTGCACACAGGGCTAGGAACAATTAAATATTAGCTATAAACATTTTAAACAAATGTAGGAGCTGTCATTTCTCCAGTCCAGATGGACCATCATGACTTGTCTAGAAAACAAGATCTAAAAAAAAAATTAACCAAGGGAATTAAAAAATGAAATGGGCAAATTTTACTGTTTTATTTTTCATACAACAGCCACAAGCCTGTTTCTCATCCTAGGCAAAACTTGTTTTGTTTAATGGAGGAACAACCACCATATAACAGACACAGCTTTGCCAAGTCCAATACAAGACTGAACAATGCACAAGCCATGCTCTATTGTATCTCTCTCTTTAGGCAAAGTCCTATTCAAATTCTCTCCAGAACTGGATCACAAGCCTGGAGAAATAGGTGAAAGCAGGTTGGAAGGCAGAGCAATCTCTCCATTCTAAAAACTTTAATTTACACAGCTGAATCTACTTGAGAGAGAGATTTGTGACTCTGGCCTTTTTGGCAGCAAAATTTGCTTCAGTAATACAAATACTAATAATATAGGTAAAAGAAGTCCAGATAAGGCAATGAATGCAAAGGGGCTCTTCATCCTTCATCTGTCTAAGAAAAAGTTATTCCTACTGGTCACAGTGAACAGAAACAGCTACGAACCACAGTGATGCCAACAACCAGTGGAGTTACAAAATAGACTGGTGGAGGGGTTCTGTTTTGCAGGAGCTCGTGGAAGGAGTAGAAGAGATCTGCCCAGCTCACACACCACAGCAGGACACCAAACAGCTGAGAGGAGACAAACAGAAACAGCATTTGGTAAACTCCTCTCCAGGGGCGGTCAGAGAGCTAAAAAAACCCCCATTCTGATTCACAGATTCCCAGCATAACAAAGCAGTGTAAACAATCACAGCACTCATCAGCTGCAGTCTGATGAACTGTCCCACTGCACACAAACCAAGGATCTCATCTCAACTGCTTTCTGAAGGATTTGCAATCACAACCAGTAGAAAGACTAATGTATTTTGCCTGGATTAGCCCCCCTATTTAGTTTTGATTGGAAACACAAGCAGCATCCAGAGTAAAGGCAGGCATGCCCTGAAGCAGAAGCCTGGTATTTTTCTCCAGGAATAACCTGAGTTATTCAATAGCCTATGGAAAGTGACTTCCTTGCCTTTCTTAGACCCAGCCACTTACAGACCTGAGGGGCTGCTGACACCAGGAACCTTTTAAACAGAAGGTGCAGATGAAATCACATTGCTATTGCATGGGGAGAATGGCTTGAAAAAGCCCTTCTCATGCTTACTTCACACAGAGATAAAATTCCCACTAGATCTACCTTAAGGTCTTCGGTTTGCAGCCTTCAGTGGTTTAAACCTCAAGTAAGGGTGAAGCAGCACAGTTTTGGCTCACAAAGGGGGAATGCTCAAGGCAGAGCAATCAATTCTTCTCTCTACCCAGAAAGGTGGGCTCCTAGGATGGATTTCCTTCCTCAGAAATCTCTATGTACACTGTTTGTTCCTATGAGCAAGCTCTTCAACAGGATAAATCAGAGGGGGAATTTGTTTAAACCCTACTGCAGCACTTCCCTGGATGCTGAACTAATAATAAAAACAAACTCTACATGGCCCATGGGACACTGCAAAAAGCTCTCACCGTCTTGAACCTGCTCAGCACGGACAGCACGATGTACCCTCGTTTGTTGTGCTTCAGGTAGAGAAGGTAAAAGGGTAAGGCACTCCACAGGTAAATGCTGGGGATCCATGCCAGGATGGTGTTCTGGAAACATGGTGTTAGGTCTGGGTTATCCGTGTGTATTGTAAGGTTTGGATCCTGGAAAGGGGACAAGACACATTTATTAACAGACAGGCAGAAGTGCTGCCAGCTGGAATATCTGCTTGAATGAAGCTGTATTTAGATCCTGATGGGAGTGAGCACATAGCCTGAGTAAGAGCTTTCCCAAGATACTTACCCCAAGCACTTGTGGTTAATCTGCTACAGTGAAAGGGCTAAGTACAGCTGTAAATGGTGGGCAAAACCTAAGAGAAAAAGATTTCTGCCCTCCTGTATTTCAGAGCTGGACATGCATTTTGCAGCAGACAATCCCTTGTGTTTCTGTCTTTGCAGAGGCTTAGTTACAGGTGCTGATAACACCACGTTCCTCAGGCATTCCCAGCCTGGAGTGCCTCTGCTAAACAAAGCTCTTGAGGAAAAATCCTCCACTTGAGAACTCATCCAGCAAGAATGTCCAGCACTGGAGAAAATGATCAGATTTAGACCAACCTTATGCTGACCTGGGAAAATCCCCTCCATTTATGACTAACACTTTGTCCTTCTTACTTATATGCTTCCAACTGAAATTACTTCCCTATTCTAAACCAAGGCAAAAGGAATGTACCGACCATGCAGGTAGGAATCAGGTTTTCTTGGAAACAAACATTTCAAGCAATGCTTTCCAGCTGGGACCCTGGACACCACAAACCACACAGGCACTTGTACCTAAAGGTTTCAATGCATCACATGCAAACACAGTTACACAAGCTCAGACTAAAACAGCACTTTCAGTATGGTGAAGGGGAACTTGGTTTTAATCAAACCTCCTGGAAATTCACAACTTGGATTTTACCATCTGAGGTGTCATCTTAAGTGTGGTAGATAAATAGTTACTTGCAGGGAATGTAAAATGACTTTGCTGTACTGTCATTAACAAGATGATGATAAAATTAAGATACCCCTGGTTCAAATATACCTTATCTCTGCACTAGAGCAATTTACTCAATTATTTTTGGGTGTGAGCTCTCAGCAGAAGTGTTTCAGTTACACTGAGCCACTTCTCATCCCTTGTAAGTGACAGACTACTCTGAAAATCAATTCCTTGAAGTATTTCCAGTTCTTCTTGTGTTTACCAACATGAAACAGATCGAATGCTGAAAGCAGTGGTTGATTTTAGGAGAACTGAAGAGCCACAATCTGCAGAGAATCTTTCCATCTCAGTGATGATCAGTCAGAAGGCACGTGCATCCCTGAACCTGTCCACAAACACATGAACAAGCTCGTTAAGTGTAACGAGGCTACAAAGCCTTAGCAGGGTGCAGGACAGTTTGGCTGAACTTGACACATTTGTCACTCAGTGCTTCAGCTTTGGCAGTGGTGAAGGTTGGCACAAACCCACCAGCTCCACATCTGACCTGCGCCCTTTGCACAGCTGGTACCGCTCTAGTCAAGAAATGGCTTTTTTTGGAGGCACTCAGGCACCCAGCATGGGCCAGCAGAATAAAACCAGCCCAAATTACCTCAACAGGTTTGTCCAGACCTCGGGCAAATGTCAGCCACAAATCATCAACACAGGGGCAATTACACAGCAATTCAAACACCAAGATCAAAACCAAACAGAACTCCAGCCCCACATTCAAACTATTTCTGTGTTTTCCTCCAGCAAGCAGATCTCTGGCACCAGAATGGATGATAACATTTAAAGAGCACCCATTTTTTGGCTCATCATCAAAACGTTTCAGCATCTCTAACATAATAAGCTCCTCTAGCAGCTACCCTGCCTGGGGCAGGAGATGTCCTGTAGAAGTTTGAAGCTCCTCAGTTCCCAAGTAGGAGCTTATCTACTCTCATTTATTCAACAAAATACTAATTTCCTCTTTAAATTACATGTGGTTTAGCAATGTCTTGAGCACGTTTGCAACTGTGTTCCTTTTGCTTGTTGGAAAAAATCCTGGAAAAGGAAAGCAGAAGAAGAATAGCAATAACTCAAGCACAGAATAAAACAGAGACTGTTTCAGGGAAAAGTTATCGAGGGGAACCACCCACCCCCCCCCAGTTTTTAATTTAAACCTTTCCTATAAGCCCAAAATGTCCAGGAATAGCTTTCTGTCTGACAGCAACCTAGAATGTGCCCCAGATGTCCATTAACTTCTGAACATAACACAAGCTGCCTATTGTATCCAAGACACAGTCTGCAGGGCTGCCAAGCCATTGGAAGGTTTTCATTTACTCTTATTTAAACAAGGCAAAGGGTTTGCATTTCTGAATGTAAAAATACAGCTGGCCAGAAAACAAAAATTCTGTCCTAAAAAAAAAAAAAAGTAAGATTTTGAGATTCAGTAGAATGATCCATGAGAATAAAAGTGGAACCTTTCCAAAATTGTCTAAAACTACAGGAAGCAGCACCCACGTGATGGCCAACAAGAGCCTACTACTTCCATGGCACATGGGAACAGGGATGAGGGCTGAAGGAGAAACCTGTGGCCAAGGCAACATGACTGACTACTGGCTTCTTGGTGATGTTTTTCCAGGTCCAATTCCATTCTGGAAGAGATAAATAAGCTTTCATGGAAGAGATGTTTCTATAAGGATCTGCTTCTGCTCTGAGAGCAGACTGTTCCCATCCTGAATAGGGGTCCCTGATAGAAGACACAGTGCCTAGAACACTTAAGTAGTTGAGTTCTATACAAATAACTTGCTCCTCCTGAGACCAGACTGGAGGGCAGTAATGTTGTTATGTGTCCTGGGATAGAGTTCTCAAGTATTGATGTTTCTAAATACACTTTTATTTATTTTCTCCCTAGTAGCTTATATAGTGCTCTGTCTCTCTCTTTTTTGTTATCTCTCTTTGCATTACAATTATGTTGTTATTATTATTATTATTATTATTATTATTATTATTATTATTATTATTATTATTATTATTATTATATTTTATTTCAATTATTAAACTTTTCTTGTCTCAAGCTATGGAATTTACCTTTTTTCAAGTCTCCTCCCATCCCAGAAGGGAAGTGGAAGGGATTAGTGAGCAGCTGCTGGCTGGGGTTAAACCATGTATGATGGTATGTGCCATGTAGCAGGGACTCTACAATGAATTATTATTATTACTTTTAAATCAAGAAGTCTGCAAGTTGGGTTTCTTACCAAGCAGAATCAGTCTTCATGGAGCTGGAAGTTCCACCTTATGGCTTTATAAATCACCACACTGTGTATTCCAACATCCACTCCAACCCTACACAACTCATTTTGAGTCAGAATACGACAAAGGCGAAATACAATCTCTCCTGACCAATCCAACTTTGTTACCTATTGCTAAATACCCTTCAGTGCAGCAGTAAAGTTACAGAACTCCACCCTGGAGAACAAACACAAGAAAAAACGGCTGGAGGGACATGCCAGCCCTTGGCCTCCTGTCTTTTAGGCTCCTGCTTCCATCTGGCTTTGCCTTTCTGAACTGGGTCCTGGGAAACAGAGAAATTGAAATGTTTCTTGAGTCTTGTTCTGGTTGAGGATGAAAATACCCACCTTGGACTGTCTGGGTATAATGATTTTCTTTGGACTAGCTGCTGAAAGAGGTCTGATGTTGGGGAAAACCCCTGTTCCTTGGCTTGTGGCTCTGTGCTCTCCTGAGAGCTGCTCACCTTCCCCTGGACATCACAGCTCTGCCCTTTGGTAACAGCCCCCTGAAAACACTCTGCAGGCAGCTCTGTGACCCAGGGCTGATGGCTGTGACCCAGCAACAGGCAGCTCACAAGGGGAAGTACGCAGCAGCAAATGTTGGGAAAAACAACTTTCTCCACAAAACTCCTCCCAGAGAAACCAAGAGCCAGCATGTCCACCCCAGCCAGCACTGCTGTCATCCCACTTACCCACAACCAAGTGTTGAAGACAATAACCTGTGACCTATTACTAATCCAGACTCCACCGTGCTCTGTGACTTCTCCTGACTGCCAAATGCAGCAGCATTCCCTTGGATGCAGGATCCTTGGATGCTGGAGGCTCTGCTGGTGAGATGCAGCACTGCAGAAATCACCAGCCCACTATACACAACTCCCTGGGCACAGGATTTACTTAATCCTCTAGTACTAAAATACAATGCAAACACCCACGGGAAGAGATTAGAGATGCTTGTTACAGCTTCACAGCAGAAAAGGGGTCTCTTGGAGTCTAAAACATACAAATTAGTGGGGCTTTCAACTGATCAGTTAAGGATATCATTGACAGGGGCCCCTAGCCACAGCTTTCACTCACACCCATCACTCCGGTATGTCTTTGGATAAACACAATTCTTGTATCAAGGGCCATCTGGGCAGCAGGACTTGCATTTAAATGACCAGGTTTAAATACATTATCTTCAGTTTAGGGAAGGTATTTAACAGCAATTCAACTCTGAGCAGCATTAAATCTGCTCTAACACTTAGTACTTTCTATTATGTTCTCCCCTCTGGAAGAGAAAGTTGCTATTAAAAAAGCTATCCTTAAAACTGATAATGCCTTTAAAAGAAATAAAAGTTCAGTGCCACATATCTTGGACTTCTTGCACATCATCCATTACAGCATTTAAAGAACAAACAGAAAGCGTAAACCTAGGCTGCAAAACAGGGACAGGGAAATTCCTGCCTGTCCATTTCCCAAAATCCCCAGATGATGTTATGGAGCCTGCTGATAAAGACCAGCTGGAGTTTTGGTCTTGAGTTTAAGTCTAAATCAACTCCTACTCCACTACAGAAGCTTAAAATAAAGCTGCCTCACACTGGCTTTACCCAGAGGTAAAAATAATTGCTGATGCTGCAGTTATGTTCCTCAAACAGCAACAGAGAGCATCCAAACCCCAGAAAAGACACAGCATCTCTGCAGTGTCTAGCAGTTCTCTCCCTTAAAAGGATACATTAATATATGCTTCTCTCTAACTTTCTACAGCTCCACAAGAATGGTGAAAAGCACAGGAAACACAAACCCAACCTTTATCTGCTGGAAGGTGAAGGCCATTGGGCTGACGTCATTCACACCCTACCCAAGGCTAACACACACCCTTATCAGTGATTCCGTGCCAGTTATCACTGGTTTGCATGTTATGTAAGATTAACAATCACACTGGAAAGCTGGCCAGGAAGGTACACATCCAGTATGGGAGATAGGGCAGTGAATAACTGAAAGTAACAATGCTTTGTACATAAACATGGCAGTGGTTTTCTCGTGTGGAACAAAGTGTTACTGGGAATGAAAATGCAAAGCAGATTTTTCCTGCCTTTCTTTTGCCCTTAGGTCTGGTCAATACGCTGCCAGGGAGTTTCACTTGCACAGCCTGGGAAAAAAAATAAATAAAAGGAAAAAAGTCAAAAGGAAAGAAACAAAAGGGATGACTTTCTCTTGGTTCTACCACACTGCCTCCTCCCAGGAATGAGAGTGGCTCTGAACTGCAACACTGAAATCCACCAGGGCTCAGTCTTAGCTACAGCACAGGCTTCACCTCAGCCTCTCCATGTCTCACCTCCCATTTCTACCTGCTGTCCATCTCCTCTGCTTGGTCCATGTCAATTAATTCTTTGAAAGCAATTCTAACAGTCATTTTAGAGCATAAATGCCAGCAAACACAGCTCCAGGCCCCCAGAAGAGTGCCAGTTTCAAAAGGGCTTTTCAGAGCACTATCACCCATTTAGATTTCCAAAGGAACAGTGTCACCCTTACTGAAGGAGCTGGATGCTTCATTAAGCAGCACGCAATTCTTTCTTTCTCATGTTCACAGAACAACCTTTCCCCCACCTGGTAAGGGCAAGGGAAACAACATTCTTCACTGCAGCAACCCTGCTCAGAAGGCAGGGTTGAGGGACAGAAGCATTTACAGTTCTGCATGAACCACACAGTTAATAACCAGAAATGGTATTTTTCTGTTTTACAAAGCACACTGCTCCAGTTCTCTGCATAAGTGGAGGACACTGGGCGGGATGCTGAACTTTCTTTCCCGGCAGTAAAAGGCTCTTTAGTGGCTTATTTTAAGGGATGAAATAGGCCTGGCACAAGACCAGAGCCTACATGAGTTAGTTTATGATCGTGGAGTAACTTGTCAGAGGTTTTTGCTCGAGATGAAGTTTCATGATACAAATGCTACCAACCACACCATGCATTTGAGAACTGTGGACTAGATATCAGTACCAGAGAGTAATTTCCTTTCTTATTCTCCTTTTAGTTTTTGAGTTTTAAGATTAGAAGTTCAGAGCTTCTTTGCTGTCAGATACAAAAATAAGACAGGATGAAATTAAGGCATATTCATATTCCCACAGCCACGAGAGCCCAAGTACAGAAGCTTTCAGAAAAGCACCTGTAGCCTCAGGGAGATAATGCAGGAGACCACACACTACATTATGGATCTAAGACAACATACACCTAAAGTAAAAGTAAAATCCATCTACTTCAGCTGTTTCAGTAATGCTCAGTCCTCTTGCTTGGACAGAGGGACATTTTTTACTTGTGGAGTATTTTTACATACAGGTAATCAAATCAAAAAAAGAATCAAAAGCAGGATTGAGAAGAAAATTAAATAGGATTGTTCCTACACAAGGAAGCTCCCAACTGTCTTGTAAAATTGACCAAAGCTATGTTGGGGAGAAAACTTCCTGTGAATGGCATCACTGAAGGCTTTTCCTATGGCCTTGTGCAAGCACCAGCAAAGGAGTGGGGTGCCCTGTTGCACCAGTGTGNGGGGGGGGGAAACATCCTTGATTTAAGCCATCCCATCTCCTTCCAGTTAAAGGAACTGGGTAAATTCAAGGATCATCATAAATGTGACTCAATTAAAGGGACAGGAACAGCTCAAACAGCTGCAGATGAGACAGTCACACTGTAACTCCATTTTAAGCCAGCCCATCCAGTTGGGCTGCTTTATACTAATAATAAAAAGGACTGTCACAAAAAAAATTGCTATCAGTGCTGCTCTGAGAGCAGTTGGAGGATATTCTAGAATAAAAATCATTCTAATGGGAGGAAGAGAGAATTTTTCTTTTAATTGCACAAATGTCAAATGCATTCTCAGAAAGTTTCAGAAAGAAAAAAGACATTATTATTTGTGAAACAAAATTACTTTTGAAAAAACTCCCATGAAACAGTTTCTCTTCTCCATCTCCTTCATTCTGCTAATTCAGGGCTTTATGACACTGGCACATGACATTCCTGTAAATGACCTAAATTTTACTGCATTGACTTCACCTCTCAGGCTGCCACAAGATTAGCACAGGGACAAGGTGCCAGCTCACACATGCCCAGCATGGAATCCGGGCTGTGGGTTGTACAAAAGCTTGGGCACATGCCTGGGAAGATCTCTGGCTGCTGGCCACTCTGCTCTCCTCCAGCTCAGCCAAAGAACTTGCAACTGGATAATGGCCCATCACAGCCACGGTGGGATCAGAAGACAAATCAAGCATGAGCTTACTGGGAAAAATCAGAGATCTCATTTAATAGGTTTTTCAAAAGAATCTTTTAAAATTAAATTTTAAACATATAGTCTCCTTATTTTAATACATTACAAATTTGCACATGTTGAAAGGATTATCTCTCCTGTGACACAGCAATTTGTCTACCACGTAGGTGAAACCCATCTCAAAACACTTTATATTCCTAAACACAGTGATTAAATTTTAGCTTCATTTTAAGGAACTTCTCATGCGACTTGGATTTGAGTTCCAGTATCATTTCTCTTCAGAAGGCAAACTTTATAGCATTCCAAAGTCCCAGACACCAGAGCTACCAGCTGTGTCACACAAGCTAAAATGGCCCAGGGTGGAACAGTGGTGTTGAAAGCTGAAGAGTTTCATTAATTGGCACCATCACTAAAGGACTCACGTCCTACTAGCAGCTTTCACTGGTATCAAGTTTTGCTCACACCTCTCAAATCCAGACTTTGTCTTTCCCAAAGACTGTCAAATCCAGGCTATTTGACTATACAGCCTTGCCATTTACACACAGATGAACGGTATCAGGTTCTGGCTAATACTCCTAATCCAATGCTAAATATTTATATTTATACTGCTCCTGACATTGAGGAGCTGTGGCCCAAATCCATTAGCAACAGCTTCCATTCAACTCATGTCAAGAATCTGAAAATCTTGGAGAATTTGAGCTTGAGTACTTAATTGCTTTTAAGTTCAGGATGTTGCCAACCCAGCTACCCTTTGAGAGCACATAACTTCATAGATTTGATGTCTGAAGGCACTGTTAAAGTCACCTAGTTTGAGCTCCCACCTAACATGAGAAAGAACAGAAGTACCTGGTGCAGTTATTTGTGAAGAGATTTATATGAGTGGGACTCAGCTGAAGTTGGACACAGTTAACAAAGATTTTGTGGAGATCTGCATCATGTTTAAATATCTATAAACACTGAACATTCTGTGTTTAACACAGGGTGGCAGAAGGGGAAGCTAAAGTATAAACAACAGCCTGTCTGGACCATACCACCCCATTGCAGGATCCTTGGCAGTGATCTCCTACCACCTTCTGCTTCATTCATCCTCTGCTGGGACTGATTTAGCTGAAAATATAATGGCTTTGTTAAAATTAAATGTTTTATTATCAGTTCAGGGCCAAACCACATAAGTTGTGGAGGGGTTTAAACAGACTTTGTACCCATGCTATAAGTGGTGCACTATTTGTCATCTTCCTTGAAAGAAATATTTCTGCCTTACTACAGCTATCCTGAGTCATCTTCAACTACAAGAAATTTAAGCATGATGCAGCAAAAGGGGAAGTTATGCAGAGGAGAAACTTGTGGCACTTTGAACCAGCAGAGCAGGAAAATGCATTTCCACAGAGCATGACTTTTAGTCCAAATCTACCAAAATTTGACAGACTGACTCAGGGTGAAGGAATACCCACAAATCTAAAGGTTAAAGGGGTGCTTTGTACAGGAATGAGGTATTGTTTACTCTTGAGAGCTGGTGCAACTTCCTGCTGGATTGCTCAAGAGCCTCTGGATGAAGAAGGAGGCAGAACTTCACGTGGGATGGGGAAAAACCAAGACATCTGTCAGGATACCAAGACACAGGGTGAGCAAGGAAACCGAGCTGTCAGCTGAGCAGGATCAAAAGGAACTGAGAAATTGTGGTCTCCCCTTTGAAATGTTCTATCACTTGTTCTCTCATTTCCCATTTATGCTGTTAAAAAAAACACACCACCCAAAACACAAGCTGCTGGTTAAGCCCAGGCACAGTGCCTGTCTGCAGACCAAGGTGTTTATTTGCCTCTCATCCCAAAATTACCCAACAGCAGTGCTGAGCACCCAATGTTTTAATCTCACAGCAGCCACTGTGCCATTTCTTACTCAGAGAGGCTGAGCTGCAGAAAGATGAGGTCTCTCCCCACTGGAACAGAATTTGTTTTATTCCAAGCTTTTGCTCTTTAACCACTAGGCTGAAACACTCGTGCAGCAAACACTCCCCGGGTGATCACTTTGCTCTCGTCTCAAAGAGGCCACTCACGTTTTACTACAGAGGAGGACACAAGCAACAAAAAAGTGATAATTCATATCTGCTTCTCATAACAGAGACCGTGGGCCACGTTAATTGGCACACCTATTTAGCACTCTTACTATCACACAGCAAACATGTGACACAATAAATAGGAGGTTATTATGGGCACTGGTGAAGAACACACCTAAGGCCTGCCTCGTGTGGGTCTGTGCCATCACATCCATCTCTTCCCCAAAGGCATTTAGCACTGCTAGGAGATATTAGCAGCTGGAGTAGACAGTAAGATTCCAAGTGTTCAGATGAAGAGATTGCTCACACTCCATTATGAAAACATAATATTCCAGTTGTTCCTCTTTTATGTATAAATAACCTACATTTGTATTAGCAATTTGCTGATTCCATGTTCAACAGGTACAGCAGTAGCTGGAAGCCAAAAGCTTTTATAGATTTCGAATGTGATCTACAGTGTTCCCTTTCATTTCTTGTTTCTGAAATGGGTTGAACAGGAAATTATTTTGCCTCTTCAAAAAAACCACAAAAAATGCAACCAGAAAAATTTCCAGCAAATTTCCCCACCCTGAATCAGGGTGAGGAGTTGAAACCTTAAAACTCTCAATAAGCCAAAAAAAATCCAAGATAAATCAATCATCTGTTAAAGTTGATATATTTCAAGATAAACATTTTCATGAGCTAATTCTGAACTATTTTGGTTTTATTCTGATCCCCTTTTAACAGAAGAGTATTGTAGTTGATTTAAACTCCAATACAAAGAACTGTTTAAATTGGAACAGCACGTTTCCTTTAAACAGTTTTAAAACTGACACCAATATGACATTCAGCTTCCAAAAATATTCAGATTTCCTTTGACAAAAAATGGGGAGTCTAAGTTCATCAGCTAATGAAAAAGTGAACATTAATACTGGTTCACATTTGATCAAGTTCTTGTTTTGAACTGCAAAGCTGGATGCCATTCATTAGTTTGGTGCACAGGCTGGGAACTGCCTTTCACCTCGTTCTCCCTTCTTCAAACGCAGCAAGAGAAATCCCAACTTTTGTGGGAAGAGTTCAAACAGAAGCATCTACCTACATTTTCTTATGGAACAACGTATTTGCACAGCAAATCATTTCAAGGTGACTGTCACCTACCTGGCCATCGCTTGAAATATCCCATAAAATCAGTGCACTGTGTACACTCCTGCTGACAGAAAATACTGCCAAAAACAGGGTGATCACTGAGTTCAACCTGCTGGTCATAGAATCACAGTGTTACATTTCACAGAGCCGTTGAGTTCCATTATTTAAAACAATTAAACAGATGGAAAGTTGTTCTGACCCCAAGCAACTGTAGAAGAAGAAAGAAAACAGGTCCACAGAGAGCACAGAAACCTCAAAGAGCAGCACAGAGAGCACCATGCTGGGGCTGAAGTGTAACACTGCAGCATAAAGTACATAATGATGCACTTACTTCGTACTTCAAACCAGGAAAACTGTCTGGATATTTACATTAACGTATCAATAAAGTGCTACAAGAGTTGTTGCACTACCAGCCTTCCTCAAGAAGCTAAGACCTGCTTCTGGAGGCACCCAATAGAGCAGGGAGCAATGTCGATCTGTCCGTGCTTGTTCCTGTCCTGGAAGTGTTTATGGTAGAAATAATACACAAAAATACTTGTTTGAGCAAGCTTATCTTCCAGCTGTTGTGGCAGAGAGGGTGCAGAACGCTTGGGAAATGAAATAGAAACAAAGAAATGTAACCAAGAGGCTTAGGAGCCAAACTCCTCGTTTAAACAGTAATATGGGGAGAGCTATTGAAAGCTAATTGGTTATCTGAGGATGGAACTCAGCATAAAGTGCTCGGAGCCAACTGTGTGTGCTGTCCTGTAGTAGCTTTCCAGCAGTGATGCAACTTCAGACATTCCTTTTCATCCCGGCTCCTCATTTGAAAAAAAAAAACCCTTGAGCTAAAGCAGTGTAAAAGAAAGGGATACACAAAACCTGATTCATTGGGGGGCAGTTCCAGATTCACCATACGTGCTCAAATCCCCACGGCTTCTCATGGTCTGGGTGTCTCCCTGCACAGCAGGGAGGCAAACAGCGCGCTGTGCCGTGGGGAATCCCAGTAACAGCACTTACACGCTCTCACCATCAGAGCAGACCATGGCAGCAATTCCCAAACTTTTGTGCTTACAAACCCAGTGCCCGGTGCGATCAGCCTTTCCGAAGGGCTGAGCGCTCCAAGTACTAACAGAAGTCACCGCAATCCTCCGCGGCTGGTGACCACCCTGGGCTGCCACACACCCATCCCTCTTTCAGCAGCAGCAAAGCACTGAACGGGGAACGCTTTGCCAGCCACGGGAGTGACCCCGAAGAGCAGAACACGCGCTAAAGCACAAAGGAACGGCCTCGGCTTCATCGGTGTGAGGTCCAGAGGCGGGCTGTGAGCCGGGAGAGCTGCACGCCCCGTGGGATGCTCTGTGGGGAGGTCTTGGCTTCGGTGCGGAGATGCCGAAGGGCGAAGAGAACGGCCCTCCCGCTGCTCCCGCCCGAGCGCAGGCACCGCACCGCCGGCTCTGGGACGGCCCCGCCACCGAAGGACCGGGCTGCCCGTGCCCGCTCCGGGGAACACACGGGAAGCTCCGCGGGGCGGGACGGGGAGGGAGAAGCTTACCCAGAAGCGGGACCCGCAGAAAGCCTCCATGGCGGCGGCAGGGNCCCTCGGGCGGCGGGAGGAGCCCGTGCCGCTCGGGCCGGGAGGGGCCCGGCTGAGGGGCCGGGGGCCGCGCTGGGCGGTGGCGGGGCCCGGGCTGAGGAGGGGCTGGCCTTCCTCTGCTCCTGAGCCCGGGTACCCCGCAGCGTGGGTGACATTCCGGCCCCCAGCTCAGGGTGACCTGCTGGGACATCCACAGCCCTGCTCATGGAGAGGGGCTTTGGTGGTACCCGCGCGTCAAGAGGAAGCTGTGGAAACCCCCATCCCTGGAAGTGTTCAAGGACGGGGCCCTGAGCAAGCTGGTCCATTGAGTGGCATCTCCGCCCATGGCAGAGGGTTGGAACGACATGATTTTAAGGTCCTTTCCAAGCCGAATCATTCCATGATTCAAGTGAAGGGTGTGCTGAGGAGTGCGCGGAGCTGGGCCACCTGCTGGCTTTGGGCTTAACGTGTCCATCCATCCAGAGCACTCAGGCTAATGTTAGCATCATGGAGAGGCTTCTTGTGCCCCCCTCAGAGTGCTGGGGAGGGTGATTTCCCCAGCAGCGCTTAACTGAGCATCACATCCCTTCTCCATCCATCTACAGCCTCTTCCTTGATGATGATTGCTTCTGCTGTAGACGTGATTAAACCAGTGGCATGGATCCATTTTCAAAAGCCTTCAGTCAATATATTTTTGTGATTATATGTAACTAATAGGTTTCATAGTGTAGCACCTTGGACACAATCTGGATTTCACCTCCCCGTGATGCAGAAGCGCTGTTTGCTTTCCTCTTTATTAGGACTTCTCTAGTATTATTGACCTTCCAACACCTGCTGTTTGTTCACCCACTTGCTGCAGCATCTGGTTCAATTAACATCGTCTCACGCAAAGTAATGCTGGTGCCACAAATCAGTGTTTGAAGAGTCTGAGTTTCTTTCCTTGCTGTAACATAAGGAACCCTCAGGCAAAAGGGTGAGGTCAAAAATGTTCACTGGAACAAAAAGGAGTAGAATAGAATCATAAATCAGAGAATCATAGAAGCATAAATCAGAGAATCACAGAATGGTTTGAGTTGGAAGGGAGCTTAAAGCTCATCTAGTTCCACCCCCTGCCATGTGCAGGGATGCCACCCACTTGATCAGGTTGCTTAGAACCCCTGGTCTTGAACACTTCCAGGGATGGGGCATCCCCAGCTTCTCTAGGCAACCTGTTCCAGTGCCTCAGGGAAGGGCAGTGCTGCTGTGTCCCAAAAATATGTCATCCCTAAAAAAAAAAAGTATTCTGTTGGTCTTTCATGGAGATACTTGGACTGTTTCCCACCCAAAGTACTATCAGAGAAAGCCATGAGCACTGCTGAGAATTTACTTTAGACATTTACTATAACCGGGCTAAAGGTGTGCTGTTCTCGTTAGTGTGCGAAGATAAGCTCTTGCCCAAGATAAGGTTTTCAGGTGATTGCCTGCAAGATCTGAAATGTCAGACTGAGCCAGGCTAATCAACACAATCACGTTGCAACCCTCTGGAGGAAACACTAGAGAAGCCCTTGCCAACTGGGTGAACGAGATCTTCTAAGGACACAGTGGGTTGGCCTTGCCACTCTTACAGCAAAACTTTTGTTCAGTGGAAATAGCACTGCAATAAAATTTTATGAAAACTCGGAAATAGCTGGGAGTTACTCCTCTATGGCTCTTTAAATCTCCTCTCCTGCAAAAACCTGTGAGACCAACTGCTTCAAGAGAAGTGCTGAGAATTTGATGTCTCCTGGTGCATGGACATGCTCCACTGGGTTTCTTGCACCAAGGAGCAGGATTTGGTGCAGTTTGAGAATGTGCTCAAAATTAAGACCAACTCTGACATTATGAGATGTCACAGGTACAGAGGCACCTCACAAACAGCTACTGTAGGCTGTGTGTACAGGAGGGGAGAGGTTTATTTTATCAATGTGCTGCATAGTCCAATTGACAGGTGAATTAATTCCTGATTAAATTATTGACTTTGGTGGTTCTATTGAACCTCATGTTCTTTCCACCATATCCATAGGGAAATGTCCTGAATTAGGGTATTCCCCTTGGTCTCACAAGACTCTAAAGTAAGGAGCCCAAAATAATTCTGCCACTTGTTTCATGTTTGTAATTAATGGTGGGCAGCTTCTGCTGTCAGTAGCAGCTCCATGCCATTAAAGTGGGATGGTAGTGATGAGTGGGTGCCAGCTGGGGTGCCAGCTCCCCCTGCATCCCTCCTGAGCTTGAGGGGAGCCACTGGGCAGCCTGGACCTCACAGCAGACACTGTGACTTGCACTGGCTTTGCACTGACTTCCATGTGCTGTCTGGCAAAGCAGACAAGCAGAGAGGGAAAAATCAAAGGCAGGAATTAAGGAAGTATTAACTTCTCAGACAGACAAGATGGAGGGGGAAGCTTAAAAGCTCCTGGGAAGGGCCATGGTAAAGGATTCTGCTGAAACTGGTGCAAAGCAGAGCCTGAAGCACTATCATGGGCAGCTCACTTTTGTCCTGCTTTTTTTTAATGAACAGAGATGGAGGTACCTAGAATGTGCCATTATTCCTGTGATGTTCCCCCAAATGCAGGCTGGTTCTGCAGGAAAAAGAAATGGCACCTTTGATGCAAATGTCAGGGAGTCATGTGCTCCCCTTCTCTCACTGGACATTTATTCTTTATTCCAGGGAGTGGCAAGATCTGATCTGAATCCATTCAGCAATAATGTATTTGAATCTTCTTTTTCATGCCAGCTGCACGGTAAGGGACTTTTCACCTGCTAACACCTCGAGAGGGTCAAGCCAGAGCAATCAGGAAGCAGCTCCAGGCACACCCGGGCCGTGCAGCAGAGGCTGGATATCAACTGTAGAGATTGACTGGGGCAGGACAGGAGGTAATGTGAGGGAGAAGCTGTTTGTGTAAGCACAGTGCCAGGTATGAGGCAGGCTGCTTTCCATGTCACACCTCATGCTAATTCTCAAAGCATTAACAGCAGGATGAAGTGTGGCTGACTCCTGAAGAGATCTGCATAAAGAAGCACATTCAGAGCTGAGGGCTGGGGAGGGCTTCCAGCACATGTGCAGCTCTGGAAGTTGTAGTTTTAGGGTTAGTTTACTATAAATATCACCTTCTTTCTCTGCTTGGAACAGCAGAGGCTCAGCTCCCTTTCCAAGACTCACAGAGGTGTCACATTTTACGGATGGTAAGAAAAAGAGCCTGCCAAAGAGGGTGCATTTACAGCAAGGCCCTGTACATTTACTTCATTAAAAAAAAGGGGGGACACCTTGTTTTAACATGCATAAGATGGGAACTTGTAACAAACTCTGCTTAAAGTTAACACTGAATAAGTAGCAGCAGACTTGGGCTTTCTTCTCAATGCTGTTGCAAATATGTGCATCTCCCTTCTTGCAGGAAGGAATTTAATTTCCTCATTTCTGGAACAGGCAATGAGCAGTTTAGAAGTCCCATGATAAAACAGATGAGGGAGGGGGCTGGGAATTTGCAGCCCCAGTTTTTACTCACTGCACTGCTTTTAGGCACATACCAGCTACATGGCTTTGTAGGAGTGGAAGGCAAGATTCCCTGACTGCAAGTACAGAGGTGGCAGTTCCCTGGAAAGCCAGCACAGGGAACTTGGGTCCACACTGCATTTGTCCAGGAGCTACACTGTAAGGCCAATCATGCTGCAGGCTGAGGTGGGATCACATAGTTCATCAAATCTCTGTGAAAGGAGAAAATTATATTTGTATGACTCCTCCAGGACACCATGTGTAATACCAACCTCCCCTGTTCCATGAGTGCTCCTGCACTTTGTACTGAGAGCAATGAGCAGAAGAAGAATCTAGACATGCTGAGAGCTGCCAAAATCACCCAAAGTGATCTTGGAGCTGCCACAGTTGTGAGCAGCTGAACTTCAAATGTGCCAGCCATCTCTCTCATCTGTTAGATAATTCCACAGACATGTTCTCAGGTGCCTACAGAGGTTAGCAGAAACCATGGCAGGTGTAACACAGCCTGGCTTGTGGGTGGCTTGGCTGCAGGTGGAGCTCAGAGTGATGGACAAGAAGCCACAGACAAGCAGCACATGGCACTTGGGCCTTCTGGAGCTAAGGCCCAGACTACCCTACCTCAGTCCCTAACACAATTGTCACCACTTATCCTTTCCCCCTCAACTGGGCCACCCCACAAACCCCTCCTACTTTTAATGGGCTCAAGCTGTTTGGGATTTCACCACAAAATGGGCACCCAATCGTTGCATAAATACAAACACCTGGTCCTGCTTTCTTTGAACAAACGTGGAGTTGTCACCAGCCCTTGGCCACTCTGCACTGGTGGCACATGGCAGAGCAGTTCTGTGCTGCCTTTGCAGGTGTCAGCATGGCACATGCTGTCCACTTCAATGTATATTCTTTGTAGAATGATTCCTATGCTCACTTCTTCCTGGTTTCCCCCAAGACAGCTGGATTCTGCTTTCTGGTTCCACAAAGTAACTGTTAGCACAGCAAGTAATTAAGTGGTTTTACCATCATTTCCAGTTCCCAGCTGGAGCTGCTGGGGTCTTTGGCTGCATTATTTACAGTATTAAATAGATATGGAAAGATAATCTATTCAGGACCTCTGAAAGCTTGCCAATTATGGCATCCAGGGACTCAAGCAATAATAGAAAACACCAGAGGATGCTGCAGGGTTATAGTAGTGTGTTGTAAACGTAACTAAAGCATTGAATACAACATTTAAAAACCAACTTAAGGTCCAGCCACCCTCAATCGTGAAAATGCCAGCGAGGCTCTCGCTGATGACCACACCAAAGCAAACAGGAACAGCAGGTTTCAAGGACCTCAGGTGCAGCCCAAGCTCGTGTTCACAGATCTCCCAGCGGAGCTTCCCATTTCGTGGCATTGCCATCTAGTGACAGGCACTCAGCCTGCGCCCGGCGAACCCCCAACCCCTGCGCGATGGCACAGGACTGCATTGATCCTCCTCCTCCTCCTCCTCCTCCTCCTCCTTCTCCTCCTCCTCGTGCTCCCCGCAGGCTGGGCCGAGCAGAGGTTAAACAGCCCTCTGGAGCTCACAGGCTGTGCACGGACCGGAGCTGCTGCGAGTGCACAGCCCCGCAGGGCACCCTGCGCTGTGTTGCACATGTGCTTAAAAGGATGTGCAGGGACAAGCAGGGTGCTGCTACAGCCTCTGAGATGCCAGAGAGCCCCAGGATTGTCCCACGATGGGTCGTTGTCTCCCTGAGTTTTCCACAAGCAGCCGGGGAGCAGCAATGCCGCTGGGTGCGAGGGGCACGGTGGCTTTGAGCAGCTCCCACAGCACCAAGCACACAGCTCTGCTACACTAGGAGAAATCCTTCCTTCTCCTCCTCCCATAATGAGGTTTTCATAAATTCAGTGATTGAAAATCCCCTCGGAGTTGAAAACTCTTTGGCCAAGAAGGTTAAATCCGGCTTGTGGGAGCAATAGTGTGGCCAGCAGGACCAGAGCAGTGACCCTGTACTGAGTGCTGGTGAGGCCACACCTCGAATTCTCGGGTCAATTTTGGGCCCCTCACTACATGAAAGACATTGAGGGGTGGGAGGGTGTCCAGAGAAGGGAACGGAGCTGGGGAAATATCTGGAGCCCAAGTCTGATGAGGAGCAGCTGAGAGAGCTGTGGGAGCTCAGCCTGGAGAAAAGGAAGGTCAGGAGGAACATTTTCACTTTCTACAACTCCCTGATAGGAGGGTGCAGCCAGGTGGGGGTTAGTCCCCTCTCCTGGTAACAAGCAAAAGAAGGAGAGAAAATGGCCTCAACTTGTGCCAGGAGATTTAATTTGGATCTTAGCTAAGGCATCGTCACTGAAAGGGAGTGCTAAGGCACTGGAACAGGAAAAGTGGTGGAGTCACCATCCCTGGAGGCATCTGAAAGACACGTAGATGTGGCACCTGGGGACATGGTTTAGTGGTGGGGTTGGCAGTTAAGTCAGTGATGTTAGAGGGCTTTTCCCACCGGGACAGTTCTGTGACGCCAAACACGGACACACCGATCCTGCGCTGTGTCCGCAGCGTCGAGCCGGGAACACAGCACCTGACAGGCGGCAGAAGGTCCTGCTGAGCCTTCTCCCCGGTAACAGGGGGTCCCAGCCCCGGTAGTGGGGGGTCCCACCCCGGTAAGGGGGGCAGCTCACCCGATCCCTCGCCCCACGCCCACTAGGTGGGAGCAGAACGCCGCACTCGGAGCGCGCCCGGCGCTGCCGCCGTGCCCGTGGGACACCGCCGGCATCGGACCCTCGCCCACCTCCGGGCAGTGGGGCTTGGTCCCCCCAAAACTTCCCTGGCCTTAACCCTTTAATCTGCAGGATCCTCGCTGCTGTCAGCTGGTCACAACGGGTCCCTTAGCCGGTGCTGGTGGTGACAAAGGGAGCCATCTCTTTAAATTGCTTTTTCCTATCTTATTTTGTGGGGATTCTTGTACAGGTCGCATCTAAGATGTGTTTCTGTGTCTCACTTTGTATCTCTGGAACACCTGAAATACAGAAGGTACAAACAGGCCTTTCCTATTTATCATCTTGAAGGGCTTAGCAGAGCTCTGGCTCAGGGATGTGGTGTGCACACAGTGGGACACTGCTCTGCTGAAGCAGGACATGGTCACCTGTCTGAACTAAGAAATTAATCAAATTCAAATTTCTGCTTCCCTAAGCATGGCTACCATTACACAGATAGCAACCTGGTTCCATGTGGCATCCCAGTTACTCAACAAATGGAATAACAAAATGCCATGCCCAAGCTCAGGAAATTGAGAGCACATCCACAAGCAGCCAGCCTGGGTTGGAACCTTTGAAAAAGCACAGCAAAACTCAGCAGGAGAGCTTCAAACGGGAACACTCATGAAACAGAGAAGAGAAGGAAGCTCCTCTGAAATCCACTGTTGGAAAGGGAGTGATTTGCTGTTGCCCATAAGGAACTGAACTCACCTGAGAGCAGAGAGGTGTGAAGTGTTTGAGCCTTTGGGAAGCTCTGCTTCCTTGGCTCAGCCCAGCTTACCTTAATGCCCTGTGGATCCTCCAGCCTTGGAGGGCTGGGAAGGCATTTCAGTGGTTCCAGCCTGGTGGGGTTGGCCCCACAGCCTGGGTAACTCAGACATATCACAGAGCTCACCTGGAGTCCCGTGGATTTGCACTGGATTTTGGACAGGTCCACATATTCCCTCTCTTAAAGACTAGTATTCTTCCTGCTGTTTTCTACTGAGAGATGACTTTAGCAGAACACGGGTGTCAATTTAGAGTCCCTCCTGCTGCAGTACAATCAGATCATTCCAGGCAGTGAGGAGCAGGGCTGCAGAGTGCCCAGTGCCTGGTTCCTCCCTGCAGTGGCTGCTCCCCAGGGGAGAGGAGGTTTCATGTTAGGAGCTACACAGGTCATTCACTAAAACCACTGAGGAGCCTTTTAAGAAGGTCCTGCAGTGACAGGACAAAAGGGGGAATAGCTTCAAACAGAAGGAGGGCAGGTTTAGTTTAGACAGCAGAGAGAAATTCTTTAAGGGTGGTGAGGCCCTGGGACAGGGTGCCGAGAGAAGCTGTGGCTGCCCCATCCCTGGAAGTGTCCAAGGCCAGGTTGGATGGGGCTTGGAACAACCTGGGGTAGTGGAAGGGGTCCCTGCCTGTAGCAGGGAAGTAGAACTGGATGAGCTTTGTGTTTCCCAATCCAAACCATTCTATGATTCCATAAAATGTTTCTGGTGGTACTTAAGCAGTACCTGAGCTCCTGCTGCCCTTCAGCCCCCAGGCAGTGCCATCCCCACCAGCTCCTGCTTTGCAAGGAGTTAAATGACAGCAGGAGGTGCTGCTGGATTTCAGGCTGGAAATTCCAAAGATGTGAATGATTGGAAAAGTCCAGCATCTTCCTCTTCACAGACAGATCTGATCTGCCCCTTCTCCTCAGTCCTTTCTCCCCACTGGCTGCAGCCCTGACATCCTCAAGCCTCGCACAGAGCTGTTCTTGCCCGGGCAGAGGGATCCACAAGGGCACAGCCAATGGTCTCGCTGGTCACTCTGCACACCCTGGGCACTGTCCTGAGCCAGATTTGCTTGTGGTCACATCAAATTGCTCCACAAAGGGCTGGCATTTCTCAATCTTCCTTCCAGCCTCCTGGCTGCCACTGCTATCTGATACCTCTTCCAAGTGTTCGTGATTAAAACATGACCAAAGACTTGACTGCCTGGAGTGATATAGATTATCATCATCAGCAACAACAACAATGAAAAAAAGGGAAATGCACAGTTGTTTTTCTTTTCAAAAGCTTTTAATAGGACACATTTGGTTTTGTCATTTGTAAAGATTTACACTCATTTTTTATCTTTTTTTTTTTTTTAAAAAAAGGAACATTTTAATCCAATTTTCCCCATGAGTACCACCTTTTGCTGCCCTGACCAAAAGACCTCGTTTTGGCCTATATACCTGATACAGTATAACAATATATTAACTATTAAATACAAAGTTCTATCATATATACTAGGTTGTTACGGACATTGCAATGGTACTGTGCCTACTCTAGTCACCTCGTGTAATAGTGTACATAGGTTATGGGTTATTATAGCCAAAGGGGCAGAAAAGGAGAGACTGGGGTATAGCCTAATTTACAGTGGTAATGCTTTTGTTTTCTTGGGTTTTTTTTCTTTTTGTTTTTTTATTTTCTCCTTGAACACACCTAGTGCTGAGTGCAATCCACAGAAATCAAAAACAGTGTTTTCTTTGCCCTCCTCTGAAATATCTACAGTACAAACCTGTAACCAAGTTATGAAAAATCACTTCTATGTGCGAGGGGCTGCAAGAATGGAATTTACATTTTTCCAGACATGTCTGCATTCTCTTTTCCCCCATTGTGTCAGACTGGCAGTAACAAAATATCCTCCTCCCACCTGCGTACAGTAAATCCACAGTAGTAAAGTGCTGGTGTGCTTGAATGAGCCGGAGAGCCATGTGACTACTTCACCAAGGACAGGGGCTGAGCTTTGGGGGGAGGTGTTTTATGTGGGTACAGTTCTTGGTCAGTAATAGCACTGCAATATCGTGGAACTTGAGCTTAGCTGCTGACTCCTGAACACGACCTGGATGCAGGCTACGGAACTACGCTCTACGTGTTGTAATACAGCAGGCCTGGCTCCAGGTTTATGAAAAGAAACTTGTAGGTAAGAGCTGCTTCTGTTGCCAAGATGCTACGCAGACTGTTAACAATTTCGCTATAGATTTCTACAAAAATATAAAAAATTCTATCAACATAATCATTCTACAGAATTCCTGTGGATTTTGTACATTTTGTTTAAAAAAGTCAAATTCTATAAAACCCCCCCAAAGGTATTTAAAATGGTTTGAGTATTATTGCACATGCTGCAGTACATTTGTATTTGTCTTTTAAAAGGGCATCTAGAAAAAACTTATCTGGTTTAGAAAACAATCTATTTTACATGGATTTCTTTTCCTGAATTCATCATCATAGAGTATCTTTTATTGGCTACTCTTTACTGAATATTCATGTATGATGTAAACTTTTTGTTACTTCCACAAACCTTGTCAGTAGGCAAAACCCCAAGCATTAAAATAGAAGAGCCTTTAGGCTTTCTGTTACCACATTTGGAGTTGAGCATTTGGATTAACATCACATCACTCTTTTGTACCATGCTTTCAAGCTAAAATGTTCAGTGGGTTTTTTGTAAGGAAGGATCTATAGAGTAGTATCATTCCAGCTATGTGAACACAATCCTAATCATTAAGGAACCAGGGATGGCAATTTTAGCGGCCTAGCTAGTTTCCCAAACTATTTAGCTCATGTGAAAGGAAAAGCTAGGGATCATTATGAGTGTAAAACCAAAAAGGGATTAAGAATATTTCTCAGCCTTAATGCACTGTAATTTTATTATTTCCTTAAATATGATCTGGGGGAAGAACTGATGAAAGGTTCATTTGAAATCATTGCTTTAGACAGGCTTAACTCTGGATTTGGGCTGGCATATTAAAGTGAGTGGGCTCTGTATGGGCCTGTGGTGAAGAGGGGAAAAATGTCCCAGCCAAGAATTAATCTAACTGCAGTAAATAGTACAGAATGTTAATCCTCCAACTTCAAATACACTGATTGCTTGACTTCCTGCTGAAAGCCCTTACATTTCTCCTGGACATGTAAATCAGTAGGGATTGATTATGGAGTAAATGTTCTCAAGTGAAAATAAAGGGGCTTAGGATCTCACATAGGCTGTGGGGTGCGAACAGCATCTTCTCCTTGTGTGTACACTCCAAGCTAATGCAGATACACGTGGTGGAAGCAGCCTAATCTCTGAATGGATAAAAGGCTGTACATCAGCATGTTGTAGTGATTTGCAAAGATCAGTAGTTCTCAAAAAGTTACAAACTCCCGACTGACAGAATTAGCACAAATCCTCCTCCTGCCTATGCTGGTTCAGAGGCACCACTCATGGACATGCTTTCAAACCTGTGACTGTTGGCACGCTTCAAAGCATGCCTGCAGTCTAATTTAGCCTACATCTTAATGTGATTTCATGGAAGTGGAGTGGAGTTAATGTCTGGCTTCCATCAGTCATGTGAGGAGGGGAAGGTATCGAATGGGGCCATCCTCTCGTGGTTTTCAGGCTGTGCTGTCCAGTTCTACAGATTGTGTTTGGCAGTGGGCATTAGCACAGGAGCAAACAGGTAATTTCTGAGATGACTAATGTTATAAAGTGAATTCTGGGTTTATCTACTTTATATCATCATGTTGCTGCTTAAGGCTATTGATAGATTGGAAATAAAATTGCAGTCAGGGTCATGTAAATTAACTCTAGCAGTGATAGCAAAACACCTGCCTGTTTAACTGAAAATCAGCAGTCGTTTCAGTTCCTGCAGACTTTCTTCCATGTAATCTGTAAAATAACTTGCAGAAGTGCCTTGATTCTGTAGAACACGAGCACATTATTTTAATTTTCAAGAATTACTCAAACAGGATCAACCTCCAGGCATTTTGGGCAAGAGCTTAACTTTAGGCATGTGCTTAAGCCCGCTGCTGTGCCATGTCTGCCCCGAATTCACCCACTGCAACTCCTAAACTTGACCTCACTCTCCTTTCCACAGAGTGCAGAGAGGAGGAGCTCCACTACAAACAGAGGGATGAGGGAAGTGTAAAACTCAGCAAAATAAACAGTCCGTCCTGAAGACACTGGAAAAACATCTTGGAAGTGACCACAGGCCTTTGTTGCCTGTTTCCTAGGCACACATGAAAATTAACCACTGGTGTGATTTTGTGAGCTGCTAGTGGATGATCTACAACATCCTTTCAGAATTCAGTATCTTGTACTGTCCAATGGCTCTGCCTTCACCAACCTCAGACATCTATCAGCATGTTGGACCTTCCTGGGTCTGAGCATTTGCTTTCACACTCTGAATGTCAATTTTATGCAAGATTGGAATATTCTGTTAAAAAAATTGCCACTGTGTTTCTGTACTACGCAAACAATTGTTTTCCCAGAATATCATTGAAGTCCAAGGGGAAAAATAAATTACATTAAATAATCCTTATTTACTGCTGACTGTGGGATACATTTCCTCTGTAATGCACTAATTGGCTACATTTTGTGCTTTGCAAAACAAAAATGAAACCCACACAAAACAAAACAAAAAAAAAAAAAGAGAAGGGATTAAATATATATATATATTTTAGGTTAAAATATTCATAAAAACCAACTTTATCTCAGAAATATTCTGAGATACATAAAATAGAAGAAAATTAAATGAGTCTTTAGTCACAAAATGTACTACATCCCGCAATACTAGATTCAATTAATTTAATAAAATATAATATACATATAGATTCTGCACATTGTATTGCTTTTACCTAAGCAGAACATATGCTTAAGTAAGCGTGATATAGGTTAACCACTCTTTTAACCAGCTGGTTCTTTAATCTTTCTTTGGAAATTTTTTACCCAGTGCCATTTTGGAGTACAGAGTTTTTAAAATTTTTTTTTTTCTATTACATGAAGGGAAGAAAACATTTGGCACCAACAGAAAAGTAACTCAGGGGTCCATTTCCGTTTGATCAAAGGAAAAGCTAGGAAGTGTCAACAAGTCTTTCTTTGGGGTAGGAGATGTTGACATACTGTCTGGAAGCAGAGAATCCCCTATATCCATTGAATCCTTGGACTCACAGGATGGAGCACGCCTCCTCAAGCAAACGTCTCCACTGGTAGGTGAGATGCTGTGAGGTCCCCTAGGTACCAAACTCTGCCCGTCAGGTGGATCTATAGATATACAGGGAGGGCTCAGTTTCTTCTTCTGCCGCGTTCCTTGCAAGCCTTCCATTTCACTGACCACCTGACTTATAAAGCCAGAGGAGCTGGACATGGAATGGTGCTGAGGGCTGTTTTCCATGGAACAAATCTCTATTGAATGTCTCCTTTGATCATCTAACCAAGAGGGCGGTTTTTTTAGGAGACCCTGGGTGTCTACACTGTGGTATTTCTTCAGGTCCTTCAGTGTCACATTGCCGGTATTGCCCACATTCCTCTTGGGAGTGAGAGGCTGACCCTCTGAACAGGCACTCGAGGCTGTGCAAGTTTCTGAAGTGAAAGGCTCTGAGGAGCTGTTTATTTCAGATACTTCTTGGTCCATTGAATCTTCAGGGGTCTCCTGATACGAGTCTGCACAAGCACAGGATGCTGGTGCCTGCTTTGAAATATTATACTGATTGTGGGAATGCTGCTGCGTATGGACGCTCGCCCGACTCCAAGCAGCCAACTCATTCGCTTCTGAGGGCATCAGAGCCACTGGTGACTCCTCCTTGGGCACAGTGGGGACATTTGGGTCAGAGAGTTCACTCACCTCGGTGTGGAGATTCTCCTTGCTATCCAGAGAGTCATTCCTTATAGCCATCTGTATCAGAGCGCAGAGGGGTTGGGGAGGACAGGAGTTGCCAGGTGAGAGAGACAGACCAAACAAAGGTTAGTGCAGGCAAGGCACAGCATTTACAGGACACTCAGCTCTGCTGAGATCCCTCAGCACAGACCCACTGACCCCTATAACAACCTGTGTTGTGGGTTCTACCAGTTCCCATTGTCAAGGATCTCTGGGTTTGTCCCTGTGTGACAGCCTTTCACTCTTCCTAAATGACCTTCAGCTTTCTCCTCTAAGTACGGAGAGCTGCAAAACCAGAATGCCCCCACCCAATCTTACTCATGTTCCTGTTATGCAAAGAATGAAGGTCTACAGCAAAGCCCTCAATAATTTCAGCAGCCCAGGAGAGAAAGATGTGCAAGTGAGCCTGTGTATTCCCTTCTCCAGCTCAGGTGATGCTGAGGGCCTGGAGCAGGATCCCCAGAGCCAGCAACACCAGAGCAACCCTGCTGTGTGCCAGCATCAAGCCGACAGCCTGTCCCTTGCTTTGGTCCCCTGGCTGGAGCCATGACTCTGCACCATCTTACGGCAGGAGCTGGAAACGCTGGAGTCCAAAGCTGGACTAATAATAAACTGTAATTATTTCAATTCATTCTGATGCTTAAGTTCAGGCTTCCTAAGGCACATTTTGCCTTGGCTGTCTGGAGCCTTACGCAGTATCAGTGCCCGCTGGCAGAGGGAACCTTGGGCATGTTTTGAAGGCTTTGCCTTTTCTCTGCACTGCGTTCCTTGTCAAAAGGCTTTATAAATCAGCCACGTTAACTGGCCCTTAAAGGCAGAGTCTCTGTTTGAGAGGACTCTTAAATGATCTTAAAGATAAAAATCTTCACAGGAAAATTTGGAGGAAATGCATACAGCTGGTCCCAGTCCTTTAGAAAAGTGTAAGGAGATGAAATGATGAAATTCCTCATGCTAAGGAATACTTTTGTGACAAATCACCCCAAAATGATCATACACTTCATATAAATATTGTCCCACAAGGATCATTTGAGCCAAATGATCTCTATTCAGCAAAGCTCTCGTCAGCTGCAGTGAGTCCATGTGTGCACAGAAACACCAGAGTCTATTGCAGCATCTGCACATTGCTCTCCTTTTGTCAACGGGGACAGCTCAGAGAATATTTAATATGGCAAACAATTTAATCCAGTGCTGGTGAATCCTTTCTAGTTAAAATTTCACAGCATAACACTGGCAACTAATCAGTCAGGAGTGATGTTATTCTGGTCTCCTCAGCACCAGTAGTTTTAGTGAGTGTTTGGGAGAAGAAATCATGTTCATATCCTGAAAAGAGACACAGACCACACGGAAGTTGAATACAGAAGCAAAAAGTAATTGTTGTCATTACTTTTGCTTGCACACCAACCTGTGTTGCACACCACGACAGTATTAGTCACCACCAGCTCTTTCTTTGCCTATGATACAGGCATCTGTGGTTGTTGTTAGTAGTAACTGTACAAATGTTTTACTGGTTTGTTTGAAAATAAAAGGACCCTCTGCCATCCCAGAGGGGTGTACACCTGTAGCAGCCACAGCTTGGTGTGGGCTACACCTTGGATACACAGTCCTGGAACTACAAAATCAATATAGGTTTAATTTCAGGTAGAATTCCTCTGGAGAAAAGCCTTTGTGCCATGCCATGCACTGCCGAGGAGCGCAATCCTCAGCAGGAATGTTCTCCCAAAGCATCCGATCCACTCATCTTCCTCTGCGAGTGCTTTGCTAATTGTCAAACATTCCGGAGTCTAAACTGGACGTTACTGTGGGGGCTGTGCTCGCTCTCCAGCACTCTGGAGGGAAAGGGAGGTTAAACACACAGGTTTTAATGCTCAGGGAAAGTGCAAGGACCAGGTATGTGGTGGACAAGGTTTATCTGTTATAGATTCAGGGGAGGAAAGGGCATGAGTGGGAAGGGAAAGAAAAGAAAAAAAAAACCAAATCAGAATTGCATGCAGTATATGTAATGATAAGGAGAAATGGGTACTGAAAACCAAACTGCTTTGCCAGTTTGGGCTATTTGATGTGCTAGTGAGAAATTAGTGGTAGCAATAAAAAGGAGCAAAGCAGAGAGCACCTGAGCAAGCAAAAGTGCTGGGGCTGTAAAGGGAATTTTGCCTCTTTACGGACCAAGTTTCCCAGTGTCTGGCCATCTAGATTGCAATTAACAGTAACAGCAATATCACCAGAACAACCTCACTGCTCCCATTAGCCAGGCTGGGAGCTCCTTGCTGCTCAGGAGCCTGCCCAAAGCAAACCCTCGTGGGTTTGCCCATGGACTGTGTCTGCTCACTGCCACAAAGCTCTTTGCTCTCTGAACTGTCACTCCAAGAGCTGTTCATGTCACTGCATGAGCAGGGAGAGGGAGGGAGGGCAATAAATTTACTTAAACCTATGAAAAGGTCTAGGAAAAAAGAAGCCATCAAAGATATGAACAAAATTAGACTGGAGAAGATGGCTAACATGGTAATTTATTCCAGCTAGATTGCTTCAAAAGGATGGGTCTGTTATTCATCAGAAAGCAAGAGAGAGTGGCTATGAACTGGAATCATGACATCAATTAGTTTCCCCATTAGTGGTGATTGGGGTAGCCGGCCAGCCCTGTGCAAATGAATACATGCAAGGAATTTCTTATGTCAGTTTAGTACTACAGACTAATGTAATTGTTAACCTTGGTACTTCACATCCATTTTTAGAGCTTAATGAGTCAACTGTCTAATTTGTCAATGTTGATTAAAAGATGAAAGAAATGGGAATACTTTCATACAGGAAAGAAATTGCTTTTGAAAAAATAGAACTGATCCCCTTTGTGTATATAAAATCAGGCATGGAAATACTGAAGAAAGCAGAGTTTTTGAATCAGATGTGCTTCTGGTCCTGGTCCAGCTGCACAATCATTGAAATATGCTTAAAAATGTGAGAGTGAAGCACAAGTTAAAGTATTTTACTAAAAAAAGATAAGTCTAAACTTATGTTTCCAATCAACCAGACTGGAATCTTTGATTAGATCTCTTAGATCTTTGATTGAACCAGGATTTAAATCAATGCCAGGCAAAAACCAGAGATAAAACTGGTTTCAAAATAAAACGTATTCTGCTTTGCATGTACTCAAACTTTTTAAGAGCTCATAGCTGATGGAAAAATATTTTAGTTTTCAATTCTCACTGTAAAAGCAGTATGCTTCCCGTGATGGTTTTGCATACAAGATAACCAATTTCCATGAAACACTTCTCCTCTTTTGGGAAACCAGAGGAGTCAGAGGAGGGGTGGCCTGAGATGGAGCCTGCAGTCCCTGTGTCCTTTCAAGCACCGAAAAATCACAGCAGTTAAGAATTAGTTCCTCAACCCCAACAAGCCCCTGGGGAGCATTTGGCTGCATTTATGAGGAGGATTAAAAAAAATAAAGTGCTAACAATGTGGAGAACATTTAGGCATGTTGCCAAAGGACATGATACTCATCACGCACATTCTTTGGAGACTCCTGGATGGCTTTCAGATCAAAAACCATCAACCTTTTTGTTATTTCTGTAGGAGAATTACAGTTCTCTGGAGGTTTCTCTGTGAATCCCTCCTTGAATTTAAAGCACGGTTAACCAGGAAATGCATCAATATAAAAGCTCAGCAGGTTATGATCATAACTCTGCTTACCTGTCTGCGGAGCAGCCTTTCAGCAGAAGGGGAGTGCACCTGCTGGGAGACCTGGGGCTTGCTCTCCCCCACCAAATGGTCGTGAGCTCTTACATGGTGGAAATGGTCCTTTGGGATTTGCAGCAGAGAGCTGGTGTCTGCTGGCTGCGACTGCACCGACGCCTTTGAACCTTGCGAGGGGGAGAAGAGGCAGAAATGGGACATGTTCATCCAAGAGTTGTGTCCCAACCAACCTCAGTGACCTCCCAGGGAAAACTGCTGTGCTGCACCTTGGATCATACAGGCACAGCAAAACCACTGAATTCAGCAACTGGCTCTCCACAACTGGGAAAAAACTCCCATCTACTAATAAATTACTCCAGCATTGTCTATTATTTCATTTTTCTTGGCATTTCCCCCTGATGCAACTGGAACTAGCTCCTGTTGAGAACAGAAGACTAGGAACTACAAGTTCATCTGAACTGGCAATTCCTGCATCCCTGCTTTTGGGCCAATGACTTTGCAGGCAGCCTCACCTCTGAGCACCACAAGTAGTTGACTTTGAAAGGCTCTGGAAGGTGCCTCCATGCCTGAGCCTGCATGGAGACCAACTGCTGGGATTTCCAAACCAGCATGCACATGGAAATGGAAACGAAGCGAAAGGGAACAGCACCTGGCAGCTCTCAAGGCTGGTTTTACAAAGCCTCCCAGGAGAAGGAAACACATACTCTCCAGCCTCTTCCTGACCCTTTGTGGTTGCTGGCTACTTCTTCTAAAAGGTTTGAAGCTCTGCGTGCTCCCCCCACACACAGGCTCAACGTTTTTCAAAACAATTCATTTAACCTGGACCGCATCCCAGAGAATCTCATTTGTCCTGGAATCTTTCCCAGAACAACAGCCCCATTACTAAGGAGTATTCAAACAAATACCTCCTGCAAGCGCCAGTGTTTCTGACAACAGAACCTTCTCAGCTTGAAATATTATGGCTTGGTTGTGGTGATTTATTGGAGGCGCCTGGCACCTCTTGCTGTCTTCACTGCACTCTATAATATTACAAACTGTAAACAGGTGGGGGTGATGTCCCCCATCCTGAAAAGCAGTGACATTGTAGGTGGAGGAGGACAGTGATATGTAAGAATTTGGGCACCTTACCTACCTCCCAGCACTCTGGCCTGCTTAAGACGATTGGAACTTCACCAGCAGGAGAAAAACACAAAAGGTTTAATTGCTTAATGGGGTTATAAGACATGAGCTTTACCTCTCCAAAGTACTTCTGCTACACCTCAGTGGAACAGTTTTTCCTGTGGATTTATGAGGGTGCAGTGCCTGTCCCCAGAAAGCCAGGGCTGTCAGATAGGGCTATTCAGGTTCTCCAAACTGAAACTGGGAAGTGAAATCTTGAAAAATAAGGGACTCAGAAATTACCCAGTCTTCTGTTGACATACTTTTTGTTCAAGACAGTGCAAATACATCCCAGTTAAGGGTCAACAATGGAGCACTGGAAATTCCCACTGTAGCAAACATGATCCTTTTGTGTGGTCTGGAATTTCTTGACTGTTACAGAGACCCATAAATTCTGGTTCAACTGAAGGTAATGGGAGATTTGCTATTGATTTCAATGGGATTTTAGCTGCACCATTAGCATTATATGCAAACAGGTTCTTCAAAACACCGCTCTTGACCTTGAAAATTGTGTATTGTGGCAGAGATTTTTCACAACACCACATTCATCTTCCTCCCTTGTGCCCACATCTTTTTTATTTGCTTCTGTTCCAACAGTCACAATTCATCCCAATTCTTATTACTATGCAAATTTCAACATCTTATTTCTAATCTGTTCAAATCTCCTACCATTCTGAACAGTGCTGAAATTATGTTCTGCTTAGAGGCTTTCAAATGGCAATGCTTGTAAAAACTTCCCCATCTTATTGGCGACAAATGTCTAAAAGGATAGCATGTACAGATGAATTAAAGGTGGCTCCATTCACTTCCCAGCCCCAGGTAACCCCTGGCAGGCAGAAGATCTGGGGGCACAGGGACAATACCTGGGAGGCAGCTGCAAGGACAGGGACAGAGGTGCAGGCAGGGAGAGCCCTCCCTGTACCTAAGAATATCTCTGAATTTAGCTCCAAGATGTATATCCCCACCATGCACACTGGGAAGAACAATTCCACACTCTTTCATTTTCCTGTTCATCTCACTCCGAGATGTCTCTCAATTCAGCACATTTATGTTCATTTTACAGGCATTTAGAGACACCATCTCCCCATCTTTCATAGATGTTCCCAGACAGAGCTTCTGAAACCTGCCAGAACAGGTACTGCTGCAATAAACCAACAGGAGGAAATATTTCTGTACTCCAGTTTCTCCTCTGGGGCCTGGTGGGACACATGGAGCCCAGGGTGTAGGGACCTTAGGGAACCAGGCAGGGGGATAATCAGTGTTGAGCCAGGCCACTGTGACATTGCCAAAAAATTCTGATGAAAGGAGTTATCTTAAACAGGGCTTTGTAAATTGTGGAGGGACTTTGAAGCTGCGGAGAGTCTTTTCGTGGCCGTTCCACGGGTCCAGACACACAACTGGAAACCCTTCAGTAGGAGGGGCAATTTTCCCCCTCCTACTGAAGAGCTTGGAAAACCACAGCTCTTGCTCTATTGGAAAATCCTATTGTTGTCCCAGCTGAGAGATGTGTACCTGACTGGGACTTGTGGTGTGCCGGCTTCCTGTCGCCCAGGGAGGCAGGGCAGGGGCTGGAGTAGGGAGGCTGGAACATGTAGCTGTCGTTTGGCAAGGAGTGCGTGCGTCCCACCGAGGGCTTCCTCACACTCAGCAGGTCCTTGCTGGGGGACAGGGTCAGCGTGTCGTCCTTGGAGCGGAGATCAACCTGAGGGGAAGAGAAATGTGAGGAAGGCAGGAGTGGGAGGATGGGAAAGGGGAGAAATGCCCAGAAAGGCGAGCGACAGCCATTGCAACCAGGATGGCACGATGGGCATGCACAGGGTGCACGAATGGATCTACCAGGGAGCCATCCCCCTCCGTTAGGGTTGTCAATAAACTCTCACACAATGGGCCACAGAAACAGAGGAAGCCACACTGTAGGAATAAACCATGACTATTTCAGGGATATGCAAAGAAGGCATCATGCCTCAAGGCCAGCAAAGGTCACATGCTTGGCAAAACTTGGACCCTCTGCTCCCTAGGTGCCCTCATCAGCAAGGCAGGCTTTTGCAAAGGTGAGTAGTTTCCTCTTCTGACAATAAAAGAAAGAAAAAAACAAACAAAAAACCCCAACCCAAATGCAAAAAAACCTAGTTTATCAAAAATATTTTCTGTTCTGGCTCACAGCACAATTTTATTGGATTTTCTTCTCACGTAATGAATAACTAAACCTATTTTATTGAAAAGGATATCTAAACCTCTACTGCTTCAGGGTGAAAGTCATTGTGTAATTAGAAGGGATCTAAAGCAAGCGAGGGCTATTGTATATATGTTCACTGTGGAATTTTTACAGCCAAAGAGACTCTTGGAATGGGCAGCCCCAGAGGCACTATTGAGTGGATTCAGGTCTGATTTCATAAGAAAATATCTCCATCTCAGAAATGTTCTTGGGTGTTATTGTCTTGGAGAGTATTAGCAAAAACTGAAGCAAAATCATCTTCCCAGTGTATTTCTAATGAAACAATTATTTAATCGTTAAAATGTCTCAAGTGAAATACACAGGAATAAGTTTGTGCCACTATAGTCTAATACAGTATTTGGCTGATCACTTTTGGAAAACTTCAGATCTTATTTTCTGACAAATTTTCCCTTCACTCAGTGAATTACAGGTTTTCTGGAATCAACACAGATTTTTTTTTTTTGATCCCAGTTTTATCCTTCAGTCATAAAAACAAAATTTCACTATGGCATTCATTTGCACAAGAAACACGATGAGATTAAAAGGAATTTGCAAAAATGAAAAAAAAAAAGAGGAAAAAAAGAAGAAAAGACAGGGAAGAGGAAAAAAAAAAAAGAAGAAGACCACTGCTGCAAATTTAATGAACAAAATGGGTTTGCACTGCCACGCAGCATTTGTTTCAGTCCTTGGGAAACTGCTGATTTGGACTGAGCTTAGATACAGCCTAGATAAGGGAGACTGCAGTCTCCTGATACAGCTTGGGGAAGGAGAGCAGAACCAGTGCTGGTGAAGCCGAGAGTTTGGATTTGGGAACCTCTCTGTCCTTCCCTGCCTTCCCCTTGTACCCAGCTCGTGTCACACGACTGAGCTTAAAGCAGAAAAGGCGGCCTGAAACCCGAGATCTCAAACTCAGATTCATTTGGATCTGAACACAAGAATTTGGATTCAAGAACCCATCCAAATCCAACCTTTAGTAAACCTTTAGGTTCACTGACAGGATCCAATACCACAGAGGGTTCGTTTCTACTTTTGGATCATCTTGGGGGGAATCTCATGAGTGAAATTCATGAAAGCCATAGAAAATGGCTGCAAAATGATCTTCCCAGGCCAGCCCACAGAGCACTGGGAGCACATGACTTTTTTGTTCAGTGGTACTTTTGAAAAACACGTTGTTTTGGCTTGACTGAAAATCAAATCCAAGTTTTCCTTGAACAAAAAAAAAAAAAAAAAAAAAAAAAAAAAAAAAA